>VZZY01010191.1:135726-323405 GCA_013400335.1 Eurystomus gularis | reverse complement strand
CCCAGCTCCAGTATGTGTCAACTGCCATCATTAAGAAACACGTGTGATGTACAGAGTTGCTCTGAGAGCCTGAGGAAGTTTAACAGAGGTATACAGAATGCAAGAATGCTCTTTCAAATGTTACAATATAATATTTCTAATCCCTTGAGAAGAGAAATCTCTGTCGGCACCAACTCATGCATGTAAAAGTGAGGAATTAAAGTTAATAACTCTATTTCTAAACCAAATATTGTCACATTTGTCCTCTGCCTTAATCCTCTTGGTAGATTTAAATCCATGACAGGCTTGAATTCTNGATTGTGAAAAATAATGCTGTGGTGTCTCTAGTTGGGAGGTTTGGAAGAAAGGGAACTAAAAAAAACAAGGAAAAAAAAAGAAAAAAAAAAGAAACTGAGAAAATATAATATTTCACTGCTTTTATAGCTCAAACAGCTTGCTTGATTTTTCTGTAGAGTTTCTTTTGGAAAAAATTCCCCTCTGGGCTGAGACAGAGCACTAGAAATTTGAGACCCAAAGGTTTTTGTTTTTTTTTAAATAGAACTAGGAGTGGTTCAAAAATATTGTTGAGAATGGAATGCCTTCTACAACCACCTTATCATATTTCAGTCTGTCTTCTTCACATTGTTTCTTGCATGCCTCCAAAGAATATTCAGATGTCATACGGCCGATGCTTTGCGTAATATCTTTATTCTGACATTTTTTCTGTTGCCCCATTTTTGGTTACTACTATTAAAAAAAGCTGTAACTCCAGCTGGCATTGTCCTGTGTAGCTCCTTCCTGATCCTTAAATAATTTTCCCTCACTTTCCCAGATCTTTGTTTAGACTTTATTCTTTCTATTTCTGAAATTATTTCCAAAATCTAACCTTTCCTTCTCACTAAGGAAATATTTGCAGTCCATTCCACTGACCTTGTTGGTTTGTTCTTGTCTCCTGGTGTTCTGAGATTTATTCAAGGAGATGCAAACATTTCCTGAAATTGTAGCAGATATAATTGTGGCTAATGGCCGTTTTGCAAAACATGGGAAAAAAACCTTAGTTGGTTATAATTTAGTTGCATCTTTGAAAACACTCATTTATTTAACCGTTGTTTTTTTTGGATGCACACTGGACATCATCTGGTGTCTATGAGACTAGAACTGAAGTTTCATTTACCTTCATTGTTTTGATTATTTGTCATAAACTGACGTTTGAAATTACCAAAAGTAGCAGGAGTTGGAGTTATGTCACCTAATTATTCAGAGACCATGAATCAATAGAACACTCAAGTACAATGCTGAAAGATAAGCCAGCATACAGATCCTTGTTGAATCTGTATAAATAGATACATCTCTAGAGAGCATAAAGAGAAAAAGAGCTTCTATCCAAATTGTGAGTCATCTTATCTTGTAATCTACCTTAGAGTGATAAATTACAATTAGCTTGACCACATCTCAGGTATTAACTAGAGAGGGTTTGCAAGTCCAGTGCCAAATTTTTGAAAGTGTTATTTGCATCCGTAATTTCCATTTTAAAGTGTTTTAGAAAAGCTATTTATTTCTATATGTATGCATATAAATGCACATTGATATATTTGTGTGTAGGTGGAGCTTTTTTCTTTACATGTCCAAGAAGATTTAAAATGTCTACAATCTGCCTGATATTTAATCAGTTTGTGAACACAATTACCATCCCCCTATGCTTTAGTGCTTTGCATCTCAATGTATGCGGTAGGTTTTAATAGTAATTTGATACATGAGTTTCAACTTAATGGAATTCTGCATTTTTTCCTGTACCTGGGAAAAGAAGATAAGTTAAGGCATTTTTAACAGCTAGGTAACAGCAATTGAAGCTTTTTCTTTTTAATGTAACAACTTGCTAACTCTCTTGTCCCCTTATAGATAACTGGCAGATTTAGTTGCCATGAATTCTTAAAATAGGATTAGTGTAATAGAAGAGACTCTAAGAACAGAATATTGTAACTATGGAGCATTATCTTGAGATTGATCAAGGGTGTGATTTTCTTTTTTTCTGTTTTAAAACCAGATGATTTATAGTTACTCATAAATTACAGGTTTCTATTAAAAATGTAAGTCATAATTTTTCAAAAATTGGTAGCCTAAGTAGCAAAAATGAATGTGTCATATTCATGGTTTTAAGATAGTATTACAAGCCTGAGTTTAGGAAAAATTAAAATAAACTAGAGATTATGTCTTAACTTTTTTCTTAAGTTCTGTAAATTCTGGCATAAGAGGCATTATAATAAAAATAGCCTGACATAGCTAAACATGGACTATGGCTTTTGTAGCTCTGGAGTACTTCACTGAAATGTTGTGTTTAATTTGATAGTATACTAAGGTGGGGCACTGTTCTTTTAAGTCCCACAGAGCGTGAAATGAGGCACCTAGATTATGGATTAAATGTTTAGCTGGCAGGCATTAAAGACTAACAGCAATCTGAGTATGTACTATTTTTCAGTGGTGTCTTGTGTGATCTGTTAACCTAGAAATAATAATGATCTGGGGAGAAAAATCCCCACATTGCTCTAGATAAGAAACGTCTTAGTAACCCAAATTGCTGAAGTAGTAAATGGCACTTTAACGAACACTGGATACCATTTAGCTGGACATCACTGAAGTGAGTGTGTAGTGAAAAGCAGTCAAGTCTTGGAACTAAGAATGAGAATGATTTGGCTCTGGGTGTCAGAATTGGACCGTGCTGAAAATGTGTTTCTGAAGGACTGGGAGAGCTTGGACTCAGCTTGCAAAAGCGTAGTTAGGAGTGAGAGCAACTGAATATTGTGAGCTTTCGTTTTTCACTTTTTCTGAATTCTTAATAGTCAGAAGGAGCAGGCAACAGTGTTGCACCTGTAATCAGCCATATAGCAGATTTTGGCAGAATTTGTTGCATAGCTCTGGTGCCTGTGCTTCAAAAAGAAAGCTGAAAAATACAAATGGAGAGAAGATGTACAAGAATTTTGCAAAACTTGGGATATCTCCTGCAGTTTCTCTCTTCAGTTTATGCAAAAGTGCTTACTAAGTGCCTTCATTATTACCTGTGAAATAATTTTTTTAAACTGTAATGAAAATCAGTGTTTGGAGGCAATTCTAAACAGATATAACCCAGAAATAAACCACATGCTGTAATGAATAACATATTTACCCAGTGGGACAGTTTAGTTAGGGACACAGTGAAATCTCCTGGTCAGCGTTGGATGTCTTTCAGAAAAAGGTATGAAAATATCTTGTAGATGAAACAGAATTGACAGGCTTGATTTCAAGAGTAGCTGACCTTTGATTTGTCTGTATTCTCTGAAGAAGTTTTGGGTAAACGAGGTATAATCATCCATTCCGGTCTTAAACTGTATTTGTTGGCCATAGAAACTGCAATGGGTGAACTTCCACTGAAAGCTGTGTGAGATACAGCGTGCATGTATGTTGACTATACAGAAGATATCAGTCCCATTTTAAAGAAACTTGTATCCCATAAGGCACGCTAAGAAATTGATTCGTCATTACAGGTGGTGGACGAGGGCATTCAGAGACTGATATAAATACTGGTAGCCAGAAGGATGGTGTTTGTCTGCTAGAGGAAGAGGTACCTACTGATGTGGGAGGTTAGTGAAAGCTTGGGAGCTGGAAAAAAATATTTAATATACAATTTTTTTCTACTCTGGATGTTTTCTAATTTCTGTAGGCTGTGAATTACAGAGTGTCTTGCCTTAGTATTGAAACTTTTGATTACTTTAAACTGAGTAGTTTTGCCCATTTGTCTATCCTGAGGTGGTATCCTTTGAGATCTTTCTCTGGCAAAGCAATCTTCTTCTACCAAGTGGAATTCGAGCTGCAAACCCCAGTTCACATTTCTGGGGATAGGCTTTCTACCGTTACCAAAATATTTTGTGGAAGCAGATTTGTACAAGGAATGCTCGCAGGAAGCATCGGCAGCCCAACGTGGTCTTCCTGTCCCAGTAAGGAGTAGGAAAGAGCTGTCTGCAGGCATCTTATTTCATGCATTTCCAGTGAAGCTTTGCTGCCACGTAGTGGTGGAGATTGAAGCTTGTTTGGTAGTGGATGGACCAACCCTTCCACTGATCTCTTGGACTAGGTGAGAGGTACCTGTAGCAGAAATGAACTTCTGCTTTAGGTTCCTCAGTCTTACAAATCATACCTCTGAGAAGTGTAATCAGGAATGAATGCCTCTTCCAGCATCCAGTGATGCTTCTCCACCTTGGAGGTTTCTAGGTTAGATGAGTTGTACTGTGTCTGCTCTGCAAGAGCCAAGTCAGGCAAGGGAATGACGGACATTCCCAGCTGATACAGCACTGCCTGTTTCTACCTTTAAAACCCAGAATGTGTTGACTATAATCATAGGTGATAATAACTTCTATGGAATAATAATAAAAAAAAATACAGGCAACTGAAATATTTTAGATATTTTACTTCTAACTTCTAGGCAGACTATTTTAAGTGTGTATAGGCTGAATTCCTGAAGTTTTCTGATGCGGATAGTTTAGCGTCAGATAAATAGAGTCCAAAGCACTAATTCTAAACATATGAATTAGCTTCTTTAAAATAAGCAAATAAATTCAGATTAAACCTTTAATTCTTAACATTTTCTTTGGTGACTTTTTCGGTAATGTCTTAAGCACAAGTAAAAGTTACGTAAAAGGTAGAGGGGTTGTATGGAATTGCTATGATCTTATACAGCTTCTAGGACTTCGTAAAACTACCAGAGCTCCCAATAGGAAGAAACTTGCAGAGCTTTGTAAGCAATTTGGCTGACTGTTGAGAGGCCAAAGTCCTAACTGTGCTACGTGTGGTCAGTCATAACACACTGATCCAAACTGTGATTAACAATTGCAGTTACTGGCTAGAGACCTCTTCTAATGGTGAGAAGAATTATCTTCAAGTCACTGTGAAACAAAAGGACTTCAAAGGGCTGAAAGACTTGAAGGGGAAATGGTTTATATCTTTTCAGTGTGGTCCAGTCAGGTCTGTAAGGGGAAGTGATTCTCCTAACATCATGCTTTAGTATTTCATTCCTGTCTACAGAAGTTTTAGTGATAATTAGGCTACTTGTTGAAGACCAGAAAGAAATATAACTAGCAAGAATTGTTTTTGCCTCGTCTCTGACTTCTAGCCCTGTAGACCTGTTTCAGAAAAGCTCTTAGAGAATTTGTGTGGCTTTAGCTGTTGCATAAACAGCCTATTTGACTAGGGTTCCAACCAATGTGGGTTGTCTTTCTTGATGAGGTTTTGAATCTCATCCTGTATTTGATTAAAATGTAGTTAATACTCATATAGTCAAAAATCAGATTTAAATGAGGTCATGGAATTGGGCAAAGAATATCCTCTTTTTCTCATTAGGCCAAATGACTCTTAAGGAAGAAAGTTTCCTAAGTAATTCTTTAGTTATTGAAAATCAACCATAGTGCAGGAAATGGTCTAACTAAAACAAAAAAGTATCTAAACTATGTGATAAATAAAACTCTACACCAAGGATGTTATATTTAGAAATTCCTCAGTATTAAAAACTATTGAGAGGACTTAAGAAAACATGTACATATTTTATTCTCCTTGTCACTGCTCTTCAGGATCCTTTATTAATTTAACCTGTAAAACTTACTACTTGCCTTTTTCAAGCAACATACTTTCAATATTACTTACGCATTGCTGTCTATCTTCCTCATCTGATTCAAACCTCATTAATACTTATGCCTACTATCTTTCATCTATAGAATCCAAATTGTTTTATAGGACAATTCATAGGGGTCCCAATGGCTGCAATAAACTTGCCTGTAACATTTAGTCCGAATTAGACCTTCTAATATGAGAATGAAAAGCTGGAGTACTCTCTTTGGGAAATGGTTTGTAAGTTCTCCTCTCCAGTAATGCATCAAGGTAGGTTATTGGTTAGCAACTCCTGACCATGTGCGGTTGTATTTTTATACACTGTTAAACTTATAGAACAGCCACTGTGCTCTTGCTAGTATTGACTCTAGCAACCTCTTGTAGCAGAATGCATATGAAAAGAAACAATAAAATTCTGGAAAGTTCTCTTTGCAGTCAATGGCAAAACATCTACAGAGGAGTTAGTGGCATAGGTTTTAATGGCTTATGTTGATTCCAAATAGTAAAATTTTTCATTCTCTAGGGCAGATTTCCAGCATATTTTCTCCGTCTCTCTTCCTTTCTCCCTGTATCGTCCCCCTCCCTGACATTGAAGTTATGACCCACAGGAGTTTAGATGATAAATTTTAAATTACTGTTTGAAGATGTGACACAAGTATGAAACACAGGGCAAGTTGATTCAGTTTTGTTTGTATAAGTCAAAATAACATAGGAATCCCACAGCACACAGTACTGATGGATTTTGGAAAAGAGTTGCAATACATGCATACAAATGTTTACTTTAATTCGCTAAACACAGATAGTCTAGTAATGAAGCTCCTGCAAAATAAAACAGAATTTTTTTTTTCTTTGGTACGCCTTCTGCAGTGTGACAGAGATATTGTAATCATCACTTTTCTACAATACTAATTAATTTGAGAATGCAATATCTCCTGTTGGAAAAATCTAGACAAGTCTATGCAATCAGATCTACTGTGCTTGCTGCATCTCTCTTCTTTTATGCAGCTTCACAACAAACAGGCTCATGCTCTTATTTGTAGTAACTATGGAAACTTTAGAAGCTCTCTTTCTAAAGCTGACCATACAATAAAGTGCTTAAAGTGTTGGTAGGATTAGAGACTCTAGAATATGTTTAATTTTCTCTCTATGTCTCTATCTTTGGAGAGGAGCAAGAGGGTAATGTGAATATTAGCTGGGGACTAGCTTTAATCTCTGCTGACACTTAAGTCTGTCTAGGTCTGCACACAGCCATCCAAAGGTCTTAGCCTCACACAGCATGCGAACAAGGGAAATCATGCATATTCATGACTGAATTTACAATGAAAACCTACATACAGAAGAGAGTTTTTGAATGAGTGAAAACGTTATTGAAACCATTTTGCAGCTTCAGCTACAGTAGTCAATAATGATAAATGCCATAATGATGATAGAGTTCATAAGATAATGGGGGTGTCTTAGATATTATGTAAGCATGAATGGATATGATAATAGGAAAACATAGTTTGCTGTGGGGTTTAGCAGTGGTTTTGTGTTGAAGGACATAAAGATGATGGTAACAGGATTATTCCCAAGGCTATACACGCCAAAAAATTTTTGAGAGTACTCTTTTCTCTGTGTGGCACTTTTCGTGATTGAGAACTGTCAGTCTTTTATGTTTTTTAGGAGGTATTCTTTTATGCAAGTGCTGTATTTTATGCAGAGCTGTATTTTAGGAGCATAACAAGAGAAGTCTGCTCCTCATCCCAGGAGCAGAGCCAGGGAGAATGGTAACATGTTTCTCACAGTCCCTTGGGAGAATTTGGTGTTATTTTTTGGCATATGTGAAATGCCCTAAAAGAAATGCCCTTTCTGCCCTCAGAAAGACCTGCTGGGTGAAAATAAATATCAACTGCTATTAAAAGGCAGGAGGCTGTTTGTCTTGTATGCCAGTGCAGGATTGTTCCCTGGCATGTATGTCCAAGCTACTCTTCAGCTAAACCCTTCTTTCTCTATTGACGATTCCATGTGTGCTTTTTATTGCAGTCCCTTCTGTACTCTCTTTTGGCATCTAAGCAGTGCTGTGATTAGGTATAGTCATAAAGGTGGTTTTTTTGGGTCTCCTGTATTCTCAATTTATCACTTCCTCTGTCTTGAAATGTAAGCTTGTGAAGGCAGGACCAGGTCTTACATTAAGAGAGCTGCTCCTGCTATATGCGGTTGTTCCTCCACATAGCCTGGTGCATCCCGCAACCCAGCATGAGAGACTGCCTCTGCTGAAAGTGTGTGAGCCTTGAGGGGTAGTTGGAGGTGGCTGCAAGGTAGGCACGACGAGTGTAAAGTGCATAGAGAAAACGGCAAGACTGCTTACTGTAAGAATGTGCATGCAGTGGCCCTGGTTTTTCCGAATGCTGTTGTGATAGATTGTGTAAGAAAGTCTGGTTCCTTTGTTTTATTCTTTTGGCTGAAGTTCCCGTCTTCCACAACTGGGGAGCTCTCCCCTCTAGTCACCCCCTGGCAAATGCCCGTAAGAACGCTATCTTATCGCTGTGCTTAGACACTGTCCAACCCAAAAGACGTCAAAGAGATGAGTAAATTATGCATATTCTTCTACTGGATGTGAAGTTACATGTAGTAAATAATTGGTGCCCTGCAGGCAAACCACTTTTGTGTGATTCAGAATGGCTTGCCTCCCATATGGGTAACTTGGGAAAGATTATATCATAACACAGCTTTTCAGCTGCAGAATTGGGACTAACATTTCTGACACTTCATAAAATGAACGCTGTAGTTCACTTGGAAGATGCCTGACTGATAATCCTGGGAATTTAAATCCTTTGTCTATGGCCCTGACGTGCCTCAATCCTGGCCTCAAGGGACCACCTTAGAAGGTGAATGAGTTGCAGCTTGTGCCCATTTAAACATGAGCAGGAGCTCCTTGCTGGTGATCTTAGCATCTGTTCTGTTGGCAAGTTTGTAAAAGCACCCAGGCACAAAGAACCAAGTTTAAATAACATAAGAAGTTAAATATTTAAAGTGTCTCCCACATTATTTGGACTATTTTTGGTTGTTAACCTGGATAAGATAATGTTTCTCTTTTTCTACGTTTCTCCAACTTCTATAGTGAAAATAATAGTTGTCTTCTTTCTTGCACCTGATTTACAGCTCATCTTGTCTGCAGGTTCTTGGAAGTGCAAGGTTGAATTGTTTAGTTCATAAACAGCAATTGACCTTTATTTTTTTTTTTAGTCTCACCAGGAAGATCATTGGAACATTTGAATTAACTGCAACTTTGGTTTAAAACAATATGTCCTTTTAATCCTGCGGTTCACTTGTGTCTTGTTCTGTGTTTAATTCAAGATAAAACCTAGTAAACTTGCCTGAAGTTAATGGACATACCTCATTTAAGCTTAAACCACCTCATATGCATGTATTTGCAGGTTCAGAGCCGTTGCCTGTAAAAGTCTTTCTGACCCTTGATTTCTACTGGTTTTTGGGTTTGAGGGACTGGGGGGTAGGGGTGGGGCAGCAGAGGGAGGGGAATGCGATAATAAATTAAAATAAGCATTGTTTCATCTTTAAATAAATAAATGGTCCTTAACTTCATCCAACAGTTGTGAACCAGTGGGCAGTATACGCTATCCGAAATATCACTGAACAGAACGAGAGAAACCAAGAGCTTATCGCTCAGATGGAGGAGAAAGGGCTGGCAGACAACTCTGCCCTTGAGAGTATGGGGTTAGAGATAGAGAAACGAGATGACAAGTTAATTCTGAGATCTGTCAGGAAAAGGCCATCATGAACAAGAAATTTAGAACAGTCAAATCATTAAAAGAGGATTTCTCTTTTAAAATATTTCTCCCTGCTCAGGCAATCAAGATTTCTTCTGTTTTAGTTCCAGCCTGCTGGAAGTGTTATGTTCATTCTCAGAGAAACTGCCAAATGATACTTCTGCCTCACTGTTGTAAATGAAAGGACACCTACACAGTTTCTAAATACCTGGTTAAATTAATCTGTGGAAAAAGATCCTTCTTTTCAGATGGTTGAAGTTTTATCATCTTGTTTGGTTAGTAGAAAGATGTCATGCGCGCAGTATTGAGTTGTTAAAATTTCCATTACTGAACCTGGAGATAACTGTCATTAAAAACTCAACAAAGAAATAACTGCTTTGCAGGCTGCCTTCTCTGTTTAAAAGGTCTGTGCTGAGTCAGGGCTAAACAATGAAAGTTACTCGTTTTCAATCATGGTGCTTAAATATCTCTACTTACTTAAGGGTCAGTAGAACGTTGCATGTACAGAAATATTCAGTGAATTAAACACAACATGCCTTCTGTGTATTTAAATTATGAGTAAATTGTCTTCTCGAGCTTGTTACCTTTCAGTCTTCATGACAAGTATATTAAAAACAAAGCTGAAGCTGTTGTGGCAACAGATGCTACATTCCTTTGCACTGGGGCATGTCTCTGTTTTGGAGACTTGGGTGTTTGTTTGAATTTTATTTGTTCCTTTAGATGGTAAGTCAGCCCACTTTCCTTTTATTTTGCACTTCTCATGGGTTTTCTGAATTCTGGCAGACTGCTGAAGAGGTAGTTTCTCACTGTGATTAATTCTAGCAGTTTCTTTTCACCCCTCTGCCTTTCCAAAACATTGACAAAACTCATTTCCAGTTAATTAATTCAAGAGAGGCAGAAGAATGGAAGGCCCTGCCTCTTCATTTTGGGTACCCTCCTATATTGTTGTTGGACCCTGCCACTGTGGAATGTGGCATGAATGAGATGGGGGGAGAAAGGGGAGTGAAGAAAGGGGGAGTGGGGGGCACAGTTAACTCTGTGTGTGCCATGGCTTTGCCCCAGTAGCCAAGAAATATAATCATCCATGCATAAGCAGAACATGAATTACAGCTTAATATTACTAGCACTTGTTTATCATTACTGTTATTTGGTTGTCTTCGGTTGTGTCCAACAAGAAGGCCCCAGAAAAGTTAAATTGTCAATATTGTTGCCATCATTTAATCAAATTATTAAATGGAAAGGCAAGTACATGTCCTAAAACTACATGTAGATATAACAGACATTCAGCCACGTGCATCCTCCTGTTCGTTTTTTTTTATTTAAAAATGGAAAAAAACACATGGTACTTTGAACTATGAGAAGTATATAGCGATACTTAAAACTGAAGGTGAGTATAGTCAGACTACTAAGGTCTTTTTAAGTTAAGCGTAAGATTTCATTGTCTACCATGCTGACCAGGTGGGATTATGGAATTGACTTAGTGGGATTCTAGTTACCAGTTGGTTTTAAAGGCAGTGATATAGAACTGCCATCTTTAGCCATTTGTTAAATGAAGGATGAGTATAAAGGAATAATGGAAATAGGAACAAAGCCTATAACTTTTGGGTTTTTTTCATGACTTTAAAAACATGGGAGAGGAAAGTGTTCTTTGTTTTAGCGAAGAATAAATATATATATAAGCAGGGTGCTTTATGTACTTTTCAAAAGTAATTTTAGATATTTCAGCAGATGTTGAAAGCTGTTGTGTTTAAGTGTTGGTTTATACAGTCATTTTTTATACACATAGCTGCCTTTTGCTAGCTGAATGGAGAAGGTTATATGTTTTTGGTTCTTCTTGAGGGACATGGTCTATCAGATTCTGATTTCTCAATGATTCCCATAAGCCTTAGTTCTTCTATTTAGGCCAGAATTCATTTAGCAGTTTAATTACTGTGTCGCATGAGATTTACAGCTGGTTTTGTTTGGGTTTTTTAACCTTTATCTCCATAACACAACAGAAAATTCATACTTCTAGCACCCAAATGGCAAAAAAAGAATACTACTCTTAAAAAAAAAAAAAGCAGGTTTTTTTCGGAAGGCTGTATCATTCAACTTTTGAAGGAGAGAATGAACCTTTTGGTAAAAAAGGAGCATCAAATATATAATAGCACCTAGAAATGAAGTTGTTTTCAATTGAGTAATTATAAAATTTCAGGCATCTTTGTCTTAGCACCACTACGTAGGAAACTCATGTTAGAGAATTTAACAAAGTGAGAAAAAACCCCAACAATTACCCTGGAGAGAAAATGAACTTTCTGTGTAAGGAAAAAATGCCAAGAATTTCCTTTTATTTAGGGGAGTAAAGAGTTAAAATCCTGTTCACAAAGCAAATCCAGAAAGAACTATGGTTGTGGAAAAAGCAGTGGGAGTCCCTTTTAAGCAGTTGAGAATAGCCAGGGTTGTTTGGTTTTTTGGTTTGTTTTTTTTTTTTTAACTTGATGGTTGTATGCCCACCAATGGAATACACAGAAACCCATAAATATAAGCCAAATGATAACAAACAAATAAATAAAAGGGGGTTTGTGTGTTTCGGTACATAATGGAGTAACAGTTGTGTTTTCTAAATGGGAGATGTGGGGCTTTCACAGTGGAGAACATGCTGATTACTGTATTGTGAGTAGCTGCCTTTTGATTTTCCGAGATGGATTAATTCTCAGAACACAACAGCTTCCCTGTCCTCCCCCGGTGGAGTCCCAGTCTCCAATAGGCTTGTTTTATATGCTAGGGGATTAATACAGCACAGCAATCAGTCATAAAAAGCAAGCTTTATTGAGTTTGTAAAGGGGCAGAACGGTCAGATCAAGTCTTGTGACCATCTTATTGCTTTCGAGTGCTTTCAAACAATAGTGATCAGATCTTTTTTTCTTCTGTTTAAGGTCTATTTTTTATTAAAAGGGAATAGGGAGTTGGGTTTTCATCCTGAGTGGATGGATTTTTAAAGAGCTTTCTTGCAAATTGTGAGAAGTAACGCTTTAATGTTTGCAAAGCGCTGAATTTCTACCCCTTCTAATAATTTAGGTTTGTTTTGTAAAATACTTTTTAAAACGCAACCAACAGAAAATAAAATCCCAGGCGGTTAATGCCGTTGTCACAATGTTTATACAGCGGTTGATTCTGACATTTTGAGCTCGGTTTGTGCGCCTAACAAGCCTCCACAAAAACCCCCTCCTTTACTTGCAGATGAACTGTCCTGAAAACCTGAGGCTGCACCCAAAATTACCTCCAATCCTCACACCTGGCCGTATCTATGCCACTGCTTCACGTTGGCTTCGGATTTGCCGTTTTCCTGCAGTTTTCCAAGCAGACCTCTCATTAAACGCCGGGGCGTGGGGGGGGGAGCGGGCCCGGCCGAGGCCCCGCGGTGCTGTCCGAGGTGCTGATGGCCGCGCCCGGCATCCCGCGCAAGCCGCCCCTGCCCTGCCCGTGGAAAAGCGTCCCGAGCGTGACGTGTTTTCCTGGTTTCCTTCACCAGCCCCGACTCTCTCAGCCCGCCTTCACAGGAAGCGGAGTGGGAACAGTCTGTGAAGAACAGGAAGGCATGGTGCAGAATAGAGGGGGTAAGGAACTGGGCAGATGTATCCCCCGGCTCTACATCCTGTGTCTAGGGAACCATGATTTTTTTAAATGGTTGACCAACAACTTCTAGTTGTATTATTTTCTTTTAAAATCACCCCCAAAGTAATACGCTACTTTTGCACTGCCAGAGGGCTTTGATCTGCAAGGTTTGCCTTAACCGTTTTCTTAAAAAACCAAAACACAAACCAAACATAGACAACTTAGAATGCTTAGATCTGTATTTCTAGGTATAATCTTTTTTAGTCAGCCTGTCTTATATATTCTTCCGGCTTCGTCTCCCCCTCCTCCACCTTAATTCTTACATAATGACATTAACAGCTGAAAAAGTTCTGTAGCAAATGTAGGCAACTTCATCCACAGTTAATGAATAGGTAGCCTGAAGCAGCAAATGGATTCTTCTCCTCCCACCCTCCAACAAAACCCCACAAAAATAAAACACACTGCAAAGCCCAGCACAAGACATTGATCTGGCAACATGAGACTGCAATTCCAGGCACTCGAGACAGAACATGGTAAGTTCTTACAACTCTTTCCACGCTTCTTCCTAGGCATTGTTCCGCCCAAATTCAGCTTCACTTCCTGACATTTCCAATAGTAAAATATTTTCAGAAATTACTAGGAAGAGATCATCACTTACTGTTTAGCTAGTCAAGCTGTAAGTAATTAGCCACAAGAAAGTCCTTTGTCATGAATGCTTAACTTCCCTATTTTTTCCCCAATTTGCCCATAAACAGTTTATCTTATAAAAGCCCACCTACACTGGTTTTATGATCTGTTCCATGGGAAATGTGTCAACACACGACATGCAAATGCTGTGTTCAACGGACTTCTCATTAATGTTTTAAAAATATATTTTAAATGAACAATATAGAAAGGGTTTATCATGAAACCCCAAGAAAACGATGTTATAAGCATTCATTAAGTAGTTCACAAAGGATAGATTTTAAAAGGTATGTAATAATAGAAGGACTTGGCTCCACCTTTCAGTGAACACCATTTCAAAACCCAAATTGCCAAGGCTGAGAGCTGAAAATCCCCTCTATACTCAGAGTTAGGACTTAATATGTAAGATAAATTACATCATCCATATTTTTCCTTATTATTGTGCTGTGAATACAACATAAACATGTATTTCTGAAAAAGAGGTCAACAATAGACTAGCTATCATCACCATTTGCTATGCTTATGTTTCAGAGTTAACACCACTATTGAGAGACCTGTTCAGTTCCCACATTTCAGATGTATTTTTAAGCTTTTTTTTTCTTAGACAACATAGCTTTTGTGCCTACTTTGATCACATTTTCAAAATCCCATAGGAAGAAAACTTCTTAAGAATAACCACACCACAAACCAAATTAGGGATGAGACTGTTCATCTTATAACAAATATTGGCTATGAACATACTTCAAAAAGTGTTAGATACTTAGGACTCTTGAATTATTTACAAAACACCCCACCAAAACTAAAGAACAACTGCACAACTGGATGGACAGGTTGAAATATTTCTTGAATGACAAAGTGAAAATTCAAACAGAAATCCCTTTTGTGCAACAGTGTTTCTAAACCTATGTTTGCTTATATTCAAAAATGATAGGAAACCTTTAAGTTTAGCATAAATACGTTATCGAAGTCATCTGAAGTTTAAACAAGACCAAGCACAAATTAGAGTGCATCTTACTAACCAAGTTTCAGTGATGTCTCCCCATCGCTGTTGGTGAGGCGTTTGCTGTGGGCTGTCATGCAGCAAAAAGAGGATGAGGTTAATTTTAAATGCTGGACTTCCATTTGTCTTTACCTCCAGCTGCTTTTTCCTTTCCTATGAAAAATTAGAGTTCTCTCATTTATTTATGTTTTATGTTTTCAATTTTTTCAATTTAAATAGTTTAACTATTTAAGTATTTTCTGAATTATATACCACTTTTAGAGTAAGCTGTAAGGCTGCAGAAGATGCTGAGCCACATAGCAGAGCATCTTTGATTCTCATAAGACAATTAAAAGTAGTACATTGCCAATCCTGTCCAAAATAAATGTGGGGTGAAACTACACACTGCTTTGATCTTAGTCTGGAGAGGGAAGGCTCTTCCTAAAGGATATCCTTTGGATAGCAAACTTCTGCAACTGTCTGAAGTGGTGGGGCTTGAGTTGTGGGCCCCAAGTTGGAGTTGACCTGTGGATGAGTCACAACCCAGCAGAATGTTTTGTTTTTCCTATTGGCTTCATGTTCCAGAGGCAGAACCTGGCCCACCTGTGTCTCTGTAGCTCCACCCTCACCCAGGTGGTTGTTGTTGGGGTGGTGGGCAAGGCCAGGATTATATTAACCAGGAGCTGATTAGTTAGAAGAGCTTCCTGTTGGGTGTGGCTTCTGTTGGGGCTGGTTGCATCTTGCCATCTTGCAGAGCTGTCTCTGTGGTGTCCTTCCATGTGAAGGGCCACTGAGGGAGCCATTTCTGTCTGTTGTGTCCAGCAGGCATTGCTGGCACCACAGTGGACAGCAGAGGAGCTGGGCCCACAGGAACCTCTGGCAGGACTGTCTGGAAGAAGACTTCTGAGGGGATGTTGCTGAGTTCAGTGTTGGCCTGCATGATGAGGCAACTGATGGCAGCATAAAATGATGATGGCTGAAGCAGCACAACAGTAGACTAATTTATATGAAGAAGGCAAAAAAAATGCAGTATTGCGTGTGCAGTAATAAATAGGAAAATGTTGGGCCAACAATATTAATTGAAAGAAACATGCAACAGTCTTGTATTATCCCATGTTCGCCTTCAAACTCCTAGGACAGCCCTCTTGTTCTGCTTTTCATAGGCCCATCCTGCTAGGTTCTGCCAGAAGGTTACTTTGTCAAGAAGACTGAGCACTCTGCATCAAAGGCAGCCTTCCAGCCTTGCTCAGAATCCTTAAGATAAAAGATTTAAACCTAGCTTGTCTGTGAGATATGTATATTCCCCCTACCTGTGGTTTCCACCAGTTCTATTTGAGATCAGTTTTCTCAAAATGTTTTGAGAAGTCTTGGCACAAATGTCAACAAAACCACTTCATGAAGGAATGATGGATGAAAACACCTAACTTCTTCCTGGGAAAAAAAATGCATCCATACTGACTAATACCTGTGAGGAGTCCTATCTTTAATGTCAGGTCTTCTTAGCTGGACCAACAGGCTTGAGTACTTCACTTTTACCACTCACTGAAGGCAAAGTGCAGGTGTAATACTGTTAAAAATCACCAAGGAATTTACTAATAATGTCATTAAAATTACAGCACATTCTTTGTCATTCTAAACATTCATGTATCGTCAAAGTCTTTGCAGGGTGGCTTTTTCCCTTGCCTTGGAAATTCTTTCTTACAGGAGTTGTTCATTACTGCGTTTAGACAGACCTTGGCACCTAGTCTCTACTCTCAGCTGCTCTCTGGGCCAACATTAAATATTATGCAATAAGCAGTTTTTCTTAACCACGTATTTTATAAAGTGATGCACTTCCAACCTTTGTCCTAAGCCTATATCTATTTAATGATACCAAGATGTGTCTGAAGAGCGTCCTCCTCAATTCTGTGTATTTTCCATTGTCAGTGCTTTATTCTAAGTTGCAGCCATCTGTAATGAGCCTGCACTCCATGGGTTAAAGTGTATTTTGATATTAGAACAAGCTTTCATTATGTTTTTCCTCTTTTTCCCCCCTTCTCCACCCCCCTACAATTTGGAACTTTAAGCTTTCTAGTTAAGCTATTATGGTGGCCATAAACAGGTGCGTGCTTTACAGAGGGTTTCATTCTGTGGTTTCCACTGGCATCCCTGGCCTTCTGAACTCCCCTTTGCTACCTCCTTCCCCCTCAATAATTTTTTATGAATGATAGCTTTTCAACACCCTGGGAACAGCTTGTTGGGAAAAACACTCTTCATGGGGTGCAATCAAATCCTACACATTTCTTCAAGGGATTTTTATGAAAGGAAGGGTACTGTGCTGCAGGTATGACGTATGTGTGGACTCCCCCCTCCCTGCTCACTTCCCTACCCCCCGCCTCTATGATTCTCTGTGATAAATTTTCCTTTTAATAATGCCAGTAGACTCGCTCACCACAGGTGCTTCTCAATTAAAATCCACTTTGTTTAAAAACTGGAGGCTTGTTTAACTGAGCCCCTGGTGAGAGTTGTCAGATCCCAGGATAGGTGACAAAAATAGAATGGTGGCCCTCTGGAGCTGCATTGAAAATACCATATCCCCGAGTACCAGAGGGCAGCGTCGCTCTTAAAACAAATCTGCGAGTTTAAGAAGCCCTGGGTGGAATCCCTGGGAGCTGTCGTTTTCAGCATGGAGCTTTTTTTAATCCATCTTTGAGTGTTTTGTTTTGTTCCTGCTACCCTTCTCACACTCCCACTCTCAAGTGCTTTCCCCATCTTTCTACTATTGATTTAGCTATTTAGAAAATGTGAAGGTAATAGGAATATTATTCTTTCTTTTTTCCAAGAACTTCTCTTTTTCTTTAGTATTCTAATGATTTTTGCAAGAAGTGAATTGGAATGATAAAGCAGGGTGATGGGGAGGCCTTTTGTATATTAAAAAGAAAAAAATGACAAACACGTGTGAGTATTAAAATAATGTTGGTTTGTGGGTTGGTTTTTTTTTTTTTCCTTTTTATTTTCTTTTTAAACAAAAAGGAAAATTTACTTTTGGGTGATCTGATCTTTTCCCTGCCCTCTTAGATGTGTATTTTTAGCATTTTGAACACATGTAATGTCCTCAGATATTGCTTACCAAAGCACTTTGAAGTAACTATAGAGCGTGGATGGGATGACTCAGGGGACTGGTAATTGAATATGGAGCCTTTTCACCTCGAAGTCACTAGTTTGAATCTAACCCAAGTTGCTAGCGACCTAGTGGTTACCCTCAGATGGCTGTTTAGTGGCCTGTCTGAAGTGAGTTGGTGGTCTCAGTCCAGCTTTTCGCAAGCAGCTGTCCACATCACAGAAACCACCGTCACAGTTAGTACTAATTAGCAGCCTTGTTGGCAGTATCGGTTAAGTGAGGCAAAGGACTGAATTAGCCATCAAGCTGTCTTCTGCTGCTAGAGGTGGTCTCGCCAAAACAGAGCCGAGGCACTCTGCTCTTGGAGTCTTGCAGCAGCAGCTTGGTTTTGACACTGTCTGGACTGTGTGTGCATGGGTGTTTTCTTCCCCTGTGGAGACTGCAGGGTCAGGCTGTAAGCGGTGTCCCCATCTCGGTCCAGCTTTGCTCTGCCCTCTGCAGCTGACTGATTCCTGGGTTCAGGGATATCTCCATACCTGGTGGTGGGACTTTCCCACGCACCCTTTATCAGACAGCTTAGTCCCCTAACATCTCTGCTAAGTCTACCACAAATAAGATTCTTCACATTTCAGTTCATTTGTTTCTGAATGGCAACTACACCAGCTGTCAGTTCCAAAAGTTTCCATGCTACTCCCATCATTTTGCAGTCTTTCTGAAATGTTTTTTAAATTTTACCTCTGAAAATTTTGTTCTTTTCTGAAGCTAAACCAAAGTGTGGTCATTTTGAAAGTGTGAGGATAAAATAGGTAATTCTGACCTTTTAAAACACCGTATAGCTGAAAAAAATGAATCTTGCAAGAAATACCTTGTTATTTTGGGAGTTCTAGAATGTAACCCTTGTGTACTCTGAATGGTGCGCTAATGGATTCCAAAGCCCACAGAGGATCCCTCTGCTGGTAGTAAGAGCTTGAGTTGATGCACAAGTCTATCTGTGGTAAACCATTTGCAAGACCATGAAAAATTTCATGTGTTGAAAAAGTTGGAGTAAACATGGTTTACAACATTTTAAGCTGTAGGCTTGTTTTTCTACAAATGGGGAGTTCAGTATGCATACTCCAAATTCCATTCAGAGGAACAATAGTGACACAATTCTAATCAAAATACAAAGTTTTTCCTCCCAAGTACTAAACTAAGCCCCGTAGGAACCCATTTCTGATTTTTTTTTCCCCTCTGACTTTTAATATTAACAGTGGTTTCTGCAAAAATAAACATTTCCTCAAAGTATTGGCAGCCCAAATACAGAAGCCAAACTGAAGGTAACAATAGTGACCTTGTAAGCGTTTCTTCTCTAACTTGAGAGAAATAGCTGAAGTGAAGAGCACAGACAGCAACACCAGATTTTTAAGCTTTTGATTCCTGGTATTGGATCTGTGCAATAGGAGATTTACATATTGCCTTTTGAGGAGGATGACAAGGCTGCAGCTTTTGGAATCTGTGGTTTAGCTTAGGGGAAGTATCATGCTGCACACTTCCAAGTGACTAGTTAGGCTGATGACCATTTCATCATTTCTGGTCATACACTGGTAGATGGTTAGGTCGGGCTTCACTGGGACTGGGTGCATTTTGTGTATCTTTCTGGAATATGGTTTCTTTTTAGCCAGCAGGAGGATTTAACAAGGTGACGAGAAGTCTAGCTCAGGGCTTTCTCTTATGTTTTGGATAAGCACAGGAAACTAATTATTTTGAGATGAATGGAAGTGTCTGCATAGAGAATCCCGCACTGACTGGTATCTTCAGCAGTCCAGAAAATGAGACAAAAGTGGTTGCTGTTTACAGGTTGGGAAGAGTGAATTAAGCCAAGAAGGCACTTGAGTGCCTTCTCCTCAGTTGTGAAACAAATGTATAACTCGTCAGGAGCTGACAGTGGTAGAGCATTCCTTCTTTAAAGCTCAGGCAGGAAGGAGGACGGTACACAACACTGCCCTGGAAATGTCTTCAAGTGTTCATAATAGACATATTAGGATTCTGGAAGAGATGAGCTCTTCTAAATAATGTTGGTTTTATGGAGAGGTCATGTCTCCTCTCACAAAGGAAGGAGATGGAAAGAACTGAAGTGGAAACAGTTGGCAAGGTCAATCTGTCTTGTTGTCACAAGAGTGGCAGGAAGGAGGCCTCCAAACAAACCGAAGCTCCGGGAGTGAAGCAATCACCATTTCTTCCTGCTCACATCAGATTCTTGTTCAAGGCATTTCCAAATAAGGTTTAGGAACTGAGCGCTGCAACCGCAAGATGACAGTGCAATGCTGTTAAAACCAAGACTCCTTTTTCCTTCTACTTAAAATAATCTATGTCCAGCCAGGAATCAAAGCGCCTCTGTAACCTGCCCTGCTTTAAAATAGACTGACAGAAACATATACAAATCCTCCTGAAAAAATAAATGATGAAAAAGGCTTTTGCTGGCAATTCCTGAGTAAGAATGATTAGCAACTTGCACTGTTGAGTTAACATGATTTTAATTGTGTGCTTCTTGTTAATCTCAAGGGGAAAAAAGCCAAAACGTGTCTCTTGTGTGAGCACAAGGCACAAAAAAATTGCACGGCAAATCTAATTTTTGCCTAATGGTACTAGTAAAAACAAAAAAAAAGAAAAAAAAGAGCAAGGAGCAGAATTTCCTGGCTAAGATGAGTTAGCCTGAGATCAGTGGAGCTTTACCAATCTACACGAGCAAAAGGTCTGCCTTGTCACCCATACCCTCAAAGTCCTTCCCTTTAGCTTGCCAGTGTTACAGAGCCAAGAGCCATGGAATAGTTGTTGAGATGCCTCACCGAGGTAAAAAGCAAACCAATATGATACTGAGAAAAAGAAAGAGCAATTTTAGCATTTAAGAGTAGGGCAGTGCTGTCAGGGCAGGAGCAGCTTTGAGTTTGCCAGTACTTGAGCCTACTTCCATTTTGTATGAACTTTTAAGTAGCTGGGAAAGCTTTCAGTGATGTTTTGATTTCAGAAGCTATCTGGTGGCCTAAATGTCCATACCCAACAACCAAACCAATCAGTTCAGAGACCAGTCTTTAAAGCTCTGAGCTTCAAAAGCTACCACTAGTGCATTATTCATGGAATTTTTTTTTTCCTTTGATATCTCCCTATGGTGTGATCTGTATAGCAGAAAAGAACCCACATCTGTCTGTTTACACCACCCTGGAAATTCCTGTGGGCAACCAAAAAAGTCAACCACAAATAACTGCTGGGCTACCAACAAACATAGTATCTGGAGCTCCTCCACCCACCTGCCATTGGGCAGATTTGCAAATCTCATTTGAAAATGGGAAAAATCAAATCAGGGTGGTGGGAGGAATAGAGGGAGGGCTCGAGAAAGGACACATTTGAAAAACTAACCTGAAATTAGTTGAAGTATAATTGTTGGGTTTGGGAGTGTTCTTTTCAAGTGTGGTAGGTTACATATGAGCCTTGAGCTGAGTAACATATCATGACACAGTGCATCTCATTGAATCAGGTCATTTGACTTGTGGGGTTTGGGACTGAGCTCTTTCATGCTAAGAGTGGGCAAGTTCTTCTGAGGTGTGTCTTAAGGAAAGCTGGACAGAAAACAACCCATAATCCATTTTGAAATCTCAGGAAGCATTCTCCAGTTGGGTACTGGGAGAGGCTTTAAATTCCGCTTCTACCCTAGCCAGTGGAGACTGCCTGGTCATTCTCTTTTTAACCACAAGGTCTCTTTATATTATGATGTGTCTTGTTGCAGTTACACTTCCCATTGGTTTGAAAAGCTTCTTAACACATGCAAAGCTGAATTCCTAACCAAGACCTTCATTCACCCATTTTTAGTTGTTTTTTTTTAAATGCATGTACCTGAAAGCTGTTGGGTAGCCTTCTCAAAATCAATGAAAGGAGTTGTGTACCTGAAAGTACTCACCCAACAAGCTGAATCTCATCCTATGACTCTGCATCCTTGAGAAGTATGGAAAATATTCGTATTTATTGAGCTGATCCTGCATTGTGATCCTGATTTGCAATATTCAGTGAGCTCTTAACTCTGCTTTGACTATTTTTTTTAATCTCATGCTAGTACTCAGTCAGATGTTCCACTTTAACTTGATACATGTTTTAAAAATATAAAGCCATAGTCCAGACGGTACAAAGATTTCACTGTCTTTAAATAGCTTTTCAGTCAGGTATTGTATCTACTTTTGAGCCTTCAGCTCTTGGTGAGGTAATTTCTCCCTGATGTAGATCATCTTATGTACCAGAGTATAGCACACTTATGTTGACTTGTCCACTTGGAAGTGTGTTACTCTTACAGCTTTTATTTTCTGCATCTCGGTAACAGTTTTTCCCTTCTAGATTTGCTCGATTTTCTGAGAAATAATTTTTCTTTTTTCTTTTTTCTTTTTTTTAAAGTAGCTTGTCAGAATCATTGTTTATGAGGAGATGTTTGCATTTGCTAGCATCTTATGGCTAGGTGGCAATACTCTTCACAACCTGGACCCCTTAAAAAATAAAAATAAGAATGTTTTTTAATCTAATGTTTTTTTTTCCTTATTCTTTCTCTTAAATCGGAAACTTAAAACTCAATTGCTGTTTTTTTAAAATATCACTAAACCTCTGATTTATTTGTGTCAACTGAAAGTCTAAATCATTTTTTTATTTAGGGTGCCTTTTTGGCTCTTCCTGGCTTTCTCCCACATTCTCTTTATCCTTATTGCGGAAGATGGCCACAATTCCTCCATTTCGTGCAAATTAGAGGTAGTGCTGGGGTCCTTGGCAAGTGCCCAATACAGGTCTCAGATGACTTAAATCCTTCCCATGGGTACATCGACACATTATTGAGCAATTACATTCTCTTGTGGCAGTCATCTGTGGAGTAAGTAAACTCCCTCTATTAGCCACACAATGATATCATGCACCATAAATGCATGCTTGGCCTCCATTGTGTCAACAATCAGTTACATTCTGAAAGGAAGAAATGCGAATATAATTCTAAAACTAACTGACTAATAAACAGGTTAGTTTTATTACTTGTTTCTGCCTTGAATGGCAAGATTAAATTTAATTTAAAAGGCTACCATAAAAGAAGAAGGCATGCATGTAAGCATAAAGCTATTGTTCATTCATTGTAAATATCTTATTAATTTGGGGGTTGAGGGGTGGAAAGGGAGGCCAAAAAAAAAAAGCAACCTATGTTTAGATCTTTTTTTATTTCTGCTGGCTGTATGAAAGCTAGTTGTAAAGATAATTTTCTCATCCGTAACTTTTGCAAGACTATGACATACATTATTGGTCATTCATGGATCTGCTTGCACAGGCAGAATATTTATAAAGCAAGAGCTCAAGTAGTGCTCTCTTGAAAATTACAAGATCTCTGATTACCCAGTATAATGTACAATTAATGTTGTAATGAGTCTTCCTCCGCCTCCCCTTTTTAAAAACATGCATGTAAAAGTTTTGTAAGGTGTTGAAAACTTCCAAGGGCAGAGTATATCTAAAAAGGTGACCTAACGTTCTGAGTTCCTTTTAATAGGATACTCTAGCTATCATTAATCAGATAGCCTGTGCTTGGATGCTTTCTTCCGCCTTCATGTGTCTGTGTGTCATTCAGTGATATAGTTGAGGCCGATTACTCTCACAGATACGGTATTTTAATTTGCTTTCCTGTGAAACTACATCCAGTGATGCCTACATAGTGTGAAGACTGGCTTCCTCTACACATTCAAGTCAGGATGAGGCTAGCAAGCAAAACCAAAACACCCCAGAAAGTATTTTTACAAGAGTGGGAATAGGGAAGATTTTAAAGCTTCATACTGTCCTCAGATAAATTTAATGGCCACCAGGTGTGTTGGCACCTCTGAAAGGGAGAAGCCCAACACTCTTTCCAGCTCGGATCACCCTGAAGATGAAGGTGGGCGGCTCTAGGTGTCCTATATGCAAGGCCAATAAGGAATTTTTTCCCATGGATCCTACATTCTGGCTAGGGACAGAGCACAGATCCCAGTGTGCTTTTCAAGGATGTAAAGTATTATTCAGTCTGGATGAATGACTACCCTTTGCTTTGTCATCAGAGAATATTTATGACTGTCGAAGCAAGGCTGAGTTCCTGGAGATGGGATAACGCGTGGCTTTTTGTGCTGCCAGACAGAGAGTTCCTTTCGGTGGTCACACCAATGTTTTTTCATACTCCCACGGACACCGCAACTTTTTTGGATAAGGAAGAAGATGATGGAACACAGATGAGGGAAAGAAATGGCCTCAGAGAACTTGGATACGTGGGGGTATTTTTACCCTTTGGGGTTTTTTCTTCCTGAATTTCAATGAGTGACTTATTGGAAACTTCTTTGGGTTTGAAGTGTTTTGTTCTCATTCCACACACACAAAAACTGTTTGGGGTTGTTTTGTTTGTCTTTGTTTATAATGCAGCTGAGATAGGGTGACTTGATATTTTTAAAATAGAAAACTGATGCCTTCTGAGGGAATGGGGAGAACAGAGGAGGACTTTACTAGCTGGAAACATGGGTCATGCCAAGGACAACTTGTTGCTTTGAAGGATGTATTGGAGATGGGGGGAGGATTGTGTGGAAGCTACTATGGAGGCAGGAGTAGTGCTGCTTCTCCTTGAGTGCCTAATCCACTGATTGTTCTCCAGATGATGGACCACAAGTGTTCCTCCGCCACAGTCACATATCTCCTTTTATTTATTACCCTTTTTTTCTCTCTTTCTTTTCAGGCAACTTCCAACCCACTTTCTGTCATTCACTGCTGTCTTGCCATATTCTATCAATCCCTAAAAAAAAATAAAATTATCCTGTCTTATTGTGAGGTAACAAGGTTAATGGGATTACAAATCCAATTTTGTGAATTTCTAAGCAGAAGAACCCTCACAGACGATGCTCAGCATTTTGTCTCTTCTTATTTTAATCATTACTGGAGCCTGTAAGGCACTGTGAGTTGAGGAGCATGCTCTTTTGGAGCCTGCTATGCACTGGAAGCTGCCCAGGTGTAACAGCGAATTGTCAGAGCAATAAATTGTCAAAAAATTGACAGATGTGTTGTGGAACAGGAAGGTAATACACCGATGTCAGGGATCTTCCAGGGATTACCAATCAAATCGACAGCACGAGTCTTCACATGAGACCTATTTGTTTCCACTTTGTGCTTGTTAGGAAGAGCACAGTCCTATTTTCCATGTTGTGCAACTAAATTCCTGAGTGGCATGAGTAAGGTGTTCTATTTTTTTCAAAATGATCACACTTGGAATAACTTCATAGTTTGAAATGAGTATTTCCTCAGCATTTCTGTGTTTATAATATAAAGAATATGGCAAATGCTATGATAACGGAAGGCATAATGCCAACTGTAAGTCTCTTTGATGCTAATCCTCTTTTCCTTATCTGCTGTTGTTGCCATTCCACAGCTTCCTCACTTTTCTATGGGAACTGGTCAACCTGGAGACAGGGACCAGAAATTAGTGCTAGTACTGAAATAAAGTCCACTGCTCTGAGATTTCTGAATAACGCTGGCATTGGTGGGGTTCAAACACAAAATCAGGTAGGCTTTGCTATCTGCTGCTAGTGGACTAAGAGAGACAAGGTAGCACTAGCTTGGCATATCCATTATCACCTAATTTTGGCTTTGTTGTTCAGAAACAGTTGAGATTACATGTATCTTGACAAGTTTAGCAAAGGTAGACTTTGTGCAGATTCACTTCAAACATCAGCAGACGCCGAGAGAGCCAGGAAATTATGTTGGACAGGGCAGTATTACAGTCAGTCTTTCTACCACTTCCTTTTGAACTGATGTAAACAAATGCATGTTTTTATGTTCTTTCCCTTGGGAAAGGGAGAATGGTGAACTCAAATAATCAATATGTGGTTTTTCTGTGGTTACTCAGGAAACTCCATCCCAAAAATCTTGTTTAATCACAAGTTGTCTGGCATCTATTGACAGCATACAGCTTTTCATTTTTGGGCCACTGGAAGTTATGGAATTTAGCCAACAGGAACAAATATGGATGAACTGGTTTATAGAACAATATACCGAGGGATGTGTGTTTGCAAAAATTAATCTTTAAAAGAGAAATAATCACTGTTTTTTAAATGGTGATTTACTTTAAATTTTATATTCAGTGTAAACTTCCATATTCATTTATTGCTTTATATGGATATTTTTCATGTTTGTTTCATTTTTTTCCTCAGCTTTTTTAGCAGGTTTGTGGAAGCTGGACTTTTATGGCTTGTGAACTGTCATTATTTCTTTTCACTTAGCAAGAAACTGAGGCACTCCACATGTGAATACGAGGTACAACAAGCCATTTTGTGGTGTTCAGTGCCAGGACACAATGGTATGCAATTCTTGGATTGTATTTCTGGTGTGTGCTTTGCAGTTCTAGACAAATCACATCAGGGAGGCTTTCAAAGACATACATGTCTGGTATTTATTTCCCATTGACACGCAATAACATGAAGTGGTTAACAGCCAGTAGTATTTTTCTGAATCCCTCCCGTACAGTCTCTCAGTTTCCATGTTCTCAGTTATCCCAAATAAAAGGTTAAAGCTTTGGGGTTTTCTTTCCTGGAATTTAAGTTCTGCAAAAATACATTTGCAGAGGGGACATTTACTGCATGGTCCTTCCAAGGGAACTGGCAGCCCGCTCCTGCAGCTGGAGCTGGCTGGCTGAAGCTGCTGGACACCAGGGTGACCATGGACCTCCCAGACCAGATAGGAAAGCGGTTTCTGAACCACAAGACACTTCTTCAAGACGCTAATGGATAGAGAAGGCTTGCATGCCGTGCTTAGTTCAGCTGCTGTGCAGGTTCAGCAAATAGGTTGTGAGGCTGTGTTCAAGAGGTTGGGAGGAGGTGTGAGGTCTGTGGGTTTGTGTTCATAGGACTGGCAAAAGGTGAGTTGTCAGTGCTGTGGGTCAGGGAACAGTGGTGGAAGGGGCTCCTGGACCTCCATCCAGATTTGAGGGGTGATTAGGGCTTATAAGGCCAAACATGGAGGTTATTGGAGATGAGAACTGGTGTTTTCTAATGATATCTAGACTTGAGGGAAAACGATACATACAGGTATGAAATAATAATGCAAGTTGGAAGACACAGTAGTCTTGTGGTTCAGACAGTGGATAGGAATCAGGAGTTCTTGGATCAGTTTTTAACTTTGCCACAGACTTCCTGTGTTACTTTCAGCCAGTCACTTAATCTCTGCATCCACCATCTGTGAAACAGCAAGACTTGGAACAGTTTGTGTCTCTGAAAGCATGTATCTAATTTAGCTGTTATAATGAAAGTTAAATATTAAGGAACTGTTACATTATCATGGGATAAAAACATGCCACATCTATTTTCACTGTGAACTTTGTTCTTTTGCTATTATGTTGTTTTTCAGGAAAAAACAATATTTTCACTACGTAAAAATAAGTTAAGCAGAAATTCATGGTACAAGCCATGAGACCCACGCTTGTAGATCTGATGTCTGACACTAAAATAAGACATGCTCATTAAATGCAACTGGAAAGACTTCAGAGCTGATTATTCAGTAATATAAAGCATAGGTCTGGACATTGAAAGTAAACAAATAACATCAGGTCCTGTAGAGATCAGTCTATGAAAGCTGTTCAAAAACTTCAGTAGCTTGTGTCTAAATGTAGACACTCTTCATCCACTTGTCAACAGGCATTCTGCTCTGAATTCTTTGTTCAGATTTCCATTAATATTCTGTGTCAGAGAAGGGAAATAACTTAGATAAGATCAATTTTCAAACATGTTCCTTCAGGAAGGAACTAAAGAGTGATCCTGAAAACTACCTCCTGGAATGTAAAAATTCTGATCTCTGGAAAAATAAAGGAACTGCTGTGAGATGAAAAATGTCACTATATTTAGAGGACAGGTGAGCTTGTTTGCCAAACTCAACTTTTTTTGCAAACTTTAGGCCTGTCTTTTCATGTGTGCAGTCAGTTTGTGAGGAGGTGCTTCCAGATGTAGGAAGCATTGATAAATGTCAAGGAAATTTACACTATTCACATTATGAAACACAGAAGCTTCCTGTGATGGCTGGCAATTTGTCTGTGGAGGGGAGATGATGACAGAGACTTTTTAAAAGGTCAGTATGGGTTTTAATTCTATTTTCCAGTATTTGTTAATACTGTGGGAAGGGGTAATTGCCTAGTAGAAGACTGGAGCAGTATATCTATCCAGCAGAGCTGAAGGGACGTCTGTAGCACAATTACATATACCTAAACTGGTAGAAGAGCAGGCAAAGTGTGGCCGTACATGTGCCATTCATGTGCCGACTCCATCAGCGTCTTTGTTCTAACCGATAAGAAATTTCACAGCATAAAGGCAGCTTCCAAGGGGTGTAACCCTGAAAGGCATGTCTCTTCTCACCTCCCCCTCCCACCCCTAACCTAGCAGTGTGAGCTAGTAATAATGACCTCATAGCCTTTTACTGAATTTCAAATATTTTACCTGTGTTGTGTCTAGACTGTCATATGTGCTGGTGTGTCACCCCTGAAGCATTCATGTTGCTATATTAAGTACCCTGTCTCATCTATCTCAGCTTGCTCTCTGGAATTCTGCGGTGTGAAACACTCTTTAGAAAAAGGCATCACCCTTTTTCCCCACTGGGTATTTAATTTGGTCCACAAACTACTTCAGACCATTTGTGAACAACTCTAGAGTAATGTTTTTGAGAACTTTTGCTCTGAGATCTATAATGCAGGTCTCTTTCAAAAAACTCCAGAAACCATGCCAGGAGTCATCGAATCAGGGAGGTATTCAATTGGAAAATCATTCACCTTTAGCGAAAAAAAATCATCTGTATTCTTTGGATGGCCTTTTGTAAGGCAGGGACTGTTGCAAACCTCAAAACCAGCGAGCTCCTTCAGCTTCTGAAATGGCTGCAGATTTGCACAGTTGTGTTCTTGGATGGTTTGGCACAGCTTTAGCAACGCAGAGCCTTGCTCCAAGGCGTTTTTTGTATCCCTGCCTTGTCTGCTGGGACAGATGTGTTTGGTGATGTCTTGAACCTATCTGCTGCAGTAGCATCTTCCACAACATCTGTTACGTTACTTCTACTAATAGAGGTTATCTTTTATATCACTGAAGTTAAATCATAGCAGATCTGGCCACTGCTTGTATCATTCTATGCAAACTTGAGTCTCCAGAGTCTGAAATGCTTGGGATTTTTTTCTTTCTTTCTGTGAAAATGTCAAGTAGAAAACACTGTTAAAAAGGAGGCATACTTTGAAGCCAATTAAATTAAAAAATTCAGATGGAGGAGGTCTGCTACACCTCAGTTTTTCACTTGGAGTTGCAGAGTCAGAGACTTTTAGCCACCTAGAGCCCTGTAAGGATCGACAAGGGGTACAGAGGTCCCCCCTGCGGGAACACCATTGCCAGTAACAGACTGATTTGTGCACTTACCTTCCAAAGAAGTAGCAGAAGTCACTGCTTGAAAGGGACTTTATACAGTAGTAGTCTAATACACTTCAGAAAAACATGTTGTAATGGACTGTGCATCATCTGATAGCTCCTTTCTACCTGTTTACTCTGATGTATGTGCTGAACCTTAAATACCATATGACACAAAATCCACACTATAAGGCAAGAAGCTTCATTTTACATTACTCATTCAAAGATCAAACAAATTCTGTGCCTGATAGTGTCTCTGACAGTGGAAGGCAACAGAATATTTTAATTAAAAAGCTAAAGCAAAGCACTAATCACATATGCTATCTCACCAAAACCACAGCCATCTTCCCTGCAGCCAAAAAAAAGAGGAAGCCATAGAATAATGGATTTAAGCTGCTTTCCAGCCTGAGAGCTTTAGACAATACATTACCAAATTATGATTTTCAATGGGAATATTGTGAAGAGTATCATTGTTTAGAAACCTAGCCAGCAGGCACCGGATTAATCTTTTTTCTTTTTTTCTTTTTGGTCATTGCAGGCTGGCAGTACTTCTCTCCAGATGTACCATTTGGCACATTAAGCAATTCTTTTCTTAGAAGGGGAACCTATGGTTTTGCCATGTAATGCAAAACACCAATGGAATCACTACATAAGCAAAATGCCAGTAATGGTATAGTGGTCCAGCCACAAACACTGGTATGTTAATTTTGTTTTATTTTTCCCAGTATGTCATCTGTAGTACTGTATTTTGTATCAGGACTCAGGCTAGGCTGTTTAGTATCAGATTTTAAAGTGTGTTTTCAACGAGAGATTTAAGCTAGAAAACGAATGGTTTTGATGCTTTAAAAAAAAAAAAAAAAGGAAAGAAAAGGAGAGAAGAGCTGTACTTAATATGGATCTAACTATCATTTTAGCCTGATTTTAGAGACCAGGCCAAATTTTCCCATCAATTATAGCTGTTCAACCTTTCAGCTGCATGTATGCACTTTTGATAATGGTATCCTATAGGTATGCAAATACTTTCCATTGGTTCCCAAGACTAACTATGCCTTCAAATAAAATTTTGATTTATTTGTAAGTAAGAAGATGAAAATAATTATAGTATTTTTAGTTTGTATATGGAAGGCAGCAACTGGTCTCTCAATCCTCTGTGCTATCTTAGTTTTAGGTCTCTAATGCATCATCAGATTGTTTGGTTCATGTAAATGCAGCAGTAGTAGCTCTTATGTTGTATCTGCAGTATTTCAGCTTACTTTCTGAATTTGTTCTATGCTATTAATGTTGCATGGAAAGGATAAAAGTTGCCAGAAAAGATACTTTTCTTCCTTTGTTTTTCTGGCAGCAGAAAAAGTGGGGAGGGATTACACAGTGAGGGGGTTAATCTATTGATGATTTGTGCAGGTTCGTGAAACGAATCAGCATGATTGTGATCTGTTTTTTCATACATCCCCCCTGTAATACTCAGGATTGCTGGAAGCTGAGAAGGAATATCTCACTGAGGACTCTTTTATTCTTGCTGTTTCTCATACACCTACCCTAGGCATCTGCTGCTGGATACCATCAGAGGCAGGATATTGGGTTAGGCAGTGGTCTGGTCTAACCTGCCATGCTTTTATATAGTAGTTTCCTAAGCTGGGGTGTGTTTTCTCACTCATCATATGTCAAATAATCACAGAGCGTGTTCCATTTTCCTAACGCCTTTGCCCTGCTGTAATACTTCCAATGCCATTATTCTTTTTTCTGGATTATGTGTTCTCAAGGACCGCACCTTGAGCACTGTGTCCAGTTTTGGTCACCACAGTACAAGGACACTGAGGTGCTGGAGCAGGTCCAGAGAAGGGCAACAAAGCTGGTGAAAGGGCTGGAGAGCATGCCCTATGAAGAGCGGCTGAGGGAACTGGGCTTGTTTAGTCTAGAGAAGAGGAGACTGAGAGGAGACCTCATTGCCCTCTACAACTACCTAAAAGGAGGTTGTAGCGAGGCTGGTGTTGGTCTCTTCTCTCAGATTAGTAATGATAGGACGAGAGGAAATGGCCTCAAGCTGCGTCAGGGGAGTTTTAGATTAGATATTAGGAAGAAATTCTTCACTGAGAGGGTAGTTAGGCACTGGAATAGACTGCTCAGGGAGGTGGTGGAGTCACCATCCCTGGAGGCATTTAAAGAACGAATAGATGCGGCGCTTGAGGATATGGTGTAGTGGTTAGAGAGATGCTAGGGCAAAGGTTGGACTTGATCACCCTGGAGGTCCTTTCCAACCATAATGATTCTGTGATTCTGTGATTCTGTATTGTAAGAGATTTGTAGCCATATTGTCTCATCAGCTAGCCACAAAGCACGGCAGATGATAGACTAAATTCCAAGGAGTGAGCGCATGCCCTGTGCTCCCATTGCAACCCTGCTTCTTGCCATGTTAGACCAGTCCTGGGTGCGTGTGAGGTCCCCAGCTTCTTCTGGTAAGGACCTTTGGGCTCGTTATTGGGAAGCATTCTCCAGATGATCACTTAGAGACTCAGGACAGTAAGAAATGATGACAGCATTACTATAATTTCCTGGTCTTGTGAGTGAAGGACAGCAAAGGAGCAAAGATGTTCCTTACTTCCCTCTACCACTATATACTGACTCTTTATGTGTATTACAGAGAGTTTCTTCCCATTGATGGGCCTTCCCTTTCCACTTTCTGAAGACTTTTGAAGAATCTCTGCACTTTGTGCAAAACATTTTATTTTCGGTTCCTTATATGTGGAGGGGGCAGTACTTCCCACGAACAGCAGGACAACTACCTTCCTCCTAGCCTTGGGGCCAGGGGAGAAAAAGGAGATTGGCTATGCAAATAAATTCTTCCTTGGCAGGGCTGCTCTTTTCACTAGAGGAAAGGTTGTCACCTTGGGGAGAGAGATGCAACATGCTGCCCAGCCTGACTCCTGGCTTCAGTTCCCTAGTATTTTTCTGTTTATTATAACAAATATCCTGTAATTCAAGCTCTCTGTAGGTGGGGTCAGACTCTGCTCTGTAGAGTTTCGGTGGATAGCAGGTTTCTTTCCATTTCATATGACAGGTGTTTAGTTTTTAACTGGCTCCTGCCATTCACCATAAATCTCATCTTTCCTCCTCCCAAGTTAAATATGTCAATTCTGGCTTTTGCCTGTCCATGCAGTCTGAAAATGACAGCTTCTGATTTCCCACACACACAAAGTGGTGGAAGATCAACAGTAAAAAAGAAGTGATTTCTGTCCAAGTTTCTGCTTAAATTAGGTTGCGTGGCCTTTCCAGTTTGATTAACTATGTAATTAATAATGACCAGGTGTGGCAGGGTAGGCACTTTATTCTGGCTTTTTTTCTGTCCCATGAATGCTGGGAAAGAATGCAAGGAAGGCACTTAGTTGTGAGAACACTTTCCCTCTCCTGTTGCTTCAATTCCTAACATCTAGTCATGTTTTAAACACCCCGGGAAGAGGAACAAGCAAAATTTCATTATTTCTTTTCAGGCCTGTAAAGGTTAGAGGGTTTCTGAAAGGAGGCTAATCCTCACTCCTGGTCAGCTGCAGGAGTGAAAAGGACAGTGCTAATGCTGTGCCCTCTTTTGCTTTTTCTGTTTTCTTTTTTTCTTTTCTCTTTGAAGCAAACAACCCAGGGCAGAACATGGTTGTGAAGGTTTACAACTACCCTTGGAGCTGAAGTGGAGAAAGACACCACCATGTTGCTGTGAGCTCTTCCATGCTGATAGAGCATGGGGAGGAAATAGGATGCGTATACAAGGTAAACTACTTTTTTAAAAGTTACCGGCTAAATATTTCAAATCATATTTAGGCTTTTCTCACTCTCATTTATTTTGCAGAAAGTGATCTTCTCCCAGTTGTAGGGTGCCTGGGGCAGAGGGATTGAGGTAGACTCTATGTAGATTAGTATGGGACAGTTTCTTTTTTGAGGCAAATACTTTATATGCAATTAGTTTGAACTGGCACGTGAATGTAACTCAAAGCACTGTCACCGCTTTACTCACCAGCGTGCTATGAGTGAGAGTGCATCCGTGAAAGAAATGGATCAGCCTGTGTAAGGATTTTCCCTGGGGCACACCATCTACTCTTCATGTTTGCTGTATTTTCATTAAAGGTAACTGAACTTACATTTTCTCCATTCAAAGCCCATTCCATTTTTTAATACTTTTCAGTTGGAGGTGGCTTTTCATGCCTGGCTGTCATCCAGATTGCATGTCAAATGCATCTCTGAGGAAACGTTAAGATTTAGAGTGTTAATAAAGTGTTGCCTGCTAAAATAAAGCCAGATTGGTTCGACATTAATGATAAAGAGTATGTAAATACTAAAGGCTGAAATGTCAAAGCAAATAAAGATAATTTAAAAATACCACCCTGTGCTCAAGGTATGTCAGTGATATTTCATTATCTATTTTAGTGAAGAAAAATGATGCGTTGCCATATGCTGTATATGGCAAGCCTCCCTTCTACTCCTGCTATTCATATGTCAGAGGATTCTTCTGTAGTCATACAAAATCACATAGTATGTTATTTTCCTTCAAAATCTTCCTTGAACCTTTGCTCTGCAAGAATGTTTACAAAGAAAGCTTTGTTTACAGCTTCCTGCAGGTATTTTCACAAAGCTGTTTTCCTCCTTTGTCCCTGTGCATATTTTGTCCTTTACTTGTCTACCTACATCCACATCTTCTCTCCCGACCTCCTTAACTGGAGGTTCTCTGGTGCAAAAAACAAATTTACGTTGTGTGTGCATACAGCATGTCGATCCTTGTCCATAACTGATGCTCGCTATCCATACATCCAACAGCATATGGTACTTCCAAAGAAGAATGAGTCCCTTATTTAAGACAGGAGTTAGGTTAGTCTTTTATAAGGCTAGTCTTTTAGATTAGTGATTTATTTCGTATGTTGTTACAGTTTTGATGCAAAAACAGTGGTTCTTTTCCATGAGCTTTCACCCAGAAAAAGAGATGGCAAGCTCATTGATTGGGCACACTCTGTGGGCTTTCCTCTTTACCTCTGCCCCGTAATCTTCCACATGCTTTGCCCAAAAACCTTGGGACTCGTGGGCACGATGTGCAAAATGGAATTGTTGGTGCTTTGTCCTCCTGAGTTTTTGGCATTATGATAGGCTGTTTTGTGGAGATTAGCACAGAGATCAAGAGGAAAATTGTTCTGATGCTGATTCCTGACTGACTGAGGTGTAATGGGTACATTTGCCTTTGATTTACATGATTCGCTGACAAGTATCAGACCATTATGTAATTGTTTTCCAGATTAATGAAACCTTTAAAGGCTTTTCATATAGCAGCAACAAAACTGGATTCCAATAACATCAAAACAACCTTTACCACTTTTTAAAGCACCTTGAAAAACATGTAAAATTAAATTTTATATCAGTTTTAATATTCTTTCTTACTACAAGGCTCCACTTTAATATTAAAAGCAACTATGGAGTGAGGTTGGATTTGATGTAAAGAATAGCATTATGTCATTGGAAAGGAAGGTGCTGCTTAGCCACTAAAACTTTTTAAAATATTTTTCTGAGTAGATTTGTTACTAATAATACTATATAAATTTAAGAGTGGAAATTTGGTTTCTCCACCATCATAATCTGCATGTCTAATATTTTGCACTGAGCTTTGGAGTACAGCCGAAGTACAATTCTCCCTGGAAATTTGTTTTAATATAATCCCATTTTCTAGTTAAACATTTCAAATGAAATATACTGAGCAAGAAAAGGGGACTACATTGTTTGGAGTGCTCTATAGGCAGAAGATTGCCTGAGGACTTCCTTATTGAATGTAGCTTATCTTGCTGTGTATCCAGTAACAGATCAAGTTGGAGTGTAAGGTACCTCAAGCTCTGTTTGATTTTCTTTATTTTTTCTTCTTCTTTACCTTTTTTGTCTTTTTCATCGCCAACTACATGGATTAGAGCTATTAAGATGTTGGCCTAAGTCACAAGAGTTTTGGAGACCGGAAATACTTGATTTCAGTAGTTGAATTTATAGTTATCTGAAGGTAAATATCTCTTATCTAGATGGTGTGTAAATTGTGTATTCATATGATTTCCTTTCCGTACTGGATATTGTTTTCCCTTGGTGAGTGGTTCGTTTGGCTTCCTAAGCAGAACTAGACAAACTCCCAAATCACTTCACGCCTTCAATGAGCTGTGCCACCTTTTTTTTTATTATTATTTTCTTTAATCATTCTTTTCATGCTTCCGGAACAGTTGAGCTGTAGCATTGCGAAAGTTTTGCTATCATCTTCTGCATGGTTGTTTCAAACTTCATACCATAAAATTAGTGTATTTGATATTCAGCTACCATCTCTCTAACAATGCATGCTTTGGGGTTTGTGATTTCTAACGTGACTGCAAACATTACCTTTCTAATGATACCTTGTGTTGGATTCAAGGATGCAAACACTAAAATTGTGATTGCTAGAGCTATGTGCCCTTACCAGTCTGGGGAACTGTAACCTACTGCTGCAAATTCTTATTCAAGTTTCCCAAAGATAATACCTTGCCCAAATCCTATTTTCTATTGCCAAATAATTTGTGTAAAGCCCAAAGCTGACTAAATTCCAATGACAGCCAAAGTTTTCAAAAAGGATGTGTGTGTACACTTGTGGTATGGGTATTTATACAAGTACTGCCTGTAGATACATATTAGTTCTAATAGCAAGTAATTATCAGTAATATCAATAAATATTAGCAGTATATTAGTTAACCCAATGTTTTTCAGAGCATTTCTACTTTGAAAAGTCATTCTGAAAAAATTTCACCTTTCCTCCATACCATTATCGCTTCATAACATACCTTTATTGCTCCATAACACACCATTATCAGCAAATACCAGATAACATATCCCTATATATTTACTGTTGTGAAAGAAATCATTTTTTAATTACTTTTACTGCTGCAAGCAGTTTTGCAATAAGTATTGGCGTTGTTAACTATTTTGGTACTATGGATGCAAATTCTGCCTTTAATTTACCCTTGTTCTACCTTATTGGAAACATGGAGTTGTCTACATTGAGTTGAGAGCAGAGTTTGGCTCCAGGAATCGGTCACTGGTGGTGCTATGTAGGCCAAATGAAAACCAGCTTGACTTCTCTCAGAGTCCAGCCTAACTTTTCTCAGCTTGGCAACCGTAAGTACTATGCTGCTCAAAAAACTGCTATGAGGAAGGACTGATGCACTAATGTCACTAGGTTGCCTGTATACTTTATGGTCATACAATTAAAATTGTTTAAAAAAAAAAGAAAATTCTCCCACCAGCTCTAACTGGATTTTCCTGCAATCCCTACCTGTCCTCTGCATGTACAAAGCTGCCAGTTCTGCATTTACTAGGATAAGAGGCATAGAAAATACTGCGTGGAGACACTTGTTTTAATCATGATTCTTGATGCCCTTTCATAACTATGAAATTATGACACATCCTCCTTTGAAATCCCAGATGAGGGATGGAGGTAGGACGTAGAAGTTCAGTACCATCCACGTACATCTTAAATCATTTAAAAGCAACAGGAATTTGGAGGGACTGTAACAGCAAAGAATGTAGGTGCAGTCTCAAAATCACATGAAACTACCACTGCTTTAAAGATCTGTCTTAGAACTCTAGCTGTGCTGGTGTATTAATTTACCAGCTGGTGGACTTTGAAAAACCTAATTTTTAATGTCAGTCATATGGAAAAAATGGGGTCAATACTCCAGTTCTGTGGCCTTTTGTACTATTTTTTCTACATAATGCAAGGGATGGTCTCCACAGCTGCATGGCCTTCCTGAATAGGAATATTGATACACTCCCAGTTAGGCTGAGACAGTGATTCACTTTTTGGTGGCATTTGTGCAGTCTCCCCTGCCAAAGTTGTGCAGCTGCTTTGTATTTCATCTTGGGAGCAGCATTTCCTTGAAACCAGTCTTCAGGAATCCAGTGTGTAACTTGGAGGGGACGAGGGTATCCTCAATTTCATTAAAATCATATCCAGGACTTTTGTGGAGGAAAAGGCTTGGAGAAAGGAAAGAAGCCAGTGTGATATTAATGAAAACACTAGATTCCTTGCAGAATGCCACTTTCCTTGCAAGGCAAACACCAAAAAGAGGAAGAAGTGATTCTTGGGTTTCTGATTTCTGTGGCCCTTTGAGCTGATTTGCAGCCGTGAGAAAGATGCCAATATCTTTGTATTGTTTGGCAGGGAAAAGATTACCTTGTAACTCATCTTGTCTGGCTATGGCCTGGCACTGGATCATGACCAGGTTGATGGCAGCCTGACAGTTTTAAAAGAATATGTTGGCATTTTATGAAAAGGGAAGTTATTACACTTGAAAGGAAGTAAAAACAAAAACAGAAAACCTATGCTTGTCAGTTTTATGGCAGAGAGGCAGTAAAAATTCTGGCACGTAACTTCAGCCAATTCCTGCAACAAATTAGTGAACTAAGTTGATTACAAAATCAAAGATGAATTTACCTAAGCATTTGTGTTTCAGTTACCCTGCTCCTACAGTGTGTCAAACACTCAAAAGAGTCAACCCCTTACAGTTAAAATTAGTTTACAGCCTAAATTTAGATGTGTGGCACAAGAAGGAAGCATGGAAAGAAAAGAAAAGCATGGGAAGGGATGGGACCTCCTGGGTCACTGGCTCCAGTCCTTCCCCGCGTCAGGAAACCACATTATGTTACCCTCTTTCAGACTGTTACGATCTTGACATACCATTAGGTGATACAAAAGATGGGGGTTTAAATTTACAGATTTGACCCAGTCCAGTAGAGTTCTCCTCTGTCTCCATTAGCTGTGGGATTGGATCCACGCTGAGGCTTATCGCAAGTTTTCTGCTGGTGCCTGTGTTTTACAATGAGGCAACGTGCCAGGGAGCGAGGGGACTGTGGAGGGCAAAGGCAGTGATGTTAGTGAGCAGAGCATAGAAAGAGAAGGATTCAGGATAGCTCTTCCAGCAGCCAGGAGGACCATGAAGTTGGAAAATAAGGTTTCCAAGCATTACTTCTCTTTCTGTGCCCAACCTGCTGTCCAAGGAGTGAAAGCAGATGGCTCTCCCTGGGTATGCCTACCCTGCAGTGCAGCCTAGGGTAAGCCAAGCAGGCTTGGGCGCTGGGGACAGGGTACACTGGTGCCTGTGGAGCCCCACGCTCTGCCGGCTGGCTGGATTTCCATTCCCCAGCTAGCTCAAGTATCCCTATGGTGTGCACTACACCATCCTTGGAAACCCTTTCTCGTGCCATCCTTCAAAACCCTTCAGTGAGTATCTTCACCTTCATGCTTGTGTAGGAGTTCAACGTATGAACAAGGCATACAAAGCAGGGTTCCTTGGTGAGTGCCATGGCCTCAAAAGTGGTTGTGAATTATTTTGCTTTGTCAGTCAGAACTGTAAACTGCAACCGTATGGCTTCAGCTTCGGAGAGGGCTGAGTGGAGTTCCTAGCATTATAGTGTGTTTTTACTCGGGTGACATAGCCAAAGCAAACAATAAAACCAGACTTCTTCTTGTGGTCAGAAAGAAACAAACAATTTGTTTTGATTGAAGGCTCGGTGCTGTGGAGAGGCCTAGAGTTATGAGCAGCTGCGTAGGAAACACAATGATATGGGCTGGTGGTTGCCAACACAAGTTACATCCATCGCAACTGAATCTACTGCGCGATGAGTAGCGGAGTGCTGAGAGCAAGGCTTGCAGCTGAGAGAGAAAGAGATCTGTCACTTCTGGCAAGAGGGGGGACTTGGCCAAAGTGATCTTCTTTTCTTAATGCCAGTTAAGACTTTTGAATATTGAATGTAATTGCCTGAGTATATGCATATAATCTTCAGACTGGCAGTAATTTTCTACAAGGGTTGTGTTTCCTGTTTTCAAAACGAACAGCATGGTGGCAAGTACGTTGGGTCAGTAACACTTGCTCTTACACCTTCCTGTGGCCAGAGAATCAGTATTGATGATGCCTCCATCCCTACAGTGCCTGCATTCTCTGGGTAACGTGGCCTTGTACTGTCTGGGGCTGGCAGCTTTTTATTCTTTTTTGTTTTTCTATGGGACAAGGCCTTCCCTGTGCCTGGAGCTGCGACTCAAAGCAGTCATCACGCCATCTCAGTTCTGCTCAAATGGCACTGCTGTCTCCCATTCAGCTAAAACTATGGAAGGTGCAACATACATTTGCATTTAAGAATAACTTTAGCTCCATTTAGGAGATTTCAGTAGGGCAGAGGTCTTAGTGAAGGAGTTCCTCTCTTTGCATTTCACTTTCAGTTGCTTTCTACTCTCCTGCAATATGCTATTGCACCAAAGTGGGAACATTTCTCCAACCTCTGTGAACTCACTTTGCAAAGTTTTGCATGATAATACAAATGGCAGGGAGTCAGGTGAACACAGCTAAATATAATGCTGCAGTAGCAGGTGGGCCTCCAACACTCAGAATGCACTTCAACTTGCCTTTTATTGCTGTAGTTCCCCTCTTATTTATTCATCATTGTCTCCTTTGCGATATGAGCTTGAAATCAAGATGTTTTTGCAGTGCATTTCTTTCGTACTTGACAAGAATATACTGAGCATACAAGTTCCTTAGTGCTTAATGGTATAGGTGGAACCTAAAGTACTTTAAGTGAATACTTCTTATTTATGGTACGTGTGTGGAAGACAGAGCTGTGATTTTAACACTTTCTATTGCAAAATTTACTGGGAATTTCTCCCAGAAATAGTTGTCAGCGCAAAGCAAGTAGATGTGCCACTGTATATTGGTGATGTTCTGTGGGAAGGTCACCATCATTCCTCTGAATGTACCTTTGAGATTGGACTTTGTTGGTTTTATGCTGTAATCTACTTTGAATTCTGTCACAATTAGAAATCATCTCTGTTTCATTTGTTTTGAAGATGGATTTAAGCTTAAGCTTTGTTTGGGTGATTTGAACTTGCTCATTTATCTATGGTTTCATTTTAAAGGGTTTACCAAATGTCAATGTGGTTTTTTTAAATGCTAAAACCGCACTCTGTTGTGTTTAGTATTGAGCTCAAGATAGGAAGCATGTTTTCGGTATGTTCACATTCCATAAGGAATTTTAGGCCTAAGGACTCCTCCTAATTTGTACTTCCTAAATTGGCTTTTGCATGAGACGAGAATAAAGACTCCCTTTTCTGATGAAAATGTTACGGTCCTGTGTGAGCACAGTGGAAAAACTTCAGGTACTTAAATATATATTTCACTGACAAAAGTTTTGCCTAGGCAGTGTGTTTGTGAAAGATATGCTTAGATTTTTAAAGTCCAAATTTCACTTCAAGAACATTAGATGCTTATGTTCAGACTTTGCCTTTTATCATGGGATTGGCAGGGAAGGAGAGGAGTATCTGGTCCTTAACGTCTCTGTGCTTAATTCCTGTTTTACAGATGGAAAATTAATAATACTTCTCAACAATTCAAGGGTATCATTAAGAGAAATATCAAACAAATAGCATGATAATATAGAGGTCGTATGTATGGTTGAAGTGCTGGGGCCCAAGTTGGAGTTGACCTGTGGACGAGTCTCAGCCTAGCAGAATGGTTTGTTGTTTTTGTTGGCTTCGTGTTCCAGAGGCAGAATCTGGCCCACCTGAGTCTTTGTAGCTCCACCCTCACCCAGGTGGTTGTGGTTGGGGTGGTGGGTGAGGTCAGGATTATATTAACCAGGAGCCAATTAGTTAGAAGAGCTTCCTGTTGGGTGTGGCTTCTGTTGGGGCTGGCTACATCTTGCTGAGCTCTCTCAGTGGTGTCCTTCCATGTGAAGGGCCACTGAGGGCCCCTCTCTGTCCATTGCATCCAGCAGGCGATGCTGGCACTACAGTGGGCAGGGGAGGAGCTGGGCCCACAGGAACCTCTGGCAGGACTGTCTGAAAGAAGACTTCTGATGGGATGTTGCTGAGTTCAGTGTTGGCCCGTGAGATCAGGCAACTGATGGCAGCATAAAATGATGATGGCTGAAGCAGCACAACAATGGTGAAATATAGCAAGCACCTAAGTGTCTATCTGTCAAAATCTCTAGTTGTTTCAGGAAAGCGTAGGTGAGTTGAAGGATTGGAGCTACCATTTTAAAATGAAATTTGCATAAAGCTATGTTGAAATTTCTTCCTGGGAATTTCTGCAAAAGAAATTTCTGTAGAGCATGCTGTTAAGGATGTCATGTTAGAAAACGTGCTTATTTTTGCTTTGAAGCTTTTAACAAAACTAGAACACAAATAAATAGTTTAGAGTCTGAATTTACTTTCAGGACTCTACCATCCACTAGTTATCTGTCTGTAAGTCAGTCAGCTGTTTGTCCCTGCAAATCTAAGTGAAGAAACATGGCCAAGACCAGCAAGAGCTGTGTATCAGAATGGGAATTGCCTGACGGGCTGCTTTGCTGCTCCAGAATACCATCAAGCTGTTCAAATGAAGATGAACTGGGACAATGTAACAGCTGGCTGAGATGAGCATGGGAAAGAAAAATATGCTGACAGGAGATGCAGAAGTGACTTGGTGTGTTGGCATTCCTTTCTTTTCAGGGCAAGGACATGTGAAAGGGCTTGTCACCCACAGAAAGACCCTCTCACGTTCTATTGTGGTGAGACCTTCAGCCTTCAAATAATACCACAACTTGTGTATTTCCAGAGGTAATTGGCATAAGTGCATTCTCACACCACGGGAATTTGACTTTGTCTTCTTACCCCACAGCCTTGGCAACTCGGAGATCTGCTGTTTCACTCAGGCAGAGGGTTGGGGACTTGCCTATTTTATGTTTTCAAATGCACATTTCTGGTAAGTTGTTTTTCCTTTTATCATTAAATTATATGCAGGCTGAGATCCTTCTTTTGTGATTGATTAACTGAAACTCATTGATAAGTCTTTAAAATGAGAAGGTTTTGTAATTTCCATAGATTGACTGCACTATGGGATTAGGAGACTCACCTTACACCTCTAAATGTCTAGGCTCAAACTTTTAGTTTAGCGTAAAAAAAAAGCTAATTCCAGGGGGAAAGTGGAACAAAGGAAGAAAATAATAGTATATCTAAGGAGAAAAAAAAAGTAATACACAATAGGGTTTTTTATCCATCTGCATTTAACATGAAAGCCTGCGTTGATTAGGGGCTTTGTGAAAAAGTTGATTTTCCAGTTCAGCAAAACTTTTAGAAAAAACACTTGCTTCAGGTCAGCTGCAGCTAGTTTCCCTCCCTCTTGCTCATTAAAATGAAAAGCAAGTGTTCCCACTTCATTCAGCCTTGAATGACCTGTTTGATCTAAAGCAGAGCTTCTCCTAGAGCTAGGTCCTGGTCAGTAGACTCGAAGATTCTTAATTTCTGTGGTTTCAATGGCTCTTTAGGTCACAAATAATTAGGTGCCAAAGCAAGGAACGCAATCCAGGATCCCACCCCTAGATGGATGTCTAACCACTGGGATGTCAAGGCTTGTTGGCTAAGTTCTCATCAGCCTCTCTTGAGGAGTAGCTTCACATTATATCAGATATCTTTTGAGCCAGAGAGTGAGTGAGAATGTTGATCTGTAGCTGATGGAAAGGAAAGGTCAAGAAAACAAATCCTCCACCAATTATATAAAGCAGAACTTTGCTCGGTAGTATTAAGATTGGAGAAGAGGAGGCTGACAGGAGGCCTCACTGTGCTCTCTCCAGCTACCTGAAAGGAGATTGTAGTGAGGCTGGTCTTGGTCTCTTCTCCCAGCTAATGACAGGACAAGAGGTAATGGCCTCAAGTTGCGGTAGGGTAGGTTTGGATTGGATATTAGGAAGAAAGTCTTTACTGAAGAATTGGTTTGGCATTGGAACTGGCTCCTCAGGGAAGTGGTGGAGTCACCATCCCTGGAGGTGTTCAAAAAATGAGTAGATTTAGCACTTCAGGACATGGTCTAGTGGTCAGGGAGATGCTGGGATGAAGGTTGGGCTTGATGATCCTAGAGGTCTTTTCCAACCTTAATGATTCTATGATTCTAAGAGGTCTTGTAGAACATAGAGTGACATTAGCACCTGAATGGGTAGAAAGGGTCATTAGATAGATTCACTGGTTTTGGAATGACTTTTCCAGATGTCCATAAAGTGACCACTTAATCACTATGCTAAGGAAGATTTATTTTTTCAGGAAAAATTTTGGTTAATTTTATTGTAATGTGTTTCACTTTTCAGTCTAGTGATCTTCAATGCTAGTAGAGTGGTTTCAAAAATAGAAGGGAGAAGAGGCAGTGTAACAAAGAGTGTGTCCAACCTCTAGCCTTAGGAATAGTATCATGGAGTCTCAGAGCTTACAGAGCAGGCAAGATAACATTTTTATGGTCTTTTTTTAAAAATCTGCCTTCTACAAGTTTGGAAAAGAGTCTCTGCTCATCTTCATGATGAAGCAGTGGTGCTGAGGTGGTCTTGTCACAACCAGATCTTTTGCTGTAGATGCTTCGGGTGTGATCACAGGGGTTTGATATTGTGCCCAAGAAGGTATGAGATCAGGGTATGATCTCATAACATCTGTTTAACAGATGGATTTGTATGGTAAGGCTAATGGTTAAAAACCTGGCTCCACTTAGGTCAGTGGTATCAAGATTTTACCCATGATCGGAGGGAAAAAAGTGTCCAAAGATAGGTTTCCTAAATCACTGCTGGGAAAGCCTGTAAGATTCAAAGCCTCACTTATTTACTGTTCTGTCATTCAGCTGATAGTTATTTGTGCTTGGCCCTTGGGCAGAGTATTTGATCTTTATGTCTAAATCTGTATGTTGGTGCAGACTGTTAAGATATGTAACTGTTGAAAGATACGGAGAAAGTACAGCTCTTATTCCTTACGGAATGGTGAATATTATCTAGAGCTGGTATTGATCAGAAACCTGTTTGTACGTATCGGTTCTGTAATGAATCTAACGCAAATATCAATCACATTTATCACTACGTTTAGATGTTCTGTTTGCTGCACTAGACCTAATGGTTAGGTGGTTTTCTTGTCAGCTGAATTTGCCTGTTTTCATTTATTCTCTTGAAACTCCCAACAACACATAAATCATCCCTGGATTTCTTTAACCCACAGAATACAATTGTTCTACCCTCACTGAAATGTTAGAAGTAGTTTGTGGACTGGAACATGGCTGGGTGGGGCACTATTCAGTTTCCAGCCTAAAATCCAGCAATGACTTCTAAAATACAGTCCTCAATAGATTAAATCCAGCTGTTGCACAGGTGCACGGAGGCCGTGCAGTGAGGAAGTTTACCCACTTATAAACTTCTGCCTGTGTGCGTCATTAAACCAAGATATTTTTGGTTCTCAAATATATACTTTTTGTTTTTTTGATTAGGCAAGGCAAGTGGTCTTCATTAAAGCCACAGACAGCAGAATGGTTTCATCTAAATTCATCCCTGTAATTGCAGAAAGACAAACCCAAGCATCGTAATGCTCCAATTCCTCCCCATTCTGCTCATTCTGACATTCTTATCATTGGGAGTGGAGCCTAAGAAATCTTGATTGTGTGTCTAATTTGACACTTTAACATCCAGTCTGCACTGAAATCGTTTCTGTGGAGTTACATTTTCGAGCTTTTTGCCACTGACTCTGAAAGAGCCATGGTATCACATTAGGAAATGGCCCAGGGAGTCGATTTAGTAGAAAAGTTGTTTTGAAGAAGTAGGATGGCCTATTTGTGTAAGTGATTTTATGTGCAGATCTGGACTTTTTTTGCCTCAGAGGTATTCTGTTGGGTAAATAATGTGTACAATAAACAGAATTGCTTTATAGCTAGGAAATATTGGCTACAGTGTGTAACTTACCATGTTTACTGCACTTGGAGTGCTTTTGTTAAATGTTGTCGTTGTTTAACCCCACTGGTAACTAAGCCCTACACAGCCATGTGCTCACTCTCCCCCCATGGGATAGGGGAGAGAATAGGAAGAGTAAAAGTGAGACAACTTGTGGGTTCAGATAAAGACAGTTTAATAGCTAAAGCAAAAGCCACACACACAAGCAAAGCAAACGAAGGAATTCATTCACCACTTCCCAAGAGCAGGCAGGTGTTCAGCCATCTCCAGGAAAGCAAGGCTCCACCACATGTAACGGTTACTTGGGAAGACAAATGCCCTCACTCAATGTCCCTCCCTTACTTCTTCTTCCCTCAGCTTTATATGCTGAGCATGATGTTCTATGTTATGGAATATCCCTCCGGTCAGTTGGGATGGGGTCAGCTGTCCTGACTATGTCTCCTCCCAACTTCTTGTGCACCCCAACCTACTCGCTATTGTGGGGTGGTATGAGAAGCAGAAAAGGCCTTGACGCTGTGTAAGCAGTGCTCAGCAGTAACTAAAGCATGCCTGTGTTATCAACACTGTTTCCAGCACAAATCCAAAACACAGCCCCACACTAGCTAGTATGGAAAAAAATGAACTCCAACCCTAGTTAAAATCAACACAACTGTTGTCTGTAACATGATTTTTCCAGTACTGCAGATGTGGCATGTCCTCCTCTGTAACACTGAGAGATACACAGACATATCTTAATGCACCTTGGAACACAGCATTACTGAATTTATCCTCAAGGAGATTCTTTCTGAACCTAAACTGATCATCAGCACTGAGGTTTCTCGCTAACCTGTCTCATGTCCTGTGAAATTACCTGCTGTCTGAGTAGTGAAAGAGGGGACTGCTTGGGAAACACAGGCAGTTGCAATCCCATTTCTTCTTACTGACTCTTGCTGGAGCTGTGTGTGATAAGCAAAGGGAAGGAAAAGCCAATTAGCTCCCATATATTTTTTTTAAAAGACAACTATTTCAACATGTGTAGTAGCTGTGGAGTGTGCAGCCAATAGTGCTTAGGGACATGGTTTGGCGGTGACGTGGCAGTGCTGGATTAACAGTTGGATTTGATGATCTTAATGGTCTTTTCCAACCAAAGCAATTCTATGATCCTGTAATGGTGGAGCTAATTGTAAGCTTTGCCACAACCTTTACTGGCTTGATGACACAACTTGACACATGCAATGGCTCTTTCTCAGGTTGCAGCTATGGTCTGGAGGCATAAAGCATAGCACTTTCCTAATGACTAAGGATGGAGAGAGGTTGCAATTTTGTGCAACTATTTCCACACCACTACTTCCTGCCTTTCTGATTATTGCCTTTCCCCTGAATTGGACGGAAGAAAAAAGCACACACCTGTGAACAGGTATCCCCTTGAAATGGCATAGATACTTCTCTTGTTTTCTTTAAAGTTATTTAGATCACCAACATCTTGTGTTGGTTATCATTACTATATATGCAAGGATCTCTCACTGGAGAATCTTTGTTTCAGTTCTCTTACTAGCCATAATGATTTCCATGCTGAGCCGCACCAAATGTTCTGGCCCAGTATTTTGTCTCCAGCATGGGAATTAATGGATGCCAGTTGTAGCACTATATTTTCCCATAATGCCCTCCCAGGTTCCAGCTGTCACAGGCATAGGTAGTTTCTCAGCCAGAGGTTCAGCCTGCACTACTGTTTTTATCAGCTGCTGACAGATGTATTGTCCGTGGATTTATCTGAAGTATTTTTTTATCTCAGTCCCCAAACCTCCTCTATCAGTGAGGTCTGCAATTTAATTATGTGTTCTGTGAGAAAGTACTTTCTCTGTTTTTAAACTTACTATCTGATAATTGCCATTGGATATACATTTATACTGTATTTGGAAGCAGGCTATTCTAGTAAGATTGACTTTAATGGGATCCAAAGAGAAGTAAAAGTTTACCATGATGATTCAATTACATGTCTAGGACCTATGTGCTGCAGATTGTTGAAGATCCTGAACATGCTCAAGAACATTTTACAATCACTGAAGTGCATCTACTTCTAATTTGAAAATGACAGCACAGCAAGGCATTGGCAATAACAAAGATACATCAAACCAAAAGTGCATGTAGGTCTTCATCAAGCTGTCATTGTCTGAATTGGAATTTGGTCCAGAAATCCCATCTGGTAGTTTATATTCTTGCAGAAAAAAATCACTGTGAGTAATTTACTGCTCCAAAAGAATCGAGACTTCTGATTAATTTTAATCCAAAATTAAATGCTTTGAACAAGGGTGTGAGCTGAGGAACTGGAGCTTGCTAGTGGGGCCAGTCCTCTCCTCAAAGGCATTACAGCATGAGGCCTGCATAGATTCAGACTCTGACATTGTGCACACACAATCCTAACAGTTGATAGGGTTGTGGTCAGCTGATTCCTGGTATTTCTGAGGTGGACATTAGCAAGCATGGAACTTAAACTATGTAGAACCTTTCGTCTTGCAGCGAAGAGGCTTTTAAGATCCCTTGGTTTTGAAGACATTTTACTTGTTTGCCATGCTCTGCTTTCTTGTGTTCCAATTTTGAAATAGACTAATGTGTGGGTTTTAACTTTCATTACATTTACATTAATTTTTATTTCACTGTTTCCATAAATTCATTCATCTTGTTGCTGAGAATGAGGACTGTTTTACCTGTTCTTAACTGATACATAGTTGGGTATCAGGAAAATACTGCTGAGTATATCTGTGACTTAATCACAAATCATTTATAGCCATCGGCTGTTCCCTTCTAAACTGATCAAATCCTAAAATACAAAATATTATCAATAACCATCAACCGAACCAGTTACTTGCTCATCAACAACATCAAACTAACTGATGTTTTAGATGGGAAAAAATGTTGGCCTTTCACAAAAAAAACATGAAGTCTCTGGGTAAATCTGTGCAGGGCATCCCTTGAAGGTGCTAGGGCTTGAGACTTCTTACGTAAACCAACACTACCAACTCTTGTCTAAAAGCCAGGTTTCCAAGCACTCTTCAGTTACCACATATGTTTTGAATGCCTATTCCTGTAAAGTAATGAAGTCCATAATTTGTTAGATCCTGCACCTGGGTCAGGGCAATCCCAAGCACAAATACAGGCTGGGTCAAGTATGAATTGAGAGCAATCCTGAGGAGAAAGACTTGCGGGTGTTGGTTGATGAAAAGCTCAACATGAGCCAAGAATGTGCAAGTGCAGTCCAGAAAGCCAAACGTATCTGGGCTGCATAAAAAGAAGAGTGGCCAGCATGTTGAGGGAGGTTATTCTGCCCCTTTGCTCAGCTCTTGTGAGACTTGGAGTACTGTGTCCAGCTCTGGGGCCCCAGCATAAGAAAGAGCAGCTTGAGCAGGTCCAGAGGAGGGCCATGAAGATGATCAAGGGGCTGGAGTACTTGCAAGAGAGTTGGGGTTGTTCAGCCTGGAGAAGGGAAGGCTCCAGGGAGACCTTATTGCGGCCTTCCAGTGTCTGAAGGAGGCCTACAAGACAGCTGGGGAGGGACTTTTTGAAAGGGCTTGTAGTGATAGTAGAAGGAGTGATGTCTTCAAACTGGAAGAGGATAGGTTTAGATTAGATGTAAGGAAGAACTTCTTCACTCTGAGGGTGGTGAGACACTGGAACAGGTTGCCCAGGGGGATTGTGGATGTTCTATCACTGGAGGTGTTCAGGGCCGGGTTGGATGGGGCTTTGAACAACCAGGTCTACTGGGAGGTGTCCCTGCCCATGGCAGGGGGGTTGGAACTGGATGACCTTTAAGGTCCCTTCCAACCCAAATAATCCTATGATTTTCAGAAAAATGTTTTAAGTCCTGGTACCTGAGCCTCATAAGCAGTGATAGCAAGTAGTAATGGATATGAAAGGCTGCTCTCAACTGTATTTGGTCCTACTCTGGATCAAGTTATTAAATGGTAATAGTGTAATTCATAAGTAACTCTCTATATAGTAAGTAACATCTCATACTCATCATGAGATCTCCCTATTCTTGGACAGATTCATAGGCTAGCTGTGCATCAGTTGTCCCTCTGATGGGCCTGTTGCTTACAGAAGTTAGGTGTGCTTTTACTGTGTCCTTTTTCAGTGCAGATATTTTGATGGTATTTCTTTGTTTCTCATTTGTTTGCACACTTTTATTTTCTAACTCTCTAGAGAAGTTGTTCTCCCATTGTAAATTATCTTCCTTCCTGGTCACTATAGCGAAGACCCTGCGGGGCTTTTTTCCTGGCAATGCTTGTAGCATTTTAATGGTTTCCCTTTTCTGTCAGGTCTTTCGTTTCTATTGTATTTTCCTGTGATTTTACCTTTGAGTAAATCTTTTACATTTTTTTGCACCGACAAAACTATTGGCGCCTTTACAGGAGGCTGGAGAGTGGGATTTTGATCCATCTTCACAACTGACATTTTGCTGTAGGCTGTAGGTATTAGTATTGTGAAATCAAATAAGTAGATGAAAACTACTGTAGGAACATGTTCTTTAGGTTTCTATATTATGCAATAGATTTCACTGTATGGAAAAGCTGTCATCAAGGTGTCATGTACCTTAAACTTGAATTCTTCAGAAATATACCCATAGATAAAGGTATGATAGCATCAGGGAAATAGATATTTTAAATTTACACTTGCAAATAAACGATAAAATCAGTGCCATAGTTCTCATGTGGGCTATTCCTTTGTTTTTGTTAAATTTTGTTTGAGCATTGGAGTGGGGGTCCACTTTTTAGGATGGTGTGGGTTACTCTATCACCTTCCTTTTTCTTCATGGCTGATGTTCTGCTGAGATGCATGTAACATTTCACATGACTCCAGTCTTGCTTAAGGCAGACCACAAATTCAGGAAAACAAATTTTGTATTAATTTATGTGGTCCCCCAAAACACAAGCCTTATATTGCAACTGTTCTAGCAGGGAAAAAAAAATTGTTCTGGTTTTATTTAATAAAAGCTGTGATTTTTGGAACATAACCTGTAGCCAGTGATGGATTGTGCTGCAAACAGCAGCACCACAAATGATTGAATTCACAGTGTTCTGCCTGTAGCTGTGGTGACATGAACTCTCACAGCGCAGTACCCTGTTCATTTCCATTTTGTTTTTCCTCAGATTCTCGTATGGGGAGGAAAATATTTTCATATTTTGTTGAAAACATTATGTGAACTTTTCCAGAAAGTTGGTGGAAAATCCTCTTAGTTCTTTGGGTGAAAGGAAAGCTCTCTCTTTTGCTATTGCATCTGCAGCTTTGGAACGCCTGAACTGAGAAACTTGTGCCTAGCATCTGTCTGTATATGAGAGTGTTTCTACTTCATTTTCTGCCTGTGTGTCTACAGAGCAGCTGAGAATGAAATTTTTGTGGGAGTGAAGGTGAAAAGGGGAGGGCAACAGGAGTGCAAGGTGAGGAATATATTACTTGCATTTTTTTTTTTGTTTTACTTGAGGCTTTTTATTTTTTTTCTTATGGTAAATGTAAAATCCATATTTTGATCTAAAGCTTGCCATTGTCCCTGACTTTGCTTATTTTCTGTATTTCCCTTGAGGTCAACAGTACCAAACTTTCTAATAAACCGTCATACAGAAATATTTCGGTACAACAAATCATTTCCCTAACAGCTATTTTCCTGGGGATGATGGTAAAACATATTGCTAACCATTTAATTCAATTTAAAAAACAGTGTCTGGGATTGGTTTCTCTGTCATCATTGCTCATTATGAGATTCTCATCTGATTTTTTGGAATAACATGTGAAGGTACTGATTCAAAAACTTATGCGTTTGGACAATATGTCTGTTAAGGTAGCAGTTAATTTATATTGCTTGTCACTGGACTTCGTGTCAGGTGCTGTTCAGAATTTTCCATGTAGCTATAGTATTATATTTTAGTCTCAACTTGTAATGACCTCTGGTATTCCAGTCCGGGCTTTCTTTTAAGCAAAAATTTCCAGTTGTGCAGGATTGTATGGTGGTTTTTCAATGTTGACAGAAGTCCACTAGGATGCAAACCACCAAACTCATTTTCACTGTGACCTAAACCAGGATTTAAACTGAAGTCTCTGGAGGTGAAAAGCTAGACTACTAGCAAGTGACAGGCAGACCTCAAATAGCTTGGTTCAGATAAGAATCTAAACGTTTAACTTTACTGAAACCATTCTGGTCCAGAAATCAGCCTTCTAGTCCCATGAGAGTAGTCTGCCTTGTCTAATTTATTGCATACCCAGGTTGGGACTGGATTTCTGAGACAACATAAAGATAGGGTTTTTTCATTATATTTTTGACTAAAACCAGTAAGTGAAGACATGCTTTAAAACAAAGCGAAAAAAAGCCCTCATGTTTTTAAATCTTGAGTACCAGATTATTTTTTTTTTTAAATCAGGTTTTCTCTTATTCAGAATTTTATTTTTTATAATAGTAAGTGGCAATGTTAGAAGGAAAACTCTGGTCCTCACACCAGTGGTGGTTAGGACAAGGACTGGGTTTAAATAGATGTTAGAAAAAAAAAAAAATAGTAAGAATAGTGAATCACAGGGACAGAAATGCCTGGGAAAATTGAGTCATTTCCATCACTGAAAAAGAGAGAAGCTCGCTAAAGGTTTATGATTCTGTGATTACTTATCTCATGCAACAAAATTCTCAGGTATATTAAAATTCATGTGAAAATGTCTCTATGAAAATAAATTTGTCTCTGTTACTCTTAATTTCCTTCATTCAGAATAGTTTAGCAGCAACTTTTCTGTTAAAACCATGCCAGCTTTTGCTTGAGGGGGATTCTCTTTGTGTCTTCCACAGCACCTTTACATGAAGCAATTGGGAGATGCTAGTACCTGCGTCCTGCAACTAGTGTTCACATTTTAACCCTAAAATAGTGATTTATTTTGCATACTGGAATGAACAGGGTGTTCCCACTTCCCTGATTCTTGATACTGGAAATATGTGTGGGAGAGACATGCAGAGGAAGAACTGATCATGTGAGAAGTACCAGATATGAGTACTGGAAATGATGGTTCCAGTAGATGAGACCCACTCAGATAATAAAAATGTGAGTCAGCTCTCACTCATGTGCTAACACGGCAAAAGTAAAATTTTCTCTGACCAACTGTTTTTAAATTTTCTATATAAACACCATGATGCATCAGGATATGTCTAAAAATATTTTTTCCTCCCCCTGATGGATATATCCACAAACCTTGCACAAAACCACTTGCGCTTCTCAAACACAACTGCTGTACTGTGAAGCTGTGAGTGACTGAAGGGCTTGGTTAAGAAGAGTTTCAATCAAACCTTAGCTAAAGATGAGGAAAAAAAGTAATTTACAGAATGCAGGTTCCAAAACGGAAACAAAGAGATGAATGTGCCACCATGGCTCTTTCTCTACCATTTAAATAGGGTTTTGTGAGGTCTCATGCTGTTCATTGGTGTGATGTATTTCTCTGAGCTTCTCCTACTTTTGCTAGTTGCGGGAAGTGCTGTATCCCTCTTAGCACTGCTGTTTGGCTTTCCAAGAACTATTAAAAGTGCTCCTCATCTGAGCTGGGTAGTTTCACACAAAAATTTAATTTACCTGAGTCAGTGCCTGGCAGTAAGGTCATAAGACATGTTAGTTTTACTGTGGTAAGCTCTAGTGGGAGCTAGGTGAAAGGAGACTGGCAGGTAATATTTGGAGCTGAATGTAGTGGAAGGAACATGATGTTACGCTGGAAACCAGGAAACAGGCTGGTTTTTATATTTGTGGTTTTGCTTGCTAGTAATCTACTTGTAAACTTGTATTGCTCTAATATTGATCTATTATATTGATTTATTGCTGTTCTGTGAGACGAAAGACATTCTGACCATCCACTTTCTGTTTTCATGTTACATGTGACTTGTTGAAGTACACATAGATGATGGTACCTCTACTGGGGACTGTATGGCTGGGGTTTTTGGGTTGGCTGTGGAGCTGGCTATACACAGAGGAGGAACAAGGATGAGGAGGGTGGAACAGCACAGCTTTGAAGTTTGTCATTTGTATGGAGAGCCTGCTTTCTTTGAACCACTACAGTCAGTGGCAGGCTTTGTACTAACCTCTCTAGGAGTTCCTCCTGAGGATCACTAGGATGACAAAATGTACCAACTTCTTTTGTAGAAGTAAATTCTGTAGAATTTACTGAGTGGTGTGTTTTAAGCTAGACATAAGCAGCTCAGCTGCCATAACTTCACTGAAAAAAAAACAACGTTAGTCTCAGTGGAGTTACAACTTCACACTAGCTGACAACCTGTCACATGAGCTGTACAATGCCGGGCATCTCTCCTCCTACTGTTCTTACACCAAAACCTGGGTAAATGCCCAGTATTTCTGGGCTTTTATCAACGCAGATGTTAAAGTTTCCTCTTGCATTCTTCTTGAGTCATGAAAATCTGTGTTCTTAAGAGTGTTAGTTCATTACCCGGCAAAAATGAGCTATCATAACCTAAATGAGGTAATAGTAGGGATCAACTTGGGATTTTCAGAAGTCTTCTATGGTGACCTAATTCTGCTCTCATTTAAGCCACCACTGGGATTGAACTGGGTTAGAGTTAGAGGCATTATTAAGTGCTTTCAGAAATCCCATCCTAAGTACAGAAGAAGAGTTAGCCATATCGATGTGGTACATACTTCAAAAGAAATAAAAAACAAACAAAAAGCATTTGAAGTGTGGCTTCAACAAATCCTATCATTTTATGCAAACAGGCTTTTTACAGATATGCACAGTTTCTATAAAGAATACTTCAGCACTAAAACTTGAAAGATTAGCAATCATCTTTAACAATTTAAAAATATATTTTTGCTGGCTGGGTTTTACAAAGCAGTTTCTAAATTTTAAATATAAAATAGTAAGTGTTGCATGGATTTTATTTTGCCTTAATCCTTGAGTGCATAATCCTGAAATAAATTTTGAGCTAAATCCCCTGTGACCAGAAGTATTCCTTTAAACTCTAGGGATTCAGCCAGCTATAGTTATATTTTATGCCAACTAGCCAGATGTATTTAAAAGGAAGAAAGTTCTATTCTAAGTAAAATAAATTCAAAACGCTTTACCATAAAGTTTAAAAAACAAAGCTAAAAACCAACATAGACTTTATTCCCTCAACAGCACAGAATAAATATGAAAAAAAGGCATGTCAGATGGGATCAGAACCGATGTTTATGCATTGCAAGGTATTGCCTCAGCAAGGACCACTGCAATTGCCCAGGCTCATGGAGGAAGGTAATTGATGCAGGCATTTTATGGTTGCTAGAGGCATCTCCTGTCTTGTGTAACACTGAATCCTTTTTTGGTCAAGAAACGGAATTTTTTTGCAAGTTCCAGCACTTGGCTGTGTTTCAAGAAGGTCTTGTTTGACCAAAAAGCTCTAAATAACAAAAAAAGGAGCGCAGGCCTTGTCAGGGTTTGATTCTGAGTGCAGCTGATGAGACAGTCTCTCCTGACCTGGCTAGGCAAGTATTGTGGTCTGTACACAGAGCTGACTTCTGAGACAGGGTTTTAGAATTGTTCTGAAGTTACATCCTTAAATGCCTAGTGGAGCCCTAGTTTTCTATACTTTTCTTCCACCATCCTTTCCTTGCATTCCGTTTTCTATATTCCTTCATCACCACTCACCACCTCCTGTCCTGCCCCATGCCACCTTTTTCCCCATTTGCTGCCATTTAGCATTGCATCAGCAGAAAATCACTGCAAGAGTGGCTTCCGTAAAGCAGCAAGTAGAATTAAAATCAAGGAAGCGTTTCAAAGATGGGTTTGTTGTGTTCCTGTGAATATATCATAACTGTAATGAGGGTTTGGAATACATCTACGCACACCATAGGGGTAACCTCATCATTACCCACCCATGGTGACTCTGATCTCAAGTGATCTCATTCCATATCCTCAGCATAGTTCTGGCATGTTCTCTCTGCATGGAGGAGGGAATGGAGAATGACCTTCCTTTGAAATCCTAGATGTATTTACATGAGAGCATGCCAAATGCATTAACAAGTGGTGAAGTGAAACCCCGAGTGAGTAAACATGGTCAGCCCAAACACATGTAAATAAAATTTCAGAGGATGGCATGCCTGCTTTGATTTACACTACAAACTGTAGGAGGAAATGGCGGCCCAATGACAATCTGCTCTATTCTTTTATTCTTAATTGCTATTTTGTCATGACATAGCACATTGAATTCTTGGGAACTATTTTATCTCCTCTTTGCAAAGTAGATTTGATTCAAGTGACAACTGTATTTTGTTGTGATTAACATGACGTTCCCTTGAACATAGTAGCAGCTTCTGGTGGTGGATATTTGGGATGTTGCGCTCTCTGTACACTTATCTCTCTTATCTGCTGCACTCTCACTCAGAGAAAGAGAAGGCTGCTGCAAATAAGCTGGAAGCAGATATTTGGCTAAGTGCTTCCCTGGTTTTGGACGAGTGTTCCTGCTTTTAGCAGCACGCCTAGACTTTGAGAGGTACCTTATGATGAGTGAACAGCTATATGAGGAACTTTCAAACTTTAAATTGTATCCAAGGAACCTCCGGTAATAAGGGCTTCGGCTTATACCCACAAGTGGTCCTGTGGGAAAACTGGTCTTTGGCTTTTATTTCCTGAAAGGAAGGATTGTATGGCAGTGTTGGGGCTTCGGGGTCTGTATAATCAAGGCTCGGCATGATGAATTTGATGTACTGGCATCTGTTCTGTATGCTTTGTAAGACGTCCAATAAAATATGAATAAAAAAGAAATATGCTTCATATGTCTATATAGGACATATGGCAGTTAAAGCTTTAGATATGGCATTTTTGTTCAGTTAAGAGGGATATGTTAGAACACACATAAGTGGCACAGTTCTTTCAAAAATAAGAAGACAGAAAATTTAGGAAGGCAATCAAGGCAGATCTGACCTTTTTAAAATTTATTGGGGGGGGGGGGGGGGNGGGGGGCAAGGGGTTTCTTCAAGCTTGAATGCAACTTAGAAAAATCTGAAGCTCCAGGCAGCATTATGTTACTGTATATAATTCTTCAAAGAGGGCAAGGTGTGAAAACAAGCCAATAAATGTGTAAGAGGTGAAGGAAAGGAAGATTTTTACAGATCAGAGGCAAGGCTGCCAGCTTTTCCCCACCACAAAACCCCAACGTCCCTCTCCAGGAGCTAGACCCAGAATATTATTTTTGGATGACTGCCTCTGCAAATCAGTACAGTGCAGATGAGGGCCCTCCCCATGATCAACTTCTAGCCCCTCTATGAGTGCAGAAAAGGCAAAAATAAAGGACAAGGCTGGAGTTTGGGTGATTTGAGGCTGTGATGGATTTTCCAGCACTATCAATGTGTCCTGCCTTTCCATAATGAAAATTAGAAGCACACTTAGGTAATTCAAGTGTTTCTTATCTTGCTTGTTTTTTTCTTCTCAAAGCAAAACCAAACAGTAGCTTTTTCTTCTTACGCTTTTTCTGCTGCTGCTTCCTCAGACTCCTCCTTAGGGCTTGCCCACTGGTGCTCCAGGCCAGCTCTGATGTGGGGCAGATACCAGGGAAAGAGCCACAGTAGGAGCCTTGCCAGGAGCCTCCCCACATTGCTCTGGGGTCGCATCTGAGCCCAGCCCTCACCCTTGGTCCTGCAGCTGCAGACACTGGTATGAATGTTACTGCAAGAGCCACAGAGCCCTGCCTTGGAACAGAGGGAGTTTTGGCCGCCCCTCAGAGGAGAAAGCCCTTTGAAACTTTGGGGTTACACCCATAAAGCAAAGAGTTGTTATAGTTTTCTGCATATTAACTCTTCAGATGCCATTTGTAGGCTTTTGAAGGAGTTAAGAGACACAATTGAAAGAGAGAGAGCTCTTTCCCCTGGAGGTGGTCCACGGGAATATTTGTGGAAGACACTTCACAAGCAATGGGTAGCTTATGAATCCCCTGCCTCAAAATTGTGAGACATGAATTGGACAGAAGATGAAATACTTTGTAACATGATTTCGTTTCAGTCATTCAAGCTGATCATGAGCTACTCACTGTTCAGACTGGCTGCTTGCGAGCGCAAAATAGCACCCTTGAAGAGTATTTACACAGTGCACTGGCCTGGCAGAAAACAGCTTATCATCAACCTGTGCCTTCCCACTGGAGAGCATCCTCTTGACCCAGCACCATGAGGTCTCTTCCGTGTGGTGCATCTGAAACATACGAGTTCATTCTACTTTTCTTCTGGCCCAGAAATATCCTTTCCTGCACAGCAGCTGGGACATAACTTGCTTTAACAGCACCAATCCATGTTCCACAATTAGGAACAGTCTCCTGAGGACAAAGACTAACTGGAGCTAGAACCTTTTGAGGGAGAAGAACAAAAATTTAATTTCTCTTTCAGAGTAGACAAAGAAAGAAAGTGTAACTAATTTCTAGTAGTGCAGTGCAGCTAGAGGAGGAAATTTTGTGCAATTCAAACTCTGACTGGAAAAGGCGGTCATTTTCTGGGACTTCTTTAAGGATCCTCCTTCCTGGGAAACCCGTCAGGGCCACCAGCCTGTGAGGACTGCTGTGGTGAAAGGGGTGGTGAGATGAACTATTTTCAAAGGAAGGGGAGTCATATGGTGCTCAGCTGATGCAGAGCAGAACAACTGCTCTGGCAATGTAATTTATGTCAGCTCTAAGGCCATTTTATTACTGGAAGCAGGAACTTGATGAACAGACAGGTGATAAGCTGTGCAAGGTGAGGGAATCTCACATGAAGCAGATGGAAAATGGCATAGAAAATGTCTCAGATTATTTTATATTGAGGCAGGAACCATGTACTCGTGGTGGATATTGGGGTAGTAGATTCTTAATGCCTAGTCAAAGTCCTCTGGGTACTGTTACAGTGCACATGCATTTGTTATCCCTTCCTTTCACTGGGACAGCTCTCCTCCTTGCAACCTTCTTGTGAGAGGGTATGGTAGTGATGACTCTTGGCCTTGCTGGTCACAGCTCAGTATCGCATATGTACAATCCCATGAAACCAAAACATACTCTCAAAGAGCTCTTGTACTCCAGGGCTTCCACTTCAGGAAGTATATTCGATTTCAAAGTATATTTACATATTTACTATAACACTTCCAAGAGCAGGTTTTTTTAAAAGGTTATAGCAACATCTGTTTGCCTTTGATGGGGATAGTTCCTCTTGCTTATGTTCCCTAGACTGTTGAACTCCTGAATCTTACAGAAATCTTAGGCATTTAAAATTGTCTAAAGATTTTTTTTTTTTTTTGTGTAGAGGTTAGAAACCAATGGGCTGCAGACTACTCATAGATTAAACTAATAGTAGAGCAGCATGCTCTAAAGACCTCAGAGTTATGCTTCTAAGTGTGTTGCATTTGCTAAACTAAAGGAAAAAAAAAAGAAGTCTGGCTATATCTGTGGCTCATACTATGTTGTATGTGGTATACAGCAGCACAAAGGAGAGAGAGAGTTTTCTGGTTACCCCATAGCAATGAAGCAGCAGAAAGATATGGAAGAAATTCCATAATCAAGTAGCTTTGTGTGTTATATGTGGGATCTTAAGTGTTCAGGAATCTAATCATAATATGATTGGATTAAAAATCTGAAATGCAAAGTGTGGAACTGGGAGGACTGAACCTTGGAAACAAACACTGGTTATACTTTTCAGCTATTTTATGTAGCTATTCAGTTCAGTAACATTTTTATTTAAAAGTTAAAAGCCTGTATTCCTAGGGGCTGTAAAATTTATCAGTATCAAATACTGTGAGATCTATCAATGTAACTCAATAGAAATTAACTAATGACAATTAATTAATGACAAGAAACTTTGCTTGTTTGACTGTCAGCTGTGCAGTCCATGTTCACTTGAACATAAGAATGCACTTTATAAAAAGGTATTGGAGTATGCTAATGTGCCAGACGTTTTTCTGTTTGATTTAAAGTGCTACACAAACCTTACCCTCTTAAAAAAAAAAAGTAGTATTTCAAAAATCTGTTAATGAAAAGTGAATGCATCAGATTTATCTTCACCCCAGCTGCTGTCTGTCTGTTCTGTTGATAGCTTAGCATGAACTTTGGGAAAGCTAGTGTTAACATTGCTTGCACACTTTTCCATTTGTGTATGCTTTGGAAACTCTGACTTTCAGCTGGAAGTAGATATGGCGGAAAACCAGGATATTCTTTTGGGAATTACAGAGGGACAGAATAAATAAAGCTGGACAAGCTGGGTCCAGTAGTGAAAGGAAAGAAAAAATAGCTTGGGGAACCTTTTTTGAAGTTACACCATCCCCTTTCAGCATTCAGATCTGAAGCTTCCTGAGACAACTCGTTCTCAGCCAGCCTACTTAATCCCGGAGGCACAGGCATGGCTCACAGCTACCAGTGAACATGGGATATTTGTAATCCTCCAACATAAATGCAGTTTCACTGGCACTGATGGTGGATTGATGCTTAATTCATAGGAAAGGGCACTATCCAGACTCTTGATCTCTCTTTTATCCCTTAGAAGTCTGGTCTTCTTAAAGCTTTTCTTTAACCCTATCAGTCCTGCCAGCTAGCCCTGCCACTTAGCTCATAGGTACCATGAGGGCACTGTGTGGACCCACGTTCCCAGTGAATCTCAACTGTCCAGCCTCATATGAGGATTATTTCAAGTTAGCACAGTACAGCCATCACAGGCACATACAGGACAACCAAGTGGTCAGGCCCAGACAGCATGGGTTTGTGAAAGGCAAGTCCTGCTTAACTGATCTGATCTCCTTCTATAACAAGATGACTCGCTTAGTGGATGAGGGAAAGCCTGTGGATGTTGTCTACCTAGACTTTAATAAAGCCTTTGACACCATTTCCCAGTGCATTCTCCTGGAGAAACTGGCTGCTCATGGCTTGGATGGGTGTACTCTTCGTTGGATAAAAAACTGGCTGGGTGTCTGAGCCCAAAGAATGGTGGTGAATGATGTTAAATCCAGTTGTCAGCCGGTCACAAGTGGTGTTCCCCAGCACTTAGTGTTGGGGACACTCCTGTTTAATATCTTTACCAATGGTCTGGAAGAGAGGATAGAGTGTACCCCAGAAAGTTTGTAGACACCACCAAGCTGGGCAGGAATGTTGGTATACTTGAGGGTAGGAAGGCTCTACATAGGGATATGGATAGGCTGGATTGATAGAGTGAGGCCAGTTGTGTGAGGTTCAACAAGGCCAAGTGCCAGGTCCTGCACTTGGGACACAACAACCCAATGCAAGGCAACAGGCTTGGGGAAGAGTGGCTGGAAAACTGCCTGGCAGAAAAGGACCTGGGGGTTCTGGTGGACATGAGCCAGCAGTGTGCCCAGGTGGCCAAGAATACCAACAGCATCCCAGCTTGTATCAGAAATAGTGTAGCCAGCAGGACTAGGGAAGTGATCATCCCCCTGTGCTCAACACTGGTGAGGCCTCAAATACTGTGTTCAGTTTTGGGCACTTCACTTCAAGAAAGACATTGAGGTGCAGGAGCATGTCTGAAGATGGGGAACAAGGCTGGTGAAGGGTCTGGGGAACAAGTCTTATGAGGAGTGTCTGAGGAAACTGGGGTTGCTGGAGAAAACGAGACTCCAAGGGAGACCTTCTCGCTCTCTACAACTACCTGAAATGGGGTTGTAAGAAGGTGAGGGTTGGTCTGTTATCCCAAGTAACAAGTGATAGGACAAGAGGAAATGGCCTCAAGTTGCACCAAAGGAGGTCTAGGTCAGATATTAGGAAAAGTTTCTTCACTGAAACGGTTGTAAAGCAGTGGAACAGGCTGCCCAGGAAAGTGGTGGAGTCACCATCCCTGGAGGTATTTAAAAGGCATGTAGATGTCATGCTTAGGGATATGGTTTAGTGGTGGACTTGGCAGTGCTGGGTTAACAGTTGGACTCAATGATCTTAAAGGTCTTTTCCAGCCGAAACAATTCTATGATTTTATGAGTCTAAGAAAACCATGACATAGAAGTATCATTTAGATTCACAATTCCGAGAACTGTCCTAGCTTTAAAAAACATATGCCTACCAGACCTCATGACTTCTCCTAGTTTGTTCTTCATGGAAGTGGAGAAAGGCTTGAATATTTTATTTGTTTGAGAGATTCTATCAGTGAACATGGGGGAATGTAGATATTTGAACAATGCAGGGAGTTAAGCTAAATCTTCCCAAATATTAACCTATAAGTGAAAATGCAAATATGGGTTTATGTTGACATGTGCTGGAGTGAAAACTGAGATAGAAGCGGGGTGAAGAACCACGTTTCTTAGGTTTTAGGTCTATTTCTAAAATACTTCTATTTTCAAATGTCAGTTTAGAGCAAACATATGTTTAACTAAAGTTATCTTGTATGTCGGATCGTACCTACCACACACATAGCATCTTCTCAGTTCTAATGGCACAGCTGGACAGTTGTGGAGTTAGAGCATTAGATATCAGCACAGGGCAAGCCTGCTCTCAGAAGACATCTTGCAGAGAGCTATTAATACACTTGTCTAGGGAGGAGAATGTTCTTCTCTTGCAAGAACATCTTGCATCTCGTTTTGTCCCTTCCTGTACATTTAGAGTACAGGTGTTTCTGAGTCTTCCAAAGATCTGAAATAGTCAACAACTGAGACTGGCTGGACTAATTTTTCATTGTAATCACCTTTCTATTCTAAAAAGAATAGAAGAGGAGAAGCATTTTTTGTAATATCTGAACAAAGATTGTTTGTTTGGTACAGCTAAAGTTCTTTATCCCACAGCTGCAATTATTTTAAGTAAACAAAACCTTGTGTTTTTGTCCTGTAGAAAGAATTTCTATTATTTTTTGTATGCTAAACCATCTCATTTGAATTATGTTGGGGATTACCCTGGGAAATGTTATGCAAATGGCTGATTTTTTTAAATTTTATTTCAACAGATCAAAATGCCTTTTGAGTTTATGAAAGCCTTTTTCCCATAATTGATATTATTCCTTCTTTTTCTTTTAAGTCCTCAGAGGATTATGAATGTCAGTATTAGAATAAAAAGAAGATTGCTTTAGATAATTTTATGTGCAGGGCTCTGTTCCAAAGGAACCAAACTCGGATGGGGAGCTTTGAGAACACTAGTAAAGGGATATGATAAAAATAAGGTGGGGGTGAAGAAGACCAAAGTGGGGGAGGGTAAGGAAGAAAGATCTATAAATCACACTCAGCAGAGGTTTCCAATATAGCTGACAGTCTGCACTTTTGGTCATTACAATCCATCTGGAATATTTTGAAGCTGTAGCATAATGTTGGTTCAAGATTGTTTTCACTTATCATGATGGCCTTTTTTTTTTTCCCCCCTGACTTCTGTGAAGCTTTCCAGTAATTGGAGTAGCATGATGTTATCCTTAGGTTTTCTGACTCAGGAGCTGAAGATGAAATTTTGAAGGACAATTCTTAGCATATAAAGTCATATTACTTTAGTTCCCACAGGAGAATACGTTATCCCATGTCACAGAGATGTCATGCCAGCAAACCCCTCACCAACAGCTAGAAGAAGAAAGAGCAATGGCTCTCTTAAAAGTCACTCCTCTTAGCCGGATTTTAAGTCCATCTTGATGGCTGCTCTTTAGTATTTCTCAAAGACCACATCTGAAGAATATTTCCTCTTGCTTCCACTATCTGTGCCTGGCAAAGCAATGTCTGGAAAGGCTAACTATACCACAACACTGCTGTGTAACCAAGCAGGGTCTGAAGGTGATGAAGAGCATCGTGTGGCACAGAAATATGTGTTGTATGACCACTCCAGCTGCCAAGAGGACACAAGATGCATTCCCCTTCCTCCCACTAGTAAATCTGCATGGTTCTTCTGAAATGCTGTTATTTCATTGTTAGAAGTAGACATGGTCATTTTCATGCAACTTATCTCTCTGTGGTGTTGCCAATGCAAAAAAAAAGACTTATTTAGTAAGTGGAAATGAGTATTATAATACCTTATTCATCAGATACCTAAAATAAAACAGAAGAGAGGAAAGCATGTTTATTCTTATATAATGTAAATATTTAGTAATGCTTTTGAGAGTGAAATTGCTATATGGAAGTGAATCAGCTTGTAGGACATCTTTTGCCATCAATTTGAACAGACATATGGGAAATGTCCTAAATTTGTACCAGTCAAACTATAGGGGGTTTTTGGCAGGCAGTGATCAAGATTAAGTTCTCCTCCAACTTTTTAGTGCATCAGCTGTAGCTACCTTAGAGTAACAAGGAGAGAAGTAGGGATGTGACGGAAATCTAAACAGCCTGCAAGTTCCTAACAACTTGTATCCTCCATCATAGATGCTGGCAAGGGTACTCCAAAGAATAAATCTTTGGGGATGTTTACAAAGCTGTCATGTTTTGTGAGGAATCTCTGTCAAGTCTTTATGCCTAGTCCATCCAACCCAGTCCAAATCTGAGTGACAACAGTAGCATAAAAAGTGGAAGATAAGAGTCTGTTGGCCTTTTTTAAGGCTTTTTTTAAGAAGTGAGAAAGCTGCTTTCCAATCTCAGCTTCTTTACGAATTTCTTCTGTAACTGCAGAGGTCATTATCAAGGTATAGTGGTCAAGACAGCAAAGTTAGCCCAGAAAATTGATCCCTGAATTAATGTAGCCCCAGTAGAAGCATTTCCACAGCAAATATTTTGTCCACCTATGTTATTCCTATGCCACTGTATTTTATTTCCCTTTGGGTTGGGGTGCTTTTTCCTAAATACCTAATAATCCAGGCTAACTCTAAAATTTAGTGTCTCACAGAATTAAGGTTAAATATGTGAAATACTTTCAAATAGACCATTATGATGGTGGAACATATGTGTATTAGATGAAAGTTTAGAATCCTCTTCTAAAGTAATATGCTACAGTCCAGAAATACTTAGAAAGTTGATGAAGTTATGGAACCATGATGTAGCACGCACCTACTTCTGGTATTGTTCAGAGGCCTCTTAAATATTTCCTTTAGGCCCAGCTTTGTGCCGTGCGGACATCACTTAAGATTTTGATCCTGTGCCATCTGGTTTTACCCAGCTACTTGTTTACCAATGAGCAAATTGTGTGATTGGTAGAGATTTAAACTGTTCATGACAACTTGAGCTAGTGCTGCCAAATGATGTGGAATTATAATCCAGTGGATAGGCATTCTTGTCAAGACCTTTAAGCCCACAAACGAAAACCTGTAATTCTAATTTGCTATTTAGGAATACGGAAACAAGATCTATGTTTTCCATAAAGCCACACCTGCACCTGGTATGTCCTGTCAGAAGATGCCTTATACTCCTAGTCTTAGAAAACCAAAGCTGATTACCGAAGTACTCAAATAAGGGTTTAGGAATGGAAAAGTAGGCACCACTCTGGGAAATGTCATCTCTGAACAGAAAGAGCTTGGTATAAAACCACTCTGACAATGAAACAGTGCAATCTTCCCCAAAAGAAGTGAAAGATGGCATGGAAGCTGGCCAACATGAGATGAGAGCAGCCGTAGCAAGGCTGGAGAGAAGTCAGCTGCAGATGAAAAGTGGGAATAAAAAACTGTGCATATTTTCCTCTGAAGCCCTGTGAGCTTCCAATCATGTGGGTGAGTATCACTGATTTTCTAATGAGTCACTAGTGATTAAATGAAGAGTAATTATGTGTTGCAACAAAATGCTAGAGGAAGCAGGGTGTCCTCAGTCTCCTGATGTCTTCAGACAAAGCTTCTTCTGGAAGATAAGCAGTGATGAGACACAAGTTACCAACTGCAGTGCTGGGGTACTTGAGGGGTTTTGTTTTACAAGGGAGATTCTTCTGACCATAGGGCATGATGGGCTCTTCAGTGAAGAGGTGACTTGAATACATGGTTATGTTCCGGTATAAAACCTTTGATTCCTTTGCTGCCTAGTAGGAGTAGGGAACAGAAGCTGGGTCAGTAAGAGCAACAGCAAGAAGCATAATTTGGCTGTGCATCTCTGATGACTAGCTGTGGGACTGAAGGGCTGCCAAATACCCATTGTATTACTTATTTGGCTGTAGGGTGGGAACTGTCTATTGGTCTTGGTCAAATATCTCTTTCACAAGTTTTCTTGGTTGGCGTTGTAATTGGGTTAAAGTTCTTCAGGAATCACCCAGGTTGTGGATACTCTCTAAGGCTCCCACCTGGGTAATGATCACTTGGATGAGCTCTGTTGCATTGGAGGGTTGTTCTCATGTTCACCTGCTTTGCTGGATCAAAGCAGAAGTGAATTCCTCTGAAAATCTATTGAAAGACTGCACAAAATTCAGAGTATCTCACACTCTGCACTTCCCACATCCCACTGGCACAATTGTTTCCTGTTTTATTGAATCCCTTTATTTCATTTACCTCAAAGTAATTTTTCTGAAGTAAAACAGGTCACCATGTGCCTTTCTTTACTAAGAAGGAATGCAGTTCTAAGTAGCATCAATCACAGCAAATGCAGTTTTATCCTTAATAAATTACAGTTGCTTCATGACTGCACCTTAACATGCAAGAAGGAATGGATAAATCTACAGGGTTCTGCATGGGAGGTTGTTTTGCTTTACGTGCATCTTTCAACAATTAGAAATACAATTTCCGTGGGGGTTTTTTCTTCTCTGTTAAATGGTGAGATTCATTTCAGCAACTGGAAAAACTTAGATTCAATGCCACCGTGTAGATTTTCAGTTGGACAAAATGATGCCATTGCCTTGTATATTATTATAAAAAGACCACATCAAGCTATGCAAGTGTCCTGTAATGTCATGATTACAGTGTTAGATTCATACCAGTTGAAAAAGATGACTAATTGAATATTAGAATATTCCTTCAATTATATGTTTGACTGTCCACATAGTCTGTTAAAATACTATGTCAATTTGTACTATGGCAAGCTTGGGAGGTTTCCTGAGTAGGAAAGGGGAGGCTGGAAGTGCAGCCTTTAGCGTGCCTTGCTCTACCACCTTATCCTGCCATCTCATCAGAGCCTGCTCATGGGGAAAGGGATGGGAAAGAAAATCCCATGGGAACACCAAAGTGGTGGAGGAAGGTGCTGCTGGTCGTCAGGGTGAGGGCTGCTTTTCCAGCTCGAACCCAAGTCTGTAGCATGAAGTGGCATCCTGCGGCAAGAGAAGGCCTGTTTTGGATGATGGGAGAAACAAAGGTGCCAGTGGCAGCATGGCTTCTGTATCTTTTTGCAAAAACTTGAGGTACTTTTTGAAAGAACCTGATTTGTATTGCCAAATTACAGCCTGTGTCATTATATTCTGGTTGCCTCAAGTACTCCTGCTGTTTCACTTGAATGCACAAATAAATAAATAATAAATAACGTGTTTTAAAAATGCTAACTGGGCAGAATGGCAAAAGGCATAGGAGTGCAGCTATAGGGGTTGAAAAAGCATACTTTATTTTATTTTTTGATACTTTTGCCTGAAATAGTCTCATATTTACAGGTCAGCTTATGGCCAAGAAAAACACAAGGCAAACCAAAGCCCACAGGAAACTATAACAGCCCTAAGAAAGCCCAGCGAATGAAGGGTGTAGAAAAATCACTGTGAATGATATCATTGACCACTGGCAGTGGGAAACTCTGAGGACTTGTAGCTGCTTAGGAAGAGGGGTTGGGGAAATGAAATGTTAAGATATTCTGGATTTTTATTTATTTGTCCTCTGTTTTCTAAGAATCCTGGGAAAAACAGCTTTGTTATGATTGCCACCCATTGCTTTCTGACTTTTAAGGTCCCGTGGATGCAATTTATGCCTCTGAGTTACTATAGATACAGGGGATGAAATCCATTCCTGGCCTTGCTAAAGCTGCTGGGAGTTTTGCCATTCAGCAGGGGACAGATTTCACCACAGATTTTCAGTGGCACAATCTTAACTTCTAACAAAGACAGAATAAGTCAAAATGATGCCACTTCAAAGAGCAACAATTTGCAAAGGAAATGAACCTGTGTTTAACTGTTTGTGGCTTAGGATCACTTCTATTACTTTACCAGCACCGTATATGTTAGCATCGTGTATGTTAGCATCGTGTGAATTAAGCACTCGGAATAAGCATTTGCATGTTTAATTATAAGCAGCTTTCTTTCAGATGTTGACGTGAGTCTACCACTAGAAAGTAAAAGTAAGCATAGAAGCAAAGTGAGAGTGCTTCAAGTGGATATTGAGCTGTACTTATTAGATCACAATCATCTGATGCTACAAAAGGGCTTTGTGTTCAAGTATTTTTTTAAGACTGGCCATGATCTTTTGTTAATGCATCTGAATGCACTGGCTTGTGGTCTGGGGTTGTATCGCTGTCCTCTGCTACCTTTCAGAGACTTGATTTCATTTGTGGGGTAGACTCCATTTTAACGCAAAGCTTGTATCACAGATCACCTTTCCTGCTGCTTCTGAGCACAGATTGTGCTTCTATAGTATCTGTTGCAACGATTTTAATTGAAACTTGATACTGGGAAAGCAGAAAAGATATTATATACCATCAGTTCATGGTTTCCATTGCTCAAAAGTCAAGGAGCAAATGCCGTGTGATGAGGCAATTCTCAGCAGACCACAGTCTGGGAAATGTGGAGTGTAGCTGCACTACCCCAATGCTTTCCTGGCAGGAGAGGGAGCTGGCTGGCTCCTGAGCTGTTTCCATGCTTCAGTGTGTAGTCAGCCTCCCATTTTCAGCCCACAGTACGGCCTCTCTGGTGCTTTGCTACTGCTCTTTGGATTCAGTACCGTAGGACACAAGAAACTCCAGCTTGCCCACAGCTGCAGATGTTTCTGTAAAAGCATGCTGCAAGATTACAAAAGCTAAAACTGAAGCAGAGGCAAAGTGAACCAAGGTCACAACTCAGCAGTAAACTCTGGACAAATCCATAGCTCTGCGTCCCACTGCAATGCCCTGTCCACTAAAATCAGTGGATTGGTGTACAGTGCTCCTTTCTCAGCTTCATCATCTGGCTGATGCTGGAATAAGTTGCCTAAAGTTCAGTCTAAACAAACTGAAGGTGACATAGGTAGGAGTTGCTTCGGTTCATCTAGTAGAGATGGTGAAAGAACTCTGTTAAATACCACCATTTTCTCACTATCATCATTCCCCAAAGAATCACAAAATATTTTACAATATTAAATTATCTGTATTAAAACAGTCTCTCCAAAGCAACTGGAGACCACCCAGAACTGATCCTAGATACAGCAGTGTCCTCTCCAAGGAGATAGGCTGAAATAATTTGGAGTTCACTGCCCATAAGGCATATTTGGGCTGGATATACGCACACAGGCAGTGCTCAGGGGACTTGTCTCAGAGCACTCTGTTTCTGGTGTGCTTTGTTTGCATTTGTGTAATGGAACCATTTAAAAAATAAACAGCAGTTTAAAAGTAAGTGAGAAATCTTCATATTTAATGTTTATCTAGGATAACTGGCATCCATGTCCACGCTACAAAACCTTTATTGGCTTTATTAATCTGATTATTCAAGTATCTTTATTTCAAAAGAGGCTTATAATATTTGCATGTTAAGTAGCAAGCAATTTCTTTCATTGAGAAAGTTTCTTCACTATGTAATTCTATGCCAAAAGCGAATATCATGCTTTACAAGAAAGCTTTCAACTAGATTTGCCAGAGTCTCAGTAGCTCTGGTGTAGTTTTGCTTTGCCTTAGAATCTTTTGTTGTAGACTCTAGACTTGGTGTAAGAGCAAATCAAGAACCTGGGCACTTGAAATAATTCATTATTTTTGCTCAGCTGGGAAAGAAATGTGTATACTGGCATCTCCAGAGGACTTTAGAAAGAGTTTTCTGTGTGACTTTTTAAGAGAAGACAAATGACTCATCAGGCATTGATTCTGTATGTGCAGTCTTCATGTACGGTCAGAGACAATGTGGATTATTAAAGAGGAAGGTTAATAACAAATTGAGAAGATCAGAAAATCTAAGACACACACCTTTATCACTCAGTCATTTTGGATGCCTCTGTGTGGATTGCCTCTTGATTTTACATTAGGCATTTGACAGATTAACCATATTGTCCCAAATGTTCACTTCCTCAGTGGAACTGGCTCCATCTAAGTCCCCTTTTGGGTTGTGAGTGTTAAATGTCTTCCTGCTGAAATAGTCCTTATAATCATTTCAACAGTGTAGGAAAGTTAGCTGGTGTCCATGGTGCTAATATGAACTAGACCAACACAAGTGATGTAATTTAATTATCTAAAGCCATTTTGAAAAAGCTTGGATCTTTCTTAGCCTGCCTTAGTGTAAGTTACATGGGAGTGAGCTTACTGTGGGGATTTGAAAGACAGTCGTGAGGATCAGACACTGAGAGTTCATACCCATACGAAAGGAACAGAAGAATTACAACGCTCCACGGAGCTTTGATTAACTGTCTTCAGAGTAAATACAACCTCTGGAAACAAAAGCTTTCTCTTATACCAGGCCCCAGAATTGGCAACTTTAGCACATTCTCTTTGTTCACCTCCAGGATGGCTGGCAGGTTCAGCCAAAGGAGAGAGACTGTAAATTACAACAAAAAGGGAATTAGAAGATGTTATTTTAATCAGACTACTGAATGACTTCATTGCCGAGCTAGTGCACGGTGTGCACAGTAAGCAGACTTCTGTAGACCTGGTGCAGTAGCTTTCACTGTGGGGTTGTGCTGGAGGAGACTCAGAAAGAAATCTTTCAGCACACCCTTACGGTTGAATGATCAGGCAAGTCCTGTATCCCTTCCCTTGTGCTTCTATTGTACCTACTTCAGATCACTCTTTGCATAAGCAATAAGGCTGAATTCTTTCAGCCAGGACATCAGGCACCAATTTTGTAAAACATGTTCTACTCATGTAGACCTAAGTGCCCACGGAGAGTCCAGCATCGTTCCAAAAGGGGATCCTTGCTAGAAGGTGCTGTTGAATGATTAACTTACTTTCACCCAAGTCCCCTGCATTATTTTAAACTCTGCCCTCATTCTTATAGAGAAACTCGAAATATTAGACCGTTCCTTGTGCTGTGCTATGCTTTATGTTGTCGAAGCTAAAATCTCACTGTTAATTACTGGATTTAGTTTCCTGCTCTGCCCTAGCTCTCCCATACAGGCAAGCTGTATTTCCTTGCAGCATTTCAAGTGAGACATTTACTGCCAGTGTTAGCCAAAGAAAGGATTTTAAAATGCTCCTTTATTTGGAATTATTTTCCCTGTTGATTGTATGCTTCTTCGCACTCACTTTCCCTAGGCTCTAAACATCTCATTGCAAAAAGCAACCTCTTTCCCACAGCAAGGTTCAAGAGTTATCCCCCAGAGTCTGTTCCTGAGAGTTAGTATGCGTGAAGCAACACCAAATTGCAGGATTGGATTTTTCGAGGGAACATACCTGCCAATATTTAAAAGAAAGGACATTTTCCATTCAACATTGCCATCACGTAGGTAACTGAACAAGAAACAGCAGGACTAACAGACTGTAACATAGTTGGAAACTTAATGAATAAAATTACTGGTTGTGAATCTGTTTAACAGGATAATTTACAGAAGAACATTAGTCTTCTGAGTGTTTCTGTGTGGCTTGATGGGGTGGATACCATGACTATTTGAACCTTTTATACGGGGAGGAGAAACTGCTGATGCAAGTCAGGAATATTCCTTAGTGCAAGGCTGTGTATTTGGAGAGATTGTGCATGCAGCCCTGTTTTCCAGGTGAAGGAAGATGCACAGCACCATCACCAGAGGAGGTCCACATTGCATCACTCAATTTTCTAAACTCTCTGGCCCAGGTCTGCTCAGGGCCTGCTGAATTCACTATGCCCAGTAGCTCTTTGTGTCACCCAGTAAGGAGAGCTTTACTCCATAAAATTCAGCTTCTGAGTCAACCTTGCCATGCAGCACACTGCTTTGCAAGTATATTTGTACTTATTCCTTTAGAAAAGTGGCTAAATTGTGGGTTTTTTTGTTTTTTAAGTTGCTAGTTGGCCTTTTAGTTTTTAATGAGAACTATGATTACTCTGGACTGTGCTACCTCCAACGGTTGTGAATAATCTTTTACAACAATATAGCAGATATATTTATCCTTCCCATGAACTTAGCAGGATAGTAGCCTGTGTTTGGCAAAGTCCCAAGTGCCAGCCGAGGGGCAGAAAAAGGAGCACCAGGCAGAGAGCTTGAAAAGCAGCAGGGAGTGTGTAGCTTCTGAGAAAAGGGCAGATGTATGCTGAGGGACTTCAAGGTGTGCTGAGGCTGTTGTAAGTCAGGTAGGTCCTACCCCACTGTAAGCAGAATTATGGATGGTGAAAAGCAAGCAAGCCCCAAAAGATGCATCCTGCAATAACACAGGATCAGGTAGGGAAATAATTACTTTTAATCAATTTATTCTGTCTCACTTTAAGGAATTTGGGGGGTTCCGGGGATTGGAGGAAATGAACCTAGCATTTGAGTTTAGAAGCCTTGTAAGTATTTTTAGTGGGCTTAAGAGTCAGGACAGACTGATCTCAATGTCATGCTTCTCGGTATCTGACAACACTTTTATAGTCTCTTTCGTCGCTAGAATTTTTGAACTCTGGCATTGTGTGTGGCTGGTCTTACCAATGTCAGTGTAAGGTGTAACAACAAGTGTAAGCCTCAGTTTGCAGTGGGAAGTCATCTGGAGAGTAGGTTCTAAATACCCCACAACTCAAGAACGTATTAATTTAATGTGAATAATGCCTACTATTGCATGGGACACATAGTACAGCTAAGGACTTCTCTTTGTGAAATGCTTGTCTATATAGAGTTTCTACAAAGCCTGTTTATCCTAAGCCTTCTACAGCCCCGATTTTGAGAGCCTGAGATTATTTGTTTCCTTTGGACTGCCTTACAGGTGAACAAACAAGCCCAGACTGCTGCCAGGAGTGTAAATGACCTAGCCTGGACATCTCCTATGGAGGGAAAAGGGACTGCTGTGGAGACAAACACAAAGAGCTTTTGTGATAAACTGTACCCAGAGCATGAATATAGGTATGTGGCCTCATTGAGGAGATAAAGTTAAAGATAAAGCAATTTTCTGTGATGGTTGTGTGTTTTCAGTGTCCTCTTTTCATACAGTGCTGCCTCATGGTGGTGTCTACCAAGTTCTTAGTGGATTGTCTCAGGAGCAGTCGTTGGGTGCAACACACAGCTCTCTGGTGCACTTACCTGCAGAAAGCCTTTACAGGCCTACCTGGCAGCATATGAAGCCACTCTGTCTCCTCAAGTATGTGAGGTCTCCTTTGTCATGGTGGGGCAACATGGAGCTGCACATGTGCAGATGTGTTGTGTGCCTGGGCAGCAAATTGGATCTTGGCAGCAGCACAGTATTGCTTCTCCAAACACATCATGAACATTTCCCCTGCGTGGTCTTTTGGGGATGTCTAGAGAAAGTTTTGAAAACTAATAGTTTTGTTGGACTGTGCTTAACCCACTGACTGATGAAGGCTAGGACTGATTTGCCTCCACATTGGTTTGTCCTTCAGCACCTTGGAGTCAGGCCACCACTTTGGCAGGGCAGGGGTCTGAGGCATTAGGAACTCTTGTTTTACCACTTCATTACTTACCTGGACAGCCATCTCTTGCAGCATATGGTTTGCTATTGCTGGCATCATATTAGAATAAAAAATATTTTTAAAAAGAAAATGCCTACATAAAGAGAAAAGCCAAACCCAAACCAGAATTCAAGGTTGCTCCTTAAATTTGGGACTTTCTGTTGCTTGCATGAGAGAAATGAGGGACTTGGGTTTGTTCCCTCCCCCTTAGCCCTTCTTCCATTTTCTAATTTCTTCTGGTTAAATTCATTTTCTTTCCTAGGCGCAGTTGTCTCATCTCAAGCCTGCACTAAGTCATGAGCCAGGGATGTGCATTGTTCATGACGCCATGAGGACCTCACCAGCTGTACATCTTGATGCAGTTTTGTATGGATGATTGCAGGGTTTGCAGATCTTTCTTCCCCTCCCTCATAGCTGTTTGTGAGGTTTTGAGCCCTTTCCTTCTGCAAGCCTTGCTGCCATGGTTTTCTTTTCAGTGGTTTGGATGCTGAGGTTAGCATTAGCGCCAGTGCCATATTGCTTGTTTTCAGCAGCACTGCTGGACTGCTTAACTATTTTCCTGACTCGGATCTAATCTCACAGTTGGGTTATCTGTACTGTTTGAAGTCTGTCTCCAGCCATCCTGGAAGAGCTTTGGAGTCATGTGGGTACTGGACTGCTACTCATCTCAGCTTCACTGCTGACTTCCTATGTGATCTTGGAGGAGTCATTCTGGATGCAGTTTTCAAAAGCCCTGTTGAAAGTAAGTAAGTCTTCTTCAGCCTAAGCTTCTTCAGCCTTTCAGAGCATTTTTCTGTGTCTTTGCCATCTGTTTCTCTTCCCACAACTCCTCCTAATGGCTTCTTCAGGCTGCTAGCTCTTTGGAGCTCTGCTGTTTCTTGCTGCTGTTCCTGTGTACATGCCTTTGGCCTAGCATGGTGGGATCCTGGTCTCAGTTAATCGTGATGGCATCTCGAGGCAGACAAATGCAGGACTTAACTAGAGCTCACTGTGAATGAACCTGAACTCTAGGCTAGAATGACCTGATCAGGGGATGTTGATATTAAATGTTATTTTCTGTTAATGAGTTACACATGGTGGCCTGAATAAATAGGTGTATGCAGGGCTAGGTACAGCCCTGTTTAACATTCAGGAGTTTGTATCTGCAGGCCTGGGTCACAAACGGTGAGCCTGGGGGAACCAGGGTCCTCTAGTGAGCCCCCAAGTCATGGATGTGTCTGACCCACATGGGCAGGGCAGTGGCTTCTTGTCAGGACTTGCAGATGCCCTACATCCAGTTGCATCTAATGCCCTGATCCAGCCAGCCAGCAACCTAAGAGCCAAAGTGACGCGCTGCCACAGTTACTGCAAGTGGAGAAAGGAGAGAGTAAAGACCTGTTAGCCGCCCTTAATAAATCTCTACCCAGCTGTGATATAAAGAAAGGTGCAGAAGGTATAGGTGGGACTGTGGGCAAGTGAAGATTTATATTTTTTTCACAATCTCCTTTTGATCAAGGAAATTGAAAACAGTATTATGTAAAATGTAACAAATTATGTTTGTTTGGGTTTTTTATATAAATATTCCCAGGGAGTTTATTCCTCCAGCATTTCCACGTACATGTTAATATATTTGAATCAATGCTTTAAAAAGAGGAATTTAAAGCAGAAAATCCGATGCATGAGTTTACCTAAATAAATTATGAGTATGCGTCAGTTTCATCAGAGGGTGATCTGAGGTGTGCAGGAGATACTACTGGGTGGTGAGAGTTGTTGCTCTTTATGCAGTTTCTTTGTAAGTGGGAATTCGGTGTCTTAACTTTATGGCTCCGTTCTGTAAATCCTGTATAGCATTGCTCACTGGAAAATGTTACAATCTATGCAAAACTGGAAGTATTCTGTGCCACAAGCCTCAGCTTTTCATCACTTGACTATTACACCACCTGTGTATAATTGGCATCTTGACATCAGATAGTAACTAGAAAATTACCTTAAAATGGAAAACGTAGGCAACCTAATTTTCTACTTTCATTTTAAACAGACAAGAACAGACACCACAAATGCACAGTGGTCCCTTCTGTGGACATATTCTAACAAACATTTCTTACAGTCTTTCCTCTTTTAACCAAGGACTTAACTGGCTGAATGCATATCAAACATATTGTTATTCATGATAATATTTTCAAATTAGGAGCTATCTGTGGTATATTTTACAGAAACTGTTTCAGTGCTGGTCAGAACCTGAAAGCTGCAGTTACTGAAGGTCTGGCAAGACATAAATCTAATGTTGTTTTGAAGGAGCAATATGTTGTGAGTGCTTGACTCACCTTCATAGTGTTTCTGACAGACAGAAGGTTTTAAGCTTGTTAAGATGGTAAGTCAGGCAGATGGTTTAATGCTGGTGTTGTCCCTGCTAAATGGACATAAAACTGCCCCAGAAAGGCTGGGCTGAGGCAGAAGGTCTGGACAGAGCAGCAAACAATGGGGACATCTCTGTGTTGTGGTTCCTGGGTACCACCTGTGTTTCCAGAGGTGCCATAGGTATCATGGCACCTGAATCCCACTGCCTTGCCTGGTTATAATGGCAACTAAAAGAAGTGGGTGCTGGCCCTGAAGCACACACAGAACCCAGTTTTATTATCCTCCCACCATGTCCTTTCCCCAAGACTAGCTCCTCTGCCTCCAGACTGGACACAGCACAGCACAACCACATGAAACCTATCTGGCCGTCTGCAAGGCTTCTGGTTGCAGAGTCAGGTTAAGAGTCAGCTTGTCCCATGCTGCAGAATTAATTGAAAATATTTGTCCAGTGAACTTGCCTGGCAGAATTCTTGTGTTGTTTGATTTCCTCATTCTTGGTGTTTAATCTGTCATATCAGATTGTGTAGCATAGTACAGTTGGTTGGTATCGTCTAGAGGAGTAAGAACAATGGTGGGTGAAGCCTGTGGACAGTGCAGCCCTCAGTGACGTGAGTCCCATGGATCTCCACCCACTGGCAGACCTGATGGGGACAAGGGGGCCGAGGTTTCAGCCAGACATTTTGGAGGAGGAGGGTTGATGGCTGTCTGCCTGCTGATAGCGGGCGCCGATTGGATCACTGGCATTCAGTACAATGCCCTCCTTTTCGTAACAGTGATAGAAGTAGGATATCTCTGTGCGAGATCGTTGGCTGATTACCCCAGTCTAATTGCCAAGCAATCCTAATTGCGTTTGTTCTTTAATCCAGAATGTTCTTAACCAAGTCATCTGAAGTCTTTAAAGTAAAAGTATTGGTTTTATTGCTACTCTAAAAATAGGTAAATCTCTTCTTCCTTGATCTTTTTAAACTAGTTGAGCAATTCCTTTACTTTGTTTTAAAACCCTTTTGTCAGGTTTTTGTCTTAAGCACCAGTGACAAGAATATGAAAGGAATCAGAAAATTATTATCGGATTAAGACAAAATCTTGCTCATACACAAAAGACATGTTGATTCCTTTCCTCTAAAGAGAGCAGTATAGGTTCTGCAATTAAATCTGGTGTAGCCAAATACAAAAGGAGCTCATGTGCAGTAATGTATGTGGTAGGTAGCGAAGTAATGCATGGAACAAGCTTTGATTTAAAAAAACCAACACACCCCCAAAACAGTCTTTAAAGAAATATCCAGAAATCTCTTTCAGTTCTTAGTGAACTGAAGAAAAAGTATTATTCACCTACATTTGCAAAGAAATGGTTATTTCTATTCATGGTAAATAGCAAAAGTGGGTACACTTCTGGCTTACTGATTTTATGCTGATATAATTTTGTAATGTGTTGTATCTGTCTCTCTTTCTCTTCAGCAAAAAAGATGCTTTGCTACATGGGCAGACATTTTTCTAATTCCGTAGTAATTCCCCACTTAGAGTAAAATGAGGAGGGATAAAAGATAATTTATTTGAAACTTCTTTGAGAGTTGTCCTCCACCTCTAATTTTCAGCAAATAGAAATAGCATCCTCTTCCTTGTAACCACAGATGTGTCCACAGTTTTCATAACAATGTCATGTATATAAGGAGGAAACTTTTTTTTGTGGAAAATGACATACAGCTTTCTGGATTCCTGTTTGTTACAAAATCTGACCAAAAAATAATTTCTTTAAAACTCCAGAGAGTGGATTTTCAGCTATTTGAAACTCCCAGCTAACTGATGGTCAGTCTTAAACCATGAACTCTAAGCTTAGTGCTTGCAAACCATAAAGTTAATGTCAATGGGAATCTTGCATCATTGAGGACTTCAGGATGTGGCTGTGTGCATTACTTTGTTGCTTATTCCAGTTCCTGTTTTCTTCCCCCTTTGAAAGCCCTGTTTGAAGTTTCTTCTTAATCTCCTAAGTTGTTGACTTGAAAGTTCATACTGGCCCTCTTAAGTATGAGTCACACCAGCCCTCAGTCATCAGTATTGTCCAGAAATGTAATGTTTCCCTTCTCATCTCTTCTTATCCCCTTAACCGAGGGCAGCTATGATTCAGACTGTAAAAGGGCTTGATTTGCATTTGATATGAGTCAACAACTAACTCAAGATCAAGAAATAGCATCAAACAGGCCTTACAAAAAGGGAAGGAAGCTTTCTTGTTTACTGTGGCTGAATCCAGAGTAGAGGCATAGACGTTATACTTCAAAAATCAAAAGTTAGATTACACTGTCTTGAAAACCCCTTCACACAGATACTACAAATGTTTGAAGATATTCGTGTATGTTAGAACATACTATGTTCCAGGCAAATAAAAATGTTGTTTCTTTCTTAAACATCTCTGCCAGGGAAACATTTCTGCTTTTATTTATTTGCAGAAATCTTTGTGCTAGACTCTTTACAGGTGAGCAAAGAAAGCTGAAAAAAAATCTCCCACAAGAAATCCTTTTAGGAATGCACTTAAAGTGTACAAATCTCATCTTTATTTTAGACATAAGTAATTATGTGCTTATCTGCTATTGATGTCTGTAGGCTTTAATCACCTCTTTAAAGTTAAGTACATTTATAAATTGTTTTCCATCATTGAGGTCTAAATGCACAAAATGGGGCAGAAATCTAGGGAAGGGTGAAGACAGGCCAAATGGCTGTAACAAATCCACAGGTCCCTGCTTGCAAATCTAGATATTTACTTCAGGGGTATTAAACTATTACCATTGACCAATTCTGGATGAGTAATAGAGCTGAGCAGGAGCAGACATTGCACCATGACTGTACCCTGTAGTCCTGGGGTAATTTTCCTTGGAGAAATAAATATACTCACTATGAATCTTGCCTGTCTTTTACCTTTTCTTTTTCAAAACTCACTTTGCCCAGAATATGTCCTATTTCTTTAAACTGTCTTGAAATAAGGTGCTGGAGGAGGTGGAAAGGGACATTTTTAATAACATAATAAAAGAAGCAGTATGTTGTCTGTTTTACTTCTGCTTGCCTCTTAATATCTTGCTTCTATTGCTTCCCTGTTCCCCTCTGCCATCATCATGGTTGTCTGCCTGAACTGTAAGTTCAGTGAAGCTCATCTTGTATCTTTAGTGGTGGCCAGCAAATCACTTGGCATTTTCAATGTAAGGTAATGATAGCTCCAAGGAAGAGTTTGGGAGAAAGGGTGAATGATCCCTGGTCAAAATCAAGCTGCTTACATTAATAGCTGTAAACTAAGTAGACAAAATAAGATGTCAAACCTCACCAAGGACTTTCATTTCTCCATGAAGGAGTGGAAAAATTTAAGCAACGACGCAGCAAATTCTGCATAGCTCTCGATCAGGCTCTGAACTGCTGCTCCTTTGCTTGTAGCTCTCCACAATGTTTTGTTCAGTCCCTTAATGTGATGCTGGCTGATCCTCTCTCTCTTTTCTAGTCTGCTCTGATTTGGATCTTGGAGAATCAGGATGTTTATCTCTCCTCTTTCTTTCATGCAGGTTTAAGTTGGGCGCTATTTGTGTGGACTTTCTTAGTAATCTCCTGAGAGAAATGAATAAACATTTTACAGGAAAGAAGTGATTTTTATAACTGCATTTCCTGTCAAATACCTTGTGTGTGCTATTTTGTGACTACAAATACTTTGAGCCATGCGATATAGTGTCATAGTATGTCTTCTGCTTCAATTTGTTTCAATATATTTCTACAAATTTACAAAAATACATTAATCACATAATTGGTTCTCCAAGGCAGGTGACTTCTATGCAAACAGAGATTTTATATGTTAGATCACATATTTCACGATTGCATACTCTATTGGTGATATTTCTGGAAAATGGGAACACTAATCCACAACCAAAACAAAAATAGTTATTCTTCTATGTATGCCAACCTTATACACACCAAAAGTGGCCTGTAGGTCTAACCTTATTTAAAATTACAGTCAGAGTTTCTTTTTTTTTTTTTTTTAACATACACTTTCTGAATATTCCTATTTTTGACAGTTGTCATGGTGTTTTGAGTTTTTCTGCCCCCTATATCTACATTAATTTTAAGGAAAATGCCATGTGTTTTTAACCAGTCTTCTCCACTCTTGGTGTCCACACATCTTTAATATACTCACTTTTGTATTTCCTACATTGAAATTTTACACACTACTGATCTAGAACCTCTGAGTAAAGTACCATCTTCAACATAAATTTTGCCTCCAAAGCTGTTAAAAGGAGTAGGTTTACACTGAAAAGGCCAGCCAGCCTTAATCGCTGATACTGCCTTTTGCAAAGTCTCATTTTTGCATTATGGTCTTTTTCAGTGACAGACCGCATCCTGGCCAAGACCAAGAAAATTTTCTTAAACCTATTTACATGAACAACATCAGATTCTGGTGTTTGTACTACCTCTCTTTTATTGAAATCTCAGACAGAGTGTCTGCTGACACAAGGTCTTTTCCAGGTTCATATTCTTGCTATAAATCATCCATCTGCAATTGAAAGAATAACCTTTTCAAGGAAAGTTGCGTTTGTAAAACCCATTTCTCTACTATCGTCATAAGCGGTTTGCAGTCTGCTTCTGCAAATGGGGAACTGCTTTTTTTTGTGCGTTCACAAGCCCTGGAGACTTTTCATTTTCCTGTCCATATTAACTGGCATTCAGCTTAAGTTAGGTTTCCTTCAGCATTAACTATAGTCTCTGGCAATTCTCGTTGCTGCAAAAACGTTGTTGCAAGGCTTCACGTAGCAGGCTCAATTGACAATTTTGTATAGCAATTACCATCAGAAAATCAAAGGAAGGGTGTCTTCCTTATAAACTGTTCTTAGGCTGATTGTTATGGTTATCATCTTTCATACACTGTCCATTTTTTATAGATTAAATGTTTAGCTCAACAGTTGTGGTAGCTGGGTTGGATAGAATTTTTTCAGTCAAATTTATCATACCTGTATACTTTCCTTCTCTGTAAGTAGAGAAATATTGATAACCATCTATAACCCCCCAAGGTCTAGCATGTCTCCTAGATCAGTTCTGGTTTTCCTACATAAGTTAATTATTCACCCCAACATTTACGTTGCCATCTGTTAAGTTCCAAGTTTTACACCATCAGCTCCATGTCTGTGATATCATTCCATTCTTTATACTTACAGCAAAATACCATCGGTAAACATCAGTATCTTCCCATGCTTGGATATCCTTTTGTGAAGGGTACAGAGCGTAGCCTGAAAGTTACAGTGAAGTACTGTGTTCAGAGGGTGTAAGTTAAAATTTCACAGACATGAACTCTCTTTCTAAAGGAATTTTCCACAACCTGGTTGAAATACTTAGGGTGAGATGAGAGGGAGAGAGGCAAAATACATTTATTAAGAAACATCTTTCTTAGTAGATATGTGGAGTTCTGTACACAGATATTGGCTTGGCCCCTTAAGAGGTAGGTGTAGGTAAAGAGTTTCCCCTGTCTCTTCTGGAGCTGGTAGAGAAAAGACCCCTTCTAAAGGTGCATCAGTACTCTCTGCTAGATTCAGAGCAAAAAGTCTTATTTCTTCCTTAAGTTTTCCTCTAAGTACACTTCTAAGTATGTGTTGGCGCACGTATAACAGGGAAATTGAGTTCTGTTAACTTTATTTTGTATTCCATTGATAGCTTTCCTATGCCATTAAAAACATCTGAGAATATATTTTCTACCTTTTAATGGTTTCTGTCCTCCTACTGTATTCACTTTCTTAACATCCTAATATCTGGCATTTTCACCCCTTGAGTAAGTACTCCCTTTCCTGAAAATGTTTTATAAGAAAACAATTATAAATGTTATTCCTTCAAGATTTTGTTATACTTCCATATGGACTTCATATCCACGCCTAATGGTTTTATTTCACTCTAGTGTCATCAGAGAAAGTTGTTATTAATTCTTTTTCCTATAAATACGTTTTCTTTTCAAAACTGTTTCTGTAACTTCAGCTAACTAGTAGCCTGTACACACTCTCTGGGTGTGAGAATAACATATGCACTGAAGTCTAATCTATAAAAACATGATATTTCAGTTACTGGTTGTAGCTGTATATGAAAAGAGTCCCACATTTTCCTCTTTTCCTTTTCACGGTATGGGCATATACATTCTGTTTCTTTTTGTCCTGGGGTTTGACTATGCCAGTGCCTTGCTAAAGCCAAGGTATATAATATGCATTGCCTTCCACGCTGCCTTTGTCCACAGGGCTGGTCACCTTGCCAGAGAAAGCAGTGAGGTTGGTCATTACCCTTTGCCCTTTGTAGATCCATGCTGACTGCTCCCAGTCACCATTTTGCCCTTCTCATGACTGAAAATGGCTTCTGTGAGGATTTGCCCCACAACCTTCCCAGGGACCAAGGTAAGACTGATTGACCTGGACCATCCTCCTTGCTATCTTCACAGAAGGCTGTGGTATTTGCCTTTCTCTGGTGATCAGGAATCTCCACTAACTGCCATGACCTTTCAAAGAGGACAGACAGCAGCCCTACAATGACACTGAGCTGCTTCCTTGGACCCATCCGCTGTGGCCCACGGAGTGCTGTGTGTCCAGGTGAGTTAAGCAATCTGTAACTTCATCTGCCTTTGCTGTGGGTACTGCTTCATGCTCATGGGCTCTGCTAGGAGGGTCAGGGACCTGGAAGGTCAGGGGGCAAAGCCTACCAATGAAAACTGAGGCAAAAGGATATAATGTAACTTATCCTTTTAGATGTCCTTTGTCACTAGATCCCAATGGGCTCATCCTATTCTTAGCCTTCCTTTTGCTGTTAATGCAATTATAAAAAACCCTTCTTGTATTTTACAGCCCTTGCTAGTACCAACTCCAGCTGAGTTTTGGCTTTCACTGCTCCATTCATGCCATTTCAAGCAGTGTCTCTACTCCTCCTGGGTATCTTGTCCCTGCTCCCAGCTTTTGTGGGCTTCCTTTTGGTATCTAAATCAGATCCGTCTTCCTCTTGAGTTTTGGTTCTGTGATCCACAGAACCAAATCAAAATCTGATTACAAATTTAGGCAGTTACAGTAAAAAAAAAAAGTTATAAATATCTCAGAAGTCTTTTCATCTTTTTCTCTCTCCTAGGAAATTTCTATTGCCATAGCTTAATTTTTCCTAGAACTATATAATTGTAATTTCTGTAATTTAGGATGGCAACAACTTTGCTCTTCTCCTCAATAAATCTAGTGCTTCTGATCTAGTACTATGAAAATGATAGCTACTTTTGCCTTTGCCCCGCTCATTGTCTTCATGAAAAGGAGAATGTTGCTTGAACCTCTTCCCGTTGTGTGCCAGGTGTATTGCAACAGTGCTGTGACTGACATGAGCCCTGCAGTTACCCTCTTATCTTCTCCTGAAGTTCTAGAGGCCACCTCCAAATTTATGGTACCAGATAATGCTCAGGAGTGCTCATCACTCCAGTGACAGTTTTGTGTTGCCACTTATAAACCATAGTGAGTCTTTTGTAGAATAAGCAAACTGTGAAAAGAGGGAACTAGTCAGAAACTGAGGCAGAGAGGCCTCACCACCAAGTCAGCTAAATCTAAGGACAGGATAAAATTAAAGTGCTCCATGCCTTTTAGAGGGCTAGTTCTCTTGCAGTTAGTATGCCCTAACTCACAAAAACATTGCCATCATTCTCACAGGACCAATAATATGAGTTTCTTTTTAATCGTGTTCCAGTTACTCTTGTGCTTGATCTGTAAAGGAAAATATATGAGCCTAATACTTGGCAAACTCTTTTTGTATAGCAGTTAAGAATAAACAGATGTACCACTGAGCTAATAATCAGAGAAAATTTATACCCAAAGCCAATTGTGAAAATACATATTTGTGTTTTGAAAATGTTTCTTAACTTGATTGCCTTCCACAATATTTCAAAGAAAATGCGTTAATTCAGATTTCCCTAGTTTTCTCCGTGAACCATTTTCCACTCTGAATAGTCCAAAGACATTCACTGAAGGTGCTAATACTTAACATGACGTTCTGCTCCTTGTCAGAGACTCCTGCTTTAACAGGATTATTTACATTGCATATATTATATTTTTAATGTTTTTTGGACACACATTTTGAAAATTATTTTATTCCAGTATTCAAGCTTTTGGGAATTCACTTTTTCCTGATATGTTTTGAACTGCTCAAATATTAGTTGAAGGACAAGAATGAATCATAAACAATTGAATAAAACTTAATTTTGCATTTCTAATGAGTTACTTACTATCATCTCACCCACTTTTGCAATGGAGAAAGGGGCGAGGGAGGAGAGGGGGGCACCGACAGATAAAAGCTTAGTACCTGTAAAGTCATCTTTTATTTGTGTAGGCTAATGCAAATGTCATGCAGTTTCAGATGAATGACAGAAAGACTGTAATACATAGCATAGGTTGTGGAGCCAGACTAATTTAAATTAAAATAAATACAAAAGGGAACAGCCTGAGGAAAGAGGTCAGCAAAACCTGAGAGGTTTTTTACATCATGTTTTACGATACCACTCTGATAACTACAGAGTCCTGCCTATGCAATGCCCATGATCTATTTGAGTCTTGCATTTTCACTTTACAGAAGTCTACAGGAATGTTTTGATTTATTAAAGTAGTCAGAAGTTAAATGGGTTGTTTGAAAAATGCCAGGTGAAATGACACCTTTCAGTGTTCACAGCTGATTTTCCTATGTTTTGGAGCAATGTAACTCTAAGCCAGTGTGTCACAGTACATGAAGTTCCTGTGAAAGTTGTTCAGGATATATCCTGTAGGGTTGTTATGGAGCATGGAACCACAAAATATGGATCAGAAACATTAAAATGGACCCAGAAATCTGCAACTAGTTAGGGCTGTGCAAGATGTCCACGATGAAAATAGAAACAGCACAAGATTTGTTTAGTTTGAGGATTTGTTTAGAAATTCAGAATAGAAACTGCTTTTGTCCAGAGGTTTGTTCAAGTTCACTAACTTGCCTACTGACTCTAAATTAATTTTCAGATAACCCTGGGTTCATTTATAAACTGGTATCAAAGTGACATTAGACTTGTGGTTTTGTATGGTTTAAACTGGCCATGTTACGGAACCAGGTAGCACCTGGTAGTTCTGGCTGCATTTTGACTGGCTATTTTGAGTTCTTTAGAGCCCCAAGCTCTATGTGGGAAGCCTGGAGGTGCCAGCCCTGCCCTGCTCCCCACCAGGAGCCTTTGGCAGGGCTGCAGGAGTCATGCAGGGGTGCCAGATTTGCTTCTGCAAGGGCAGGACTATAAGAGAAGGCATCTGTCTTTCTGTCGGGAGGAGAGGCACTTCTGTCCTTGAGCGCAGAATAAAGTGTGTGTGTGTCTGTAAAGAGCTGAAAAGATGATTTGGGGAGTATGCATTCAGGCAGAGGAGTAACCGCTGCAAGTTCAGGACTTATTTATCCAGTTGTGAGTTGAGAGTGTTTCTACTTGCATTATTATGTCTACTAGTATTAGCCTCTTTCTCCAATTCATGCCAGATTTTATCAGCGATATATGTTTTGAGAGAGGAATAGCTATTCTTGGAATGGGGCTTGTGTTTCTGTGACCACTACTGCATCTGTCTTTGGTGATTCAGGAGCAAATTCATCCACTTGTCTTCTCTGAAGTGTAACCCACCACGCTTCTCCTATTATGTGCATAATTTCACATATTATATTTATTTCTTGTGCTGTATTTATTTTAAAATTTTATTCAGTCACGTCTCTGTGTGCATTTAGAAGAAGCCACAAATATTTATGAGGCAATTTTAATGCTTACCAATTACTTTTGTGGGGCTTGGTATTACAGTAGGTAGTTTAGTAGCTGTGGTTGTATCAACCTTGGCTGATATTTCCTAATTATTCATATCTAGAAGTGTTATCAGCCATCATAGAGTGTTACCAGCATCATTTTAAGCTCTCTTCACCTTCTTCAGTCTGGGTTTTATTTGAAAAGCAGACATGCAGTCCCCAGCGAGAATTAAAGTAGAAGCATTAGCTTGCAAAATATATGCCAATGACCTAATGATTCTGACATTTCCACAATACAAGCTTTACAAGAAGGCATGCAGACAGCAAAGTCTGTTTTTCTATCTCATATTTTTTTAATGGCTAAATGTTTGGAGGAAACAAAATGGATTTATTCTGCTCAATCCAGGGTATAATATCAGGACTTATCCGGTTCCGGGCCCCAGGGCTTCAGACAACTAACAAAACACATCTTACTTCTGCTCTGCTAGTTCTCTGTTATGCTTTTCACATGCAGGAAGAAAGAGTAAAAGCATAACCCAATTGAATAAAGCAGCATGGCCTGCTATTCTTTGCTTATGAAGCATCACATGATAGACACCAAATTAAGAAGAACCCCCCACCTGTGGTTAAGTGTGTATGCAACCGTCAAGCTGTTTTATATATTATAGAGGGAATTTTACCATCCCTTTCACTGCCGGAGTGCAGGAATATGTTAAAAATGTTAATGTCTTACCATAGCATGCTTCATTATTTTTGAATAATCCAGTGATTTTAGGGCATGTAACTGAAATCGAAGATGCTGCTCTCCAATCTATTTTGAAATGCTTCAGCCGTTCAAATCTTTTACTTGATATATGGAAAGAAAGCTAATCGGAGCTTCTCTTTGTAGAGTTTAAGTTGCCATTTGTTTTGTGGCTATTCAGTCGCTGTTTGTGTAAGGATGTATTCGGACAGGGCTGTCTGCCATGATATGGTGGAAAAAAAACCCAACATATTTTCTAATAAAAATAAGATGCAATCTAAATGAGGTTAAAGGAAATCTGTCCTCTCAGTTGACCTTTCAGACTGTGGCAAGCATAGAACATAGAGTGCCAATTTTATGACACTGTCGCTTCATATAGATTGTATATGATACATTTTAGCTGCAATTTCAAAGAAGGTTTTGATGTAAGAATTAGCAGGGCAAACTCATTCAAATGTGTTTTTGTTACTTTTTTTACAGTAATTTCACGTACCAACCACCTAATGCCTAAGACATGCCATATGCAAGAACCACAGGGTTTTCTGGTTCATTTGCTTGAAGTACTTCAGTTTTTTCTTGTCATTGCCCTGAGAATTCACAAGCAAATCTGGTGGTGATGTCAAAGCCTTAGAGGTGTCTGGCATTTGTTTGGATACTGGGCTGGCAATTTTCTCTTTTGTGTTCTTCCTTGCTCTCTGTCTCTTATATACTTCGGTGATGAGCTAGTTGCAGTGATTTCTCATACCTACATATATTAGGATTCCTTGTAGCAAAAGGACTTACATTTCAGAGGTGGCCTGTGTACATTAAAACCCTGTAAATCCGGATTGCTTTCTTATGATACAATGCTCGGTCAATAATCAATGAAAAAGTAACTTCAAATCATTAGAAGGATCTGTACCACAGTTGCTGTTGCTGACTTCTCTGGCAGAAATATTTCAAATACCTGGCTATGGACCAAGGAAACGCAAGGTTCAGAAGTGGCTCGTTACTGTGTGCAAAAACCCAGTCCTTGCTAAGCACAAGAATCACTACTTCCTTTGGAGGATTTAGCCTGGCTTCTTTTCTTCCAAAATTGCTTCCCCGCAGTTGCTGTTTCTCTCTGTGCATACAGAGGAAAAGCATTGCTAGTGCCATCACTAATGTACAGCATCTTGCTTTTCTTTTTAACATGAGCTTCTATTTGCTGCAGAGGTGAAAGCTGGGGAAGCCTTCTGCCTTTGAAGAACTACTTAAGATGAAATGGTTCTGAAGTGCATTTAAGGGTGTTTACTTTAGGCACTTTATTTTTTTCTTATTTTTATTCCTGTTGAAATTGGCTAATGTTATTCATTAAACTGACAATTTCTCCCCTGCCTGTTCTTAAGTGTGACTTGTGACCTTGCAATCTGTGTATTTTGTCATCACAATGTGTTACCATGGAACTGATTTTGATGTCATGAATAAGGGCATTGTGAGTTTCCACGTTCCCAAGCATATTTGAGACACAGGTTTGGAAACAAAAATGACTTCACCAGTTAAATATTGTTAGATCCTATAGTATATCAAAGGTAAGAACACTTATGCCCTATATTCCTTTACATAGAAGAATCTAAGGTTAGGAATTTCAAAGCAGGTATATACAAGAATGACACTACAAATAACATTTCACAAGATTAAATATTTTGTGAGAGAATTGACCTCTAACCCCTTTATGTTACTGTAGACGAAAATCTTTCGTATTGTCCATGGAGACTTCTCAGACTGTCTAATATGGAGCCTCTACAAAGAGGAAGAAACGCAGTGTGCATAACAGCACTGGGATGCTGCTGGGCCTTAACTCCTTCAAGACAATAGTGGCCAAAGGGAATTTTCCGCCTGAGATTGCTCATAGGCAGACAGAGGGCAATGTAGCATTGCTGATGTAGAAGCTGAGAGCAGTATTTGGGCATTATTCAGCAGAGCCTCACACAATGCACAAAGGAAAAATATGCTTTTGTTGTGCAGCAGAGTGTGCGTATTGCATGCCTTAAATCAAAAAGAAAGCAAGTTTCCTCAGTGATCTACCTACCAACATGAGGTTAAAAGACTTCAATTGAATCTCTTGTCAAGCTGTTCCCCAGGATGTTTAATTCATCACAGTTAAAGGGTTGATAAGATTCTGTAGTAATGAAAAAGTTTGAAAAGCCTCCAGTGAGGTTAAAATCCCAGGTTGCATAAAAAGTGCTAGTATAACAGTGACCTCAGATACATTTCTGTTTATTTGCGCTGCTATTTATTTTTCCAGATGAGACTTACTCGTTGTTTGCATTTTACACCCTAGCTCAGTACCATTTTGCTCCTGGCAGCAGGCAAATATGTCCTCATTAAGTAAAATTTATGCTAATACCATTCTGATTATCCAGCAGTCATTGATATTCACTCTCATTAGCTAAATTGCTTCTCTGGAAGACATCCCACTGAGGATTTTTTTTTTCTATTTTAAGTGGAATATAAAATGTATGGATTCGCAGAGATGACAGATGATGATAATTATACCCTGTGTTTACTCGAGCAGGTTTTTTTATCATGAAGGCTCCCAAAGTACTTTGCAGTATTTACATCTGCAAGGAGAGAGAAGACTGTTTTTTAGCCCTTCTGAGTAAGAGCTTCTGTCACAAATATAGAAGCCATTCTGGTTTCATTGTTACTAGGACAGACTGCACAAAGGAATCTTCCATTCTGAATTCGGGAGCACTTTTTAATGAGACAAAATGCAGGTCAGTTCATAGGAAAACTAGCGGGGGAATAAACTCAGTTCCTGCAGTAATGGGACTTTCTACGTGCAATCTTTTTGAAGTAACCTCGCAACTCTGATTTAACGTCTCTGGGAGTTTGCCTGCAGTAATATTGCAAAATTAGCCTCAGTATGAACCTTTCATCAAAATCACAAGGGTTCTGTCAGCTCATCCTTACATATATTGGTTGAGAGGACTGATAATCTCAGCTGAGACTTTTATTGTTTTCTTGTGTTAAAACATATATGATTAATTCAAGCCATGACTTAATACAGGCTGTTATGATGCTGTGATGAATTACCATCCATTTTCTGCTAGCTCTCTTAAAGGGCTCTTGTTACGCAGGCATGACCAAGCGGGAAGCTGTTATTGCCAAGGTGTGATAATCTTGTCATTAACACTTTTAGGGCTAAGAGTATGTTTCTTTGTATCATAGCTTCCATTTCAAGTGCAAGATGGAAAGCAGTAGTCTTAATAGCTTACATTCTTACTCATATATTTTTAAAAAATCTCAATAGATGTCTATCTCTCTATGTAGGCATATCTGTCCTTTAGAAACTCTGCCCTGTATTCTTCTGATAAAGCTCTGCTTACCTTTAAATATTGGTACTGCTTTATTCTGTTTTCTTTAAAGAGGAAAAAACATTTCTCTGCTCCATTCAAAACTTAACCTTACTAGAAAGATTATAAACAAGGATGTCTCTTCATGCTAATTTTCTAGCTTTTCCATCTGTAATCAATACTTCTTCATTTAGGCTGCCAAGCTGCAAGCAGATGGTGGCAACCATTGACCACTGGCAAGGGTAAGATGGGATACATTGGCCCATAGTGACCTTTGACTGGGCTTGAAATTCCTCCATTTGTCTTTGAACCCCCCTCACTGAACAGTTCACATCACTCCTGTGCAATAATTGCAGTGTTTTCACATATGCTTTTCTGTTTCAAATCATCTCACTCTTATATTGATCTAATCTTGTCTTCAGTACTCAAAACTAATTTCACATCCAAAAGATGCTTTGGAAAAGAGATCTGTGACCACAAACAGTAATATGAAACCACCCAGATACAGATAAATTGCCATTCTCCCTCACTGCACAGAGAAATGTTGTCCTAATGGTATGGCAATTACTTTGTTTCCATGGTGACGTATGTATGTGTGAGCACACTATAAATAATGTTTAATGTTTATAAACAATTCTGTTTATAGTGAATTATACATACTATTTGTATGCTACAGTCTGGGATGCACTTCTAGTTATTTCACAGCAATAGACAGTGAACAGAAAGCCGAAAGTTTGGGGAGCATTGCAGTGAATCATGCAATTTTTTTTTTTTTTTTGGTGTTTACATCCAAAATAAAAATTACAGGACCTGAATCTATTTCCTTATCGTAATGTATACACTTAATAATTGAAAAAAATACTAGAAAGAAAAACTCACAGAATTAACAGATTTTTTTTTTGCTAACCATCACCATGACTATACCAGGGCTTTGTCCCAGAAGGTAAAAAACATTCAGGTTACAATTGAGCAAACTTGTTTCCATGCATGCTCAATTTGAAGCCTGTAAACTGATAAAACACCTTAGTTCAATGTTTTAAAATTACTTTTCACCCCTTGTTATTGTGTAATAGCAAAATGTTTTCTATGTTTTTGTTTTGGTAGGGTATTTTCATTAATACTGCAAAACCAACAAAGAGTCGTCAGCACTTGCTGGAGCAAGGTAATAAATTCACTTCAATAGAAGCTTGTTTGCTAGTTACAAATAATTGTCATGGAAAAAAATGGGGCTATTACTGCTATTGGATATGGTTGCAAGAATAGTTACGGTGAAGGCAAATTTTAAGAGTGCACACGTGAATATCCACCGGCAGGTAGAAATGTGTGGACAAGGGCACAGGTCTAAAACGAAGGAGCACTGTCGATAGCAACATGTTAGATCCACAAAGGGAATTCCTCCTCCATGGCTGGAGAAGCACAGTTCACTTCTGCAGCTCCTTGGCCACTGGCCAGCATGATTAAAACACTGCACCCTACCTCGGCGTGCCTTAATTGCTGCCTACACACTTTGAGAGCAGTGTTTGTACTTGTTTAGCTTGGGACCTTTGATAGGCTTAGCAGCCAGGGCTGGAAGAGGGAAGCAAACACAAGCGAACAAATTGATGTTAACAGATGGTAAGTGTTCGTACTGCATAACACCTGTGGGCAGACACGTAGACAGCAGTGGGTATGCCATTTAAACAGCAAGAGAGTGCCATTTACCCATTGTTTAGGAGCAAATGAAATACACTGCATTAGATTTGTTCCTTGGCAGTTATCCCAGTCAAACTGCCATGCTGGTTAGCCGTGGACGCCCCTGTATTTACATTAAAATAGTTTGGAAAATTTTGCCTCTATTCATGCCCTGAGTATGCAAACATGATCTCCTCAGCACGAGCTGGGAGCGACGCGGCAAGGTGTGCCGAAAGCCAGGCTTACGCCTCTCTGGCTCCTCAGTCCCTGCCATGGCTGTTTGCTGGCAGCGCAGCCTCCCAAGGCCAGTGATCCCAGTCCAGTCCCCTGAGCGGACAGGGTTCCCTGTGCCTTTGCTTTCCTGACACATGCCACTACTAAAATGACACAAATGGAATATTTGCTTTATCAGCTGGGGGGTGGGGGTGCTTGTTTGTTTGCCTTACCCATGCTTGGAGTGATTCTGCAACCTGTGCTGAAGATGTAATAAACATGCTCTCACAGCAGCATGTTTATTTTGCACTGATTTGTCACTGATCTTAAAGACACTTGTGGCCAGCTTTTGGTAAAGTACCAAGAAAACAAATATGACCCAAGGCTTTCCTAATAATAGAGGCTGAATATTGTGGGGTTCAGTAGGGAGCTGTTAGCATCGTGACAGGGCTGCAGCATGACTTGAGAAGAGCTGTGCTTGGGCACCAACTGCATGTCACTCCTTTCTCTTTCAAATAATTTCTCCATCACTGGCCACCAAGTATTCTCCCACTCTGGCACTACAAGAAGCAGAAATGACCACACCATTGCGGGAGCGCTAGTTTTTGAGCAGTTTGCCTGTACTCCTCAAAAACGTATTGGAGACTTGCCTTCTGCCCTCTTCTCTGCCAGAAGATGCAGAAGCAGTCACCACCCGACAGTGCAGAGAAGTCAAGCAGTTCTCATGGCTGAAAATAACTCTAGCCATGACTTGCCTATGATACGGCTGTTGGTACGAGTATCTTTGTGTTTCATAAATGACTGCGGTGACGTTAAAAAAGCCATGCCAGTCTGTGCATTGCTACACTTGATGAATGCTCCCTGGCTCCTCAGGTCTGATTTGGTCTCCTTGAAGTGTCCTCTGCTACACCTGGCCTCAGGATCAAGTTCTACCAGGGTTTTCTGAATGAAGGTGAAAGGGAAAACTATCTAGTCATTGGGCAATATTTCACAACTGAGATCTCAAGCCTGGACAGTAAGTTCTTATTTAATCACTTGAGTGATTAAAACAGAGAATATGACAACCTGACTTTGTTTTAATATTAAGCTTCTACTATTTAAATGTTGTTTTCTGTGATTTGTTTTTATTATCTTTATATTTCCACTATCTTTTAAAAAAAATACTCTTAACCCCTTTCGGCTTTATATATTTATCTAAGACGAAGATGACAATATTTTCCAGTTTTGTTTGTTTGGGGTGTCTGAACTTGGAAGAATGACATAATATATAGTATATGACTGAGAATGCTTAGAGAGAAGAAAAACAAGGAGCTGTCCCCTTTTGCAATTGAAATATGAAACCCCACCACTGTCACATGGTTGGTCCTTTTACCAAAGTAGGAGAGGAAGAAAGATCATGGGTTTATATGAACAGAAATGTTCAAAAAGATAACATGCTCCTTGAGCTAGGATTAAAATTATTTTCCCATCTCACACACACACACACACAGAAAAAAAGAATCCTGAAAAGTATTCTCTTCCAAAGGGAGCATAAAAATGTACAGTTTGGGGATTTCTTGAATCTAAGATAGATAGCCTGGTTTGGACTAGCCAACTTATTTCATGCTGATAGTTGTGAAATCTTTCTGTTTCTTTTTTCTTTCCCTTTTTTGAGCTTTTAGCTTGTATATGTTAAAATATATAATTAAAATAAAATAAAAATTAAGAATTTGAGAAGTCTGCTCTAAAAAGTTTTCTCACTTGCTAGTGTCCCATTTTTATGATCAATTTGAGAGATTCATCCTAATTCTACCTTACTTTGGTCTTGATTGACCTCTCTTTTTTCTCCTAAGATAATTTTTTTACTAAGTTGTCTCACAGGTTGGGTTTGTTTTGTTTTTTTTTTTCCAGCAAAGGTAAGTGTTATAGGACATGGTCATCTGTTATAGGACAGATGAATGTGTGCAATCCTGCCAGCCTCATAGCTCTTGCAATTATACACTGAGTAGGATCTCTGCTGACATTAATGTTCTGCACAGATTCCATCTTTTCAGTAGTTTCAGTTTTTTAAGCTACATGTGACTACTTTTATGTTTGTTTTTTTCTTGGTGCTTCTGTTGAGTGCGTGAGCTATATTATCATTTTGAGACTCATCCTGAAAATCCCTTGTTGAGAGGTCTTTTTTTCAATAGCTAAATTACTGAAAGGTAGTAAAACTTGGGAATTATGCTCAACACGAAGCTTTGAAACAAAAAGTTTTTCAAAACTGATATGGGGTATTTAGGATGAGGCGTTCAAAAGTCAGAGGCATTTAATCACTTTTGAAGCCAGACTTAGAAAACCCTCTCATTTAGGTTACCGCATCTGGCCCTGCTGGACGTAGAGTCAGAGCTGACTTTGGTGATAATGGTCACCTTTGAGAAGTTTCAAATCAGGCTTGAGCAGGACCTGATTTGATTTATTGCTTCTTAAACTGATGTGTCTTACCCTGCAGTCATCCACTGTTGAAGGGTAAGCTCAGTTCCCTCCTCTTTCAGCTGGCGATGATGGGAGCAGGCAAACACTTCACTGCTCTGAAGTGCCAGCAGAAAGGCTTTCGGGACTGTGGCCAACACCCTCTACAAGTGCTTTTTGGATCTGTCTCAGCTTGAGTAGAGACATTTGAACAGGCATCAGATTGTGAGGGAGTGTAGCTAACTAAAAAAGTGAAGTGGAGAAAGAAGCTCAGGTGAACCCATCTAGGGAAAGGAGGCATCTCTTGAATGAAAAAGGTTTTAAACACAGAATTGAGGGTACTGTTTTTAAGGGAAAGCAAATGGAGGTCCTTGGAAAAGCATCCATTTGACTGCTTCTTTTAAAATTTGATTTCTGTTTGTTCTCTTTGCTGGCGGGTAGTTAGAGATAGTGAGAAAATGTTAAGAATACCTGAAAACAAAAGTTGTTAGTGCTAGTGCTTTTACTAAGTGTGTAAGTGAGTTGCTCATACAAAGTCAAAGATGATAGAAATGGTTCAAATACTAGTAGAGAGTATTTGACGTACTAAATCTTAATTTCCCCTTCAGGAAACCATCACCAAGGAGGTGTGTGACCTCTTATTATCTGTTTGTAAAAATGCATTGAATGAAAATGAGTACTGCCTGTCATTTTAAAAAGTAACATGATTTGAAAAGTATGCACTGCTTAAAAGTAAACATTTTCTATAGATACATTATCATTTTAGTATTAAGTTTGCAAATACAGTCAAACCATACAGTAGCACTACCAGAGAGTGTTTATGCCTCATTGCTTCTTACTTCAGATCTTTGAGACTAAAAGTTGCCATTTAAAAATACCTCTAAAATGGGCATACTTCTAGAAGAGCTAATGGGAGCATTACATGCTCTCAGGAATTTCTGGTTTTTAAGAACCTGAGGACTAGAGAAGTTGAGTATGAGTAAAGTCCTTGGGAACAAGAAAATTTGGTGTTCTGACTTGAACAGAACTTATATAAAATTGATTTGCTGATTCTATTGGATATCACAGGGATTATTTCTATTTCATGGAAACTTCAGCACAGAGTATATGGACTGTTGTAGAGGGTTTGGAGAGGAAGAGTACTAGGGATATAATTAGTCAAAATTAGTGTGGGTGAAAAAAAATACAAGATACTCAACTTCTGTAAAAAGACCTTCAACCAGAATTTTAAAATCTTGTTCAAAGGCTTATATCAAGAATAAAATGTATTATTAATGCTTAGGAGTGGCTCTGTTTGACTAAGAAAATGCCATTAGAACCAAACATTTATGACTAAATACACTTGAATAGAAAACATGCAGAGAAAACTCTTGGTAGTTCATTTGTCAAAAGCTGGCTGGACTGTAGCCCTGTAATAATCACATATGGGATATCACAGGCAGAGAAGCTGGTGACCGCAAACTGACTTCCTCATTCCTTTCCTTCCTTCAGGAGTGGCTTGGATTAGGTAGACAGCTGAAACTTCCAAAGCACCTTTTCTTGCCATGCTGCTGCGACCCATCTCCAGGTATTTCTTGCTTGTATTCCCACTAAATGTTTTTTTTTGGTTTTCCCCTTTTGTGCATGAAATGAAGGTTTATGAACACATTGACTTAGTTAAATGCTTCCTAAGTCCCCCTGCATACATGCACACACACACACACACACGAATGCACAGAGAGCAATTTACACACCTTAAAAATAACCCCAAACCTGGGCATTGCTGAATGTAATCCAACAACTCTCTGGTTCCTTGTCCTGAACAACAGATATTCTGTATCACCTAATATTAACAAACAAAAGACTTTTTCCCACGCCATTATATATTTACATTAGCCTACTGTTCAAGCTTGGCATGTTGGCTTCCTAAGACTATTTGATCCCAGATGCAGCTCTGTGCCAGAATTGCTGGAACAAAATGCAGTGGGTGGACGAACCTGTCTTGCTGCATTGCTTCTAACCTTTTAAAAACAGAAAGCATTTATCTGACTCATTGCTGTAAATGTACTAACAGAGCATACCAGTGATGATTTTCTGACTGAAAGTGCCTGCATCTGCTCAAAAGGTTAACCCGGGTGCAAAGTAAGTGCCTATCATGACACATTTGTTGATACCAGCCAGGGGCAAATATTAAGTAGCTTATCTTTTAAAGAGAGAGATAAGGAAGAAGGGTTGTGAGGTGCTTGCCAATAAATGTATATTTATCACAACTGACACTCCAGTGCATTGCAGTAACCGTGGCTGTTAGGGCTGGCAATCAGAGCCTCAGACTGAAAACCAGGACATCCGAGTTGTAGCCATAACTCTTGACTTTTCCTGGGGCCTTTGGGAAGTCATTTAGAGCTAAATTAGGCTGCCTCCTCTTCCTGAGTAGGTGAAGAGGGGGGGAGGTTTCACACATCTCCACTTTCTCCAACTGCAAAATGAGAGCTTTATTGCTTTTCTTTGAGACCTATGAACAAAAGACTTACAAATGAAAGAAAGAAGTGTTATCAAGTGTTACTAGAGTGCTGGTGACATGGTACATCTGGAAAGAAATGCTGAAAATTTGTGTCCCTGTATTTCAGCAAGAGACCACAAAATACACTCCTCCCCGTGAAAAGCAAAAAATTGAGGGAGGATCTTAGAGGAATTGCTCTGAATATCTCTAGCAGGTATTTTTTAAATAGGGACTCACATATAATCATTATATATATATATTTGTAAGTGTGTATGGAAATATATGTATGATGTGTGTGCATTTTAGGCTTTTTATTTGGGATATATGATGCAATTTGAGGAGTACCTTTTTTCCTCTCTCTGCATATGCTGATTCTCTCAAGTACAGTTATGCATATATTTCTTTGTTTTTAAAGGATATAATACTTACCTCAGAAAGGTGTTGAGACAAATAACCATATTCTGTGTGATGACTAGCACCACTGAAAACGTGTTACTGCTGAATTTCACTGCCTTTTTAACAAGTCCAACCTGTAGGTTGAACTCGGCTTCTATGACAGGGTGCAATCCCTGTAGGTAATTGGGATGCAGCTGCTGAAAGAGCCCTTTGGTGTATCTCAGTGTGCTCAAGAAGGGCAAACTGGATGTGCTCTGATGACCAGCAAGAGCACTGCAATGCACACCTGTTAGGGTCCTTCACAACAAGTATCCTAATACTCTTAATTGTTCACCCCTTGGATTAAAGTTCTCTATGTAGCAGATATATTAAGAGGAAGTCAAAAGTCATAAATAAGCCGCTTTGTAGGAAACTGCTTCATCAAATCACTGGATAATAGTCCATCTTTTACAATTTCCTTTGAAATAATTTCTGCGGGGAAATAGTTTATGCATAAAATCTGGAGTCACAGATTGGTTGGAAGAGGCAAAAACAGGGTGGCAGTGAAAAGGAATCGCAAAGCCAATTTCACTGACATGTGGAGTATCTATTCCACAACACGTAAAATAATAAAGCTTGCAGTAAAAAAAAAAAAAAGGAAAATACAATTAGTGCCCAAGAGCAGCTGAGGCAAACAGTATGAAATGGGAGTTCATTTACATGACACAATTTTTGGTGTTTAATTTCAACGAATAAATTATCTGGCATGTCTCCCTGGATTTTTTCTCTGGTTAAGAAAGAGGAGAGGGTCCATCAGAGCTGAACTCACACCTCCCCCAGAGCCAGTTTGCTCTCCCTATTGTAGGGAGTCCAGAGAGGCTGTCAGCTCACTTAGACCATCTTTTAGTCTTTTAAGTTGAGTGGTGTGAATAGTTTTCAAAATGCCTTTGGGTTTCCCTTTACCCAAAGACTGAGGGAATGCTCCTTTTCATTCTCAGCCACAGGAATTAAACAATAAGATCAAAATCGTGTAATCTCCTTGGGAATTCCTTTTAGTTGTATGGGATCTAAAATGCTGGTTTTCCCCTAAATTGCTGGGCAAATGAAGGCAGAGGCTAATCACACAGCTGACTTTCAATGCAAACATTTCCAATGTCTAGTGCAATGCAATTTGTTTGGGATCACCTACGAAGCAAATATCTTAATAATTTTTAATACTTATGCACGAGTTTAAATGTCATTAAACTGATTTGTTACTAATCTTATGGTCTATTTACAGCGAGAATAAGAGGACCCAGAACCAAAGTAAGCTTTATTATTCCCACTTTTTTGGCCTTTCATAGTACCAACTTATAAAAAGGACCTTCCTATAAAATGGAAACATGCTGGGGTCTCCAAACAGGGAATGTTTAGTGCATTGCTTTCAGTGAAAACAACATGACTAAAGGTTTTGAATTTCCCTCTGCCTCAGTGCTCTGTGGAACACATTACAAACAACAATGATGTAATATGTGAAAACTGCTGTCTTCATTCTTCACTAAACAAATCTTTTAAAGCACACATATCAGTCCTGCAGAAACGTGCAGGGAAAAACCCTAGATCTTAATTGAAAAAATGAGATGCGAATTTTAAATTTGTAACTTCATGTCTTCTGTCAGAAAATGATACCTTACAGTTTCCTAATAGCAGCTAAAACTCCAAAAGGAAAATACTTGCTAGCCTTTGGGCACTCTTATTCTCCAGTGAAGAGGCCTGAATGTCCAGATGCAGGCAGGGACTTCGGATTCAAGGGGAAAAAAGTTTGTGGGTGAAGTTCAGCCTACAACACAGTTAGTTTTGCATGCAGGTTTCTTACAATATCAGTATCACAAACTGAAATTGCTTACAACTTCCCCTGCCTTTCCAACTTTGATGTAATTTTCCTGTAGACGTAGTTTTAGTTGTGTATATCTCACATCTCATTGTGGCCGTCACTCAGAGAGAAGAATGTTGGGTCTTTACTGTACCACTTACCTCATCGCCTTCACTGTGGGAACTGTCATTGCAACAAAAGGTCTGAAGGGTTGGAAAGGAAATGTGAAGTCATTCTGTCCAGTTATGAAAATTGCTATGAATGCCAATTATCTCTAGCTTTATAGAAAGCATTTTCTGTTGAACACCAGTTGTGCCTTCAAACAGTGAAAGGCGTATCAAGTTATTTGCATGGGAAAGCTGGTATAAGGGAAGGTCTTGATTTGTTATGTTTGGTATCGCTTTTGGGTTTTAAGCTTAAACTAAGAAAGAAATCCATGGCAATACGTTTGAAATTTTAAGAGACCTACTCATTACATACTTCAGATTTGTTAAAAGATTTGCAGACCTTTTGATGAGTTTCATCTACTTTCCAGATGTCATTATAGAAACGAATGTAATATTGCCATTTGCAATAAAAACTTCCTGCGGCTCTATTAACAAGTTTCCCATGATGTCATTAGAAAGAAGGTGCAGTGTTTTCTTTGGCATCTGTGGGTAAAACGCTGTGCATACTTATGCTGCTGTAAGCCCAGGGTAACTCAGTTCATTTTAATGAAGTTATTTTGGACTTAGTTCATGTGGAATTTGGCTATACCTTTATCTATAGCTAAATATCTTCCCCGAGGGGCAAATACAACAAAGGGTGTACATTTTCATTAGATTTTATATAGGAAGATACTATGCTCTGTATTAAGGAGTTTGCTAGTATTCTGACCAAGATAAATGCTGTAAAATCTTTCAGGTTCAGATTCAGATAGGGTTTTTCAGATGTGTCCATAACTTGCTTGAATAAGCTGGAGCATGTGCAAGTGCTGAATTCAAGGCCTTCAAGCCTCTCCTCTATGCCCCTTATTCTTCCCTCTTCACTTATCTGTTACAGGAGTTTCATGGTCAAGAACCATTTTGGAGTTGGATGCCATATTTCTATGACAAAATACTTATCTCCTCCTTTGAGCCAACCAAAGTCTCTGGTAGTAGGTCAGTGCTTGTGCCAGTTTCTTGTAGGTAGATAGCTTTGGGCTGTGATACCAAACACATGCAAATTCATTACTATTTCTCACAAAACACAAAAACTGCTTTGGACTTGGAATCTGCCTATCACTTCTCCTCCAGAGAAGCCTATACACAAAAGACCTTTGCATAAGGCTTTGCTGCCCTCTTTATTTTTTCTAAATGAACAACAAAAAAAAAGGAAAGGGAACTAGAAGGGGAAAAAATTAAGTTTTAATGGAAACACATTTCATCTTTTGTTTTCTGCTTGCCATAAAACATTAACATAGTAAACAAATTGATCTTTGCTCTTAAAATCTTTAATAACATACAGTATTTTGAGTTTTGCCATGGCTAAGGTATGGTTAAACCACATTGTGTTGCTGGTTGCATTCAAACCTCTATTGTCACAGTTCTTTGACATCAAACAACATTTTTTTAAATAAAAGTTGTGTCTAACCCACTTCTGTTCATAGACACCTTTGTTAAAACGTCACCATTTTGGGGGGATGTTTCAGTCGTAATGGTGTTTTCTCACCAAACCTGCTTTTTCTTGGAACACAGTTCAAAGTCCGTGCATTTCCATGGCCGGCCCCTGCATTGCGCCATACAATACCTTTCTGAATGCTGCACCCCCACATGAGCAAAACTTTTATTATATGGTCTGAAACGTTATATTCTAGACAGCTAATCCATTCATAGGACTGTTACCGTGGTGTTACAAATAGCTGACAGAGCTATTTGAAATCGGGGTATGTAAAAAAAGGAGAGAAAGTGTCACTTTGGCCCACTTTTCAGAGTGGTTGGTGTTATAATATATAACCTTCTTTTTCTTTTTTCAACGCAGTGTAGCTCACAATAATTTAAAATACTCTATAGACATTTAAACGATATACAATAATATAACTTAATTGGATTCCTCAATTGTACTTAACAAATACTATTCTAATATATTTACAGTACCTAGTACCATAAGACTGTGCATTACTGTGCTTGGGAGCTCTATTTGCTTCCTGTCAAGAATGTAGTGAAAGTACAGTATATCGCTATTATTCAACAACAATACCCATGAATCAGAGGGACTTTAGATTAAGCAGAGCGACTCTAGCATTTTGGGGGCCCCCTGTTGACTTCTGTGGAGTTGCACTCATTCACACCAAGGCTGGTATTTAGAAACCAACAGCAACAACAACAAAAAGGAGCTCTTCAGTTCTGGATTGCTCCATGGGACACTCATCAAAGGGGTCTGATTTTCAGAGGGTAAGTGCTTGGGGTCAGAAAGGCATGTCCTCGTGACTGTTCAAACTAAGGTCCCCAGGTGATTAGTTACTTTTGATAATACAGGCCCATAGATTACAGAGGTAATCCAGGTTCATTCACATATCCAGCATGGGAGCTGGTGGAGCAGTAGCTCCACCAGCCCCTTGTCCCCAAGAGCGCTGTGTGGTGTGGCAAGTGCTCCCATGCCAGGTGGGAAGGGCTCATGGCTGTGCAGCCCCTCAGTAAAAGCAATAAAATGAAATAAAAGCTAGAAGTGCAGATATGCAGCCATTAGGAAATTTTAATCCAGGTTTTCAGAAAATCAGGTAGGGACCTCTGCTAGAAGCAAACATTTATGTGATTAAATGTGATGTGTTATTAATTGGCATATCTGGCTCTTGAGGTTAAAACCACTAGATTTTACAGCAGTAAAATATCCAAGGATTTTTTTTTAAATCTCTCATAGGGAAAAAGTATGTGAATTAGAATTGAGTCAACTTCTTTCTTAACATTCATGTATTTACCAGGGGTACGTTCTTGCCGAGCTTAGAATAACAACACAGATTAACCTGATTTTTAGCTACCTTATGCTCATGAAGCCACCAGAGCTCACAGGTTGCAGCAACCTAGAGCTCAGCTATCATATATTTATTAACTTCTCAGTTCATACTGAGCATAAGTTATTTAAAACTATTGATAATATTAACTTTCAACTGTTAAAATGCAACGCTTGGAAGATCCTGCTGCTGCATTTGACAGCAAAGCAAAACCTGTGATACTTGTCAAAGCATGTCTTTGTATCCTAAAACTCCTTAAGAGGAGCTGAGAGCACATGCTCCATGCCTCAAGCCTGAGTCTAAAAAGAGTAATTCTTATTCAGGAGGCAAGCAAGAAAAGTCTTTATCAAGCATTTGTAACCACAGTTTCATGTGATCTTTTTGCTCAGTTCTTGTAATTGCTTAAGGCCTACAGTAATTGAACTCTCTAATAGTGGAGTGACAACAGATCAGTAGCATCGAAGAACTTAGGGAGAACCAAATACAAAAATCATAAAGTCAGAGTTCCAATAAGTTTACATTTAGTACAGAATTAAGACATAGCTACCCGTTAGTGCTTAAATTTTTTTATACTATTAAAAACATAAATAATTATTTTTAATGTTCATTCAAAGAGTTCCAGTGTCACTGGCAGCTGATGTAATTTTGTGAACATTATTTTTTCCAAACTGATAGTGGAGTATTTCCGCCATAGATTTCATCTCCCTACCAGTTGTTTTTTCTCTACCTGCTTTCTTAGAAATTTAGGTTTTTGCAGCAAGACTGTTATGTTCTAGTCAGTGAATATTTCATTTCCTCCAAAAATGTACTTATTTGCACAAAGCTTGGTGGTTTTGTGGTTGTAAAATAGGAGAAAGTGTTCTTTTTCTTTCAAATTTCATGGAAGCTGCAATGCCATCAGCTTCTCTGATATGTATAACTTAAAACACTTACTAGGAGAACTCTACAACACCCAGATTGTAGTTAACAAAAAAAAAAAAAGAAAAAAAGAAAGTTTCATGTGGTTGTCAACATCACTTTAATCCTGTTGCCCTTGTTTCCAAAGCAGTTACAACAGCCAGCCAGCCAAAATGCACCATCCTTAGAAATGTAAGTGGTGGGGAGGGAGTGGTTGTGGTGGTGGTGGTCGGGTTGTTGGTTTTTTTTTCCCAAAGAAGATGAGATGTGCAAAATGATGCTGTCGTCGTTTGTTGTACTCCACTTTCTTCACTCGTGGTGATTTGTTCTGTTCATTTGCACATGATGCCATTATTTGCAGGTGAACACTTCTGTCCGCTCGCTACACGTGTTGCACTTCACAAAGCAGCACCAGTGGAATTTGCAATTACATTGCCACACCTTGGTGTACTGGTGTGTGTTGTACCCTCTTCCACAGCACATCATGTCACACCCATCCGCATTGGGAGAGGTACGGTTGCAGAGTCGTCCCTGGGTACCGACGCTCCCCGTGGAAGCATCTTCCTCACAGTAGTTCGGTGACTTTTCAATATACACTAAATCCGTTTCCATGGGTTTCTGGTAACTCTTAATCTGCTTGATCTTCAGGAAGGTTGGTTGTCTTAGCCTGCTGGCTCGTACCACCTCCACTTGCACTGCAGCATTGTATTTCTCTTTCAAAATATATCCAATCTCTCTGAATTTAGGAAGCGTGGTCCAGCAGGTCTTAGTTGTACAGGAACCCGAAACTCCATGACACTTGCACTCCAGTTTCATTCTCTCTTCAAGAACCTGTGTATACAGACAGTTACATATTGTTACTGAAGGAAAACGGTATTGAAAGCTTGCCTAAATCTCAGTCTCTTTAGTTCATATGAATATTCATTACTGCTGGTTGAAATTTTTCAAATGCATGCTTATAAATCTTCTCACCTCCCAACAGAATGCTTGTAACACATTCCGTTTACATGGCACCCGGTCAGAAACACAGTGTTTTGTCATTTTGTTAGAAAGTATTTGTATTCTTTTTCCAAATATTGGAGAATATTTACTTAAATTTCAGAAGACATGTCTTTAGAGCCAAAGTAATTCATAGAATTCCAGTGACTTGAAAATTTTTTTCAAGCCCTTTTCATTTTGAAAACAGGAAAAAAATAATGTTTTTTTAAAGTGTTGTAAGATTCAGAATATTTAATCTTAATTGCTCTAGGGAATGTTCAAAGAATGTTTAAAAAAAATTGACCAGCCTTAATATCACAGAACAATATGTACTGTGTGGCTGAACAGGCAATCCTGTTCACTGCATAAGTGAAAATTTTGCCTATACCAGTGGTAATACCAGCACACCTGTTAGCTATTCAACCCACAGAGCATACCATCCCTTGTAAAAAATTGCTCCTTGCAGTATCTAGCCCAACTATCAAGCAATACATTTTTCAAACCAGGACAATGACTGAGCAACAGGAGAGGAAATAAAATCCATGGAAGGGTCCTGCTCAGCTGTGACCCAAAGCAAAATGGGAGCATTTATTATTGCTGTTGCTAGAGGAGGTCAGTCTAGAGGAGGTTAATCCAGCATCAGATGGTCCCCAGAAGGTACCCAGATTGATGGGAGCTCAGGCTCACATTCCGCTCCCAACTTCCAGCCTTTGCTGCAGCCAAGCTGCACCATGCCTGGCACATCCTCTTTCCCTGGGCACAGGGGCATGGTGTATGCCCAGGGGGAGGGCAAGCCTTGCTCCATGTGCACAGTGGAGGGGAAATCGGCCTCACGGAAGCATCTCTCTGTTTTTCTGCCCTCGTGCTACCACTTAAGCCTGACCACAATTACACCCACAGTCATCATTAGCCTATGAAAATCAAGGCCTAAGAACAAAGCAAACTGATCTTTCCCCTTCGCAATGGGATGCTAACAAAGAAATATGAGCTACCGAGCTTGTCTTAAAGTATTACTGATGCTGCAGACCATCTCCTGTAGTGGTTTCGTTACAGATCCCAGAACATGACTGAAATGGGCAAAGGATAAAAGGGCCGAAATCTGAGTACAATGGCATAATGAAGCAGAAGGGAAGTAAAAAATGCTTACTGCTTAAGAAACTGGCCTTAAAATAAAAGCTGTACAGATCTGGTTATCCCTGCAAATAGAGGGCACCCTCCTGAGTTGTTCGAGTTTCAGTTAAATTGTATGTTTTGTTTTTTTCCCAAATTTCTGGGGTTTCAATATTAAAGAGAATATTTGGTTTTGATTCTCCCTTGCCAACATACAGTAGCAAGTACAAGATAGCTGAACGTCCTGTTCAAAAATACCTTAGACCTTCTGGAACCACAGGCTTTTCCCAGGTCAAGGTCAAGTTAGCCTATCAGAGGCAGAAAAGGTGATTTCCAAGAAGATTTACTGGCTTAGGAAGGAAGTTCCTATAGCTGCAACTACTCTAAAAAAGAAAATCAGCGAGAGTATGATGAGCTACTTTTCCAGTGGAGACTGGTAAGGCCACTGACAAACTGTATCACCTTCCTGTCTTCCCTGCAGAAAGAAGACAAAAAACTTGCCACCTTCTGCTGCAGCGGCAGCATTTCAGTGGCAGTGAGTAGAGAAATGCCTTATGAAATAGGATCTTTCAGGGATCTCCAAGATCTCTTCTGTCTCTATTTTGTGCCTGTGCAGAAGGATGTGATTTTTTTCAAAGACCCCTCAAAAAAGATTCCACAAATCTGGCTTAAAATAATCTATATTTATTTAGATGTGCATGTACTGCTTATAAGTTTTGTTTGATATTGCTGAAATATGTTTTTTTGAAACTAACCTGTTTCTACAGCTTTCTCAACCACTGGTCAACATGCAGTTGCAGCCACAAGAACTGCAGCAAAGTCCATGGCAAAAGCTGGATGGAGGCAACCTTCTCTAAACCTTTGCTGAAGAGCACTAAGATCTAAAGACTTTCAAGAAAGCATTACCAATGGGATGGCTCTGTCACACCTGATTCATGCTCCTCTTCTCCCTAAGTAGTAAATCTTGGTGAGAGTACATGCTTTGTCATGTTCTGCACATGTTTGTGATGTCTGTTTTTTTATTGAATAGGCCAAGTCCGTAACTTGCTTGGAGAGTGGGAATAGGTGAAGCTTGTGAGGCTCCTTATTCTTGTGTGGGCTCAACACTGTAGACACTGTTCCAAGGAGCCTCCATCTCTGTCATTAATGTGCTTCCCTGCTACAACAGAAAGTGTCATTATCATCTTTGTAAATGTATCTTTATATATGAATATGTGTGTATATGTTTGCTTGTGTGTATTTGGTTGAGATGTTGCCATTTATATACAGCACTGCCTGGCACCCTCTGTAGTACAACCTCCAGCAATGTTATCCTAAGTCTTGATTTCTTTTTGTTATTGTCATTCAGCAGGTCCAGTTCCATGAGTCATTTTGCTGTACAGAAATGTGATTTTAATGCTGTATTTTTTCAGATTTCCACTGTTTATGGTGGTAGAAGAACTTGCAAATGCAAGCCACGCAGACTCAAAAAAAGCAAAAGTTTCAAAAGGTATGAATTCATGAGCCTGAAGCCAATCTCACAGGTTTTTTTATTTTTTTGGAGGCTTCTCTCATGAATGTGGAATGCTTGGGGTTACAACACTGAGTGCAAGCCCAATCATCAGGTAGTTAAATTCCTGAATGCTATAATTTGTGTGCCCACAGTCAGCTGTGGGTATAAAATTGTGCCCAAAAACTTGGAGGTCAGGGAATACAAGGCCCAAACTAAGCAGATTCTAAACAACGTATTTTTTTTCCCTCTTTCCACCCAGATGCTGCAGAGCATTCCCCTTTGCTGACAAGCCAGCATCCTTCAGCTTTCCCAGAGGTATGTCTGTCTACGTGGTATCTCGAGCAGCTTCCTACTTGCCAGCAAGGTACCACTGGACCTGGAAAAGGTGACAGGATTTGACCCTGTTCACTGTGTGAATGAAGAGCGACTAACATTTTTCTTCCTAAATGTCCCTCCAGTTCAGTTTTCCTCGGCAAAATTCCCATCAAAGCTTTGACCCTGGGCCTTGAAGGTACTTATTTACTCAAATCTAATACGCTATGCCAAGCTAGGTGCCTGATTAAAGATTGAAAATCATTAGCTCGTATGACCCACTCTCTCAGCAGTTTCATTTGTCATATGTCAGTGCCTCGTATCTAATCTTGAATGGTTTACAGCAAGATCTACCTCCCAGAGCAAATTCCCATCACTGGACTGTGCTGCCTCAGACTAATTGTAGGAACATTCCTTAGGTCGCTTTTCCACATACAGGCCCACTCCCACCCCAGTACGATCTTGCCAAGTCAAATTTTCTAGCTACTGCTACTTTGTTAAATGAATTGTGAAATATAACGTTAAAGCTTTCTTATCCCACCTCTTTTTACACCTATACAAATCATATACTGAAAATGCAATTTGAGGGTTGTCCACTGCCAGTTAAATACTAAAAGACTCGTGAAGGCTGAAATAGAACGAAATGATACATATGAAAAAAATTCTTTTTTTCAAGTTTGCTATCTAGACCCAACTGCATAATGTCAGATCCAGTTTCTGTACATATTAAAAATCCTATCTGGATAAAATATGTAAAAACAATAGTAACATTTTGTGTGTGTTTGTTTTGGCTTGACTTTTCTGGTTTGTGTTTTCTTTAGTGGAAATGCACATTTTTGGACCAGATGTTGAACGTAACAAAATCCATATTACTTTTTGACTGCAGTATCAAAAAGCAGTAGAAGACTTTAGGAGTTTTCCCCCATCAAATATGCAAGTGATAAACTTCTGTTTTGGGTTAACAGAACCAAAAGAGATGGATCCTGGTCACAAGATCCTGGTCACCTCTTTGATACTTGTGTGGCAGCAGCCATGAGAGCTGATGGCTTGCCGATGATGTGTGAGCACTATCTAACCTTTGTCTCAGTGCAGCCTGGGGTCCACCACTGCTAACGAAATGCTGATCTCGTGGGCCCATCTGGAAAACAAAGTTGAGGTTTTTTTGGTTTTGGTTATTTTTTAGCTTGGATAGCCAGGGGTATAACTAACATTGAAGGGGTGTAGTGCTACTAACAGAGCAACAAAACAGTATCTCATCTGTGGGATGGGAGATGAAGAACTAAATTACTGTGCTTACCCCACTTGTCACATCCCTATTTTTCTTATTGTTTAGTCCGATGGGAGCAGGGAGCCTCTGCCTTGCAGCAGGTCAGTATCCAGCCACAGCATGAGATGGTTTTTCCCTGGCACTGGCCAGAGCTCAACAGGGCTTGGGACCCGCTGAGGTGCCAAGAGGCACCAGTTCGCCTCACCTGCCCTTCACCTGCCTCCCTAGGTAACGCACCCTCTTTCAATGCATTCAGGGGGGATACCCATAGTATCCCCCCTGAATGCATTAAAAAAAAAAAAAGAAAAAGGCCAAATACTCTCTTTAACCAAGTTCTCCTCTTGGCTAGCAGAAAAATAAGCCAGTGATTTGGGGACCTGATGCCCATCAGATCAAAGTTCCCACTATTATAAGGATGGGCTATAGAGCCTGACCCACCCGTGCTTCCCCCTTACCTTCTAGAAGAAGAGAAAATAATTGCCAAAGTTGAGCAATAAGCTGCTGCAATTGTTTAAAACTTTCTGAATTTTATCTTTACAGTGAAATGTTGCAAAAGGCAAAAATCTTGAGAAGCACCCTTCAAATCACCCCCAAACCAGGTATGATTGCAGTATTTCACTCTCTTTTCTATGGAATTTACTGCAAAGCTTAAAGGTAAAATTTTAAATATCATCTTAAAGGGCAGTATGGAGATGTCAGGTTTGAGGGGGTGCAGTAGTATTTTACTAGATGGATGATACCATTCTTGTATAAATTGCAATGTGTGCATGGGCATGCGTGTTTCTAGTATAAACCCATTTAGCAAGTCCTAAAATATTTGGCTATTCCCCCTCTCTAATTTTAAAGCAAAACGTTCAAAAATTAGGATAGTACCAGATGTAGCTTCTGGCAGTTAATGTTAAGGGTGTGTTTCTGGAATAAAAAAAAATAGGCTAGTAAAGCCAGCCCAACTGGAAGCAGGAGAACTATCCTCATGAGATTTTGAGCCAAAACTTGCATATTCAGGACATATGGATAAGCATTAGTTATCCACCTAACCCACTCAAGCTGTAACACCAAACTTTTTGAATCTGTCTGCAAATCAATTTAAGTGGGGAAAGTGGAAAGTATGCCATGAAGCACAACTGTCAAAAGCTTTTCCTTCATGAGTGGTTCTTACAAAGGATGTGCAGTGAAATAGTTTGACTCTTTTAGAGACAGAAACTTTCAGCAAATGATGGACTCAGGGCTAAAAAACCTGGAAAGTCACATTCTTTAAATTGCTGAAATGACTTAGGAAACAAAGTCACATTTTTAATACTATTTTAGGCTTATAGAAGCATAAAATTATTTGGCTTTCACTTTTGAAACTGGGATTCAGCCTCCACCATGACTTCGAAGCATTTCATCCAGAGTCTTTTTCTGGGCATTGCTTCTAATCCTGTAAGGTGACAATGAGGGCAGTCTGCAATATATTAGGGCATGTTGTGCATCCTGCAGAAATGAGCTTATTAACTGAAATGTTTCATGTGAAGTGAAGTGAGCTAACACTTTCTTACATATTTTAAGCACAGAAAACATATTTAAATATCCAGAATTATATACATACACATACATTCTACAGATATATGTATGTGTGTGTGTGTATGCGTATATATAATGAATGGTGACCAAGAAATCACCTCATTAGCTGTTCTACAGCCAATGCACATCAGCAAAAAAAAACCCCTTCCTGGTACCACAGTCCTGTGGTGCCAGGAACTGTGAAAATGCACCATGGTTTAGATGGAAATGTTGTCCCAAGTAACTGAATAAGCTCTCTGAAGAGTGTCTCAATTTATTTTTTTTTTTTTTGGTCCCCACATTCTTATTGTTTCAAATGTAAAATAAGATGTTGTCATCTTCCAGGCATTCCAAAAAAACAGCAAGAGAAACCCGTCAACATTACAAAGGAATAAATATTGGGATGGTACCAGGCTGAGTTGCTGGCAGCTACTGTGATGGGTGTGTTTCTGGAAGGGAAAGAAATAGGCCAGCTTTTTCTCCACATAACCACAGTCATTGTCTGTCGTAAGAGCCTAATTGATTGATAAACTGTAAGAAACATTTCTTTTCTTCTTTTTGGTAAAAGCTGTGATCTGCTACCAATTTGTCAGCTTGTTCTTTTAGCATCACCCCCCTTAAAAACAAACAAACAGAAAACCTCATTTTTATAATTGAGATTCCCCATGAGAGCTGGTCATTGTTTTGAAGCTTTCAACAAAAAGTTAAGATTAATGGCATGCATTCCCAGATGTTACTCTTTCTAAGTTTGTTTGTCCCAGAATAATGATACTTGTTTCTAAAAATACATGGTAGAAAGCTGTCTCATAAAACAGCATCAAAGCTTACTTGGTTTTGTTGGTATTTCATTTTTCTTTACTCTATCAAAGTTTTGCCCACAGATCTCTCTGTAAACGTTCAGATTTGCAACAAGCCATTCTTTCAGCAACATTTGTGTTAGACTTACACTAGTCATCCTTTAGGGGCTTGTTTTCATTTACCACACTTGTACTTTCCATCCTGGATCATAGCAGCCATGGTGAAGTTAGCTACTTCGGTCTTCTACACAGCACGGCGCTGTTTTGCCATGAAGCATAGATCTTCCATCAGTACCGTCTCGTGTCACCAGGAATCACTAAGCATTTATTTCTTCCAAATGGCACCGATGGCAAGTTTATTATTTTGTCACTAGTGCTATTCTTTACAAATTTGTTAGAAACAAACTTCACAAACTTGCCTTTGGTTGAAACAACTCCTAGAAATGCAGTGCAGAGCCATTAGGGGTTGCAATGCAGGGCAGTTAGGGGCTTAATTCTTTCCACAGTTATCAGAAACTTCCTGAAAATCCTAATAATGTTTTTTTTTTTTTCTGAGGAGATACTTTATCAAAGCGTTGTGCTACGCATCTTAGCCCCAGACTCAAGTTAAAGAGCCCCCAGTACTGTTTCCTCCCCTATGTTTGAAAAGTTAGTACCATTATTTATACAGCATGCTGCTTTTTCCTCAAAGATAAATTCCTCAGCACTCTATTTTTAACAACAGTGAAATACCAGCAGGCCAGCTTTTGAGAACATCCCTGTGAGAGCAAAACATTATAGTCACTGCTATAGCTACAAATGCCTCTGACTCCCAAGAATGTCTGGGACAAGTGTTGGGAGAGATTGAGGATGGACAGATGAAAAAGTCCATGGGATGGTATAAGGAAGCATCCAAATAATTGTTCTGGGGGCAAAATTGGTGGTCAGTCCTGGATAATGATCCTATCAGTGAACTTCTGGCCACCTGGCAAAGGTCTACTGAGGTCATCAAGGGCCTTCTACTGACTTCAGAGCCACTTGAAAATAACTGTAGGTCAGGTTGGGAGTTCTTTGCATCCTTTTCCTCATGTCTTAAGAGGCTCTGGGATTTCGAGAGAAGACTAAAACGAAGATAGTAGATTTATTGGCTAAATATTGTTGCTCTTACCTAACTCAAAAAGCCAATTCAGAATGATGAAATAAGAAATGTGAGCAATACCAATACAAATGTAAATGTGGGGGTTCTTTTTAAATAGCAAAAGTGCTGTGAAATCTCCGTAGGAAGCTACAAAAGCATGTATTTCCTTTACTGTCTTGGCGTTCCCACCCTGAGGTTGAAAAGATTATTTGAGAACTTCTGAAGCAACAAAGAAGTAAAAAAATAATCTGAGCTGCCTGTGATCTTCTTACCTTTTAGTTCTATTCATAATAAGGGAAAAACATCCTTTCTCTGGTCCTTAATAGTAGCAGTAATGAACCAGAAGCTTGGCTCCAAACTGTTTCCAAATTTTAAGACAGTTGCATGCAGATCAGTAGGATGGTATTGACAGAGTCTCACTCAGAAAGGCACAAGCTTTTCTGAGTTGTGTTGTGAGATTTTTGGAAGGGAAAAGGAGGAAGATGGAGGCTTAGTGTTGCTAACAGTTGCCAAACCATGTGTACAAACATAAAGTAGTTATTTCTGACTGGAGCATGAATAACTGGAGCATGTCAGAATGACATCCACATATAAGCAAATTCTCCTGGTTTCAAATTTTGTGTCAGGCTCACAATCCAATCCAGGCTTAACCAGGACCCCTGGAACAGTCGAATTTCAGATTTCACATTTGCCTGGGTTCTCAGAAGGGACTTGTGATTTCATGTTGAAGTTGCACAAAACTCTTAGCTGCTTTTATAAAGACCCAAACCAGAAAGAAAACAAAACGTATCCTAGTTTCCAGAGTTTTGTTCTAACCTTAAGTTTCAGTCAGTCTCAAATTCAGAATGTCTAATTTATACAAATAGCAGAGGATCTCAGATGAACCAAAATAACTAAGTATTATATACTGTACAACTTTGCATATTCATTTCATGGGAAGGTATGTCATAACACCAACATTATTTCTAAACATGACCCCCAAACCATCTTTTATATGAGCACATTCCTCAGGATTTGATGGATTGTACTTAAAAACAAAAACAAAAAGCCACACCGAATCCTTTCAATCGTCCTTAGCTTTTGAAAGCAGTATGATGCATTAATGATTGCAGTAAATATATATGGGTATAAATAACTACTGAAAAATGCCAACAGCAAAGAAGTTGGTAAATTCTAAAATACTGTTTATAAAAAAAGTGTATTTGGGAGAAAACACCTGTATTGTCAGCATTTACAAGTCTTTTTATTCCTGTCTCAAAAAAATGAAAGTGAGCACTATGATTTGGTTTTGCTAGAACATTTTCCAAAAAAAAAAGTTTTTAGAGAAGTTAGAAGATATGCATTTGCATGAATGCTGCTACCAGAACTATCTGTAAAAACACACACTTCTTTGGTTTGCTGTCCCTCTGCTTATGAAATTCTGATGAAGAGTAGAAATATAATTTGCTTAATAAGAATCAGCAATGTGGTCTAGTGGTTACTGGGCTATATTTAGAACTGGGGGACCTGGGATCAGTGCCTGGCTCAGATACTGAGCCGCCTTCTCTCCTTGGGCAAGGAACTTCGCTGCTCTCAGTGTATGCATCTGCTTAGCTTTTTTGTCCCTCTTTCACATCTAGACTGTAACATGTTCAAAACAGGACATGCATCAACATCTCTATGGGAATGGCACAGTGCCCACTACTGAGGGTTGCCAGTTTAAGCAGGGATGATAATACACATCTAACAGTAATAAATGCTCTCTTCCATGTTCTTTAGCATCTAAACACAATGCATGATGCCAAGGTGAAACACCCAGGCTAAGATAAGTGATCAAACCTGGAGCTGGTCTTCCAAGAACACCTCACCCAGCACCATGGCAGCAAGTTTTGGGAGAAAACATTGTGCCCCTCTTAAAGATGCTTTTCTATCTGACTCTTCAGTCAGCAGTCTCCTTCATATCTGGAGATCTCAGTACCAACCATCATTCGAGTATCAATCCTGTCTCTACACTTGAGATTACATCCCGTAACTGGTCTCTTTCACCATATTGAATTTATATAGTACTTTTATCCCAATGGATAACTGCTCATGCACCACTGTAGTGCACAGCTAACTGCAGTCCCTAGGAGGTTTTGTTGCATGGACTGAGTGTTAATAAACAAAATATAGGCAGTAAGATAATTGTACTGCCTCTGTCACCACCAATTTAACCATCTCTGCCCACCCTAACAGCTGGTGCTTGGTGTAGGACTGAACGCACACATTATGTTTTAGAGGAGAAAATTTCAGTTCAACTTTGGAGGCTGAGTGTGGAGGAGTGGTATATTGGAGTCTCCTACAACACTAGAGTGTAGAAGCAGCATTTGTTTACTTGGGGAAAACACTTTGACATGCATAGTAAAATCTTTCCTGAGGTAGGTATATATTGTGCAGAAAGATTTGTTACACTTTTTAAAGGGCAAGCTTTGAGACCTCTGAGGGTTGTTATCCAATGGACATAAATCAGTGTAGCTCCATGATATTTTTTGTTTCCATTGTAAGCAACTCAGTCATGGTCGTAGACATGAAACTGTTTCTTCTTCCAAATTGACACTTATGCAGCTGTTTGTGGCCTGCCAGTGAGAAATGGGCAGTTGTGCATTTGCTATGAAGTGTGTATTTCATTAAAAATGTGGTCAAAGAAGTGTTTGTGTTTTGGAGAAAGCAAATAGCTGCAAGTGCTGTGGGAGTTCAGCAATGCAGACACTCAGTCCTTTTCCACCACAAGCCCCAACATCTCTTGCTAGATTTTTACAAAGGAGATGAAAAGCAAAGATTTATCTTTATGCCGAACAGCTCCAGCAAAGTCCTCTCTGTTACCAGTGGGACTGGAAAGAAGGCTTAGGAAGCAGAACTGTTGAGGGCAGCATCTATAACACATGGCCCGCTTTGAATAAAAAGAAACAGCAACAAAACATAAGCATTAGATGCCATCAGGTAACTTGACGTGAGTGTGGGATAACAGCAGAGACAGGGGTAAGTTCTCAGATAATGCCTCCTGCCACCAAGCCAGCCTCCCCCCGTCCTCCAGCACACGTTTCCCCATCCCTTATCCTTTCTGGAATACCTTTCTTCCAGCCTCATTGTTGTGCAAGTTCATCAGCCTCCGTGCATTCTTTTTGATTTCTCGGGCATCAACAAACCTCCGGGAGAACTCAATGCCGTATCTGATATCCGCAGAGCAGCCTCCCCACTTCCAGCCCTCCTCCTGGTTGTAGTAGCCCTGTTTCTCTCGGTCACAGCCACAATTGCTGAGGTTGCCCTGGCTGCAGGCGGCCGTGACAGCGTGCGCAACCCCGGCAGCAGTAATGGCATAGGTGAACGCAGCTTCCCTGCTTCCTGTGGAGAGAAGCCAAAAGCTGGTGGGTTGGCAGAAAGGCAGCACTTACTTACTAAAGAAAGTATACACATTATCTACAGCAACGGTGTCAGGCAGCAATGTGAGGAGGGCATTACTGCTAAGTGTGTATTTCTCATTCTCACAGAATTACGTCTGGATTTAAAATGTTTGACTCAGCTGGGGCATATTACCCCAGGTAAGCACCAGCCATATGATAGTCCCCACTAACGCCCTTCACCAGAGGGGAATTTGACAATTAGGTCTGGACAGTGGAGAGGTGAGGCAACACAGTTTGCGTTTTTTCTGTCTAGTCAGGTTTGCAAGCTGAACTTTATCTATTTCAGATGAATAATAAGCAAGTCACTGGCAGCAGTGCTCACCAGAAAACAAGTTGCCTCTAACCATTGGCACTGCATGGAAAAAGAAATGTCTTCAAACAATGTAAGAAATACCAAACCCCTTCAGATGTGTAAGAGGGCTAAGACACAAATGAGGAAGATTATTAATCCACCTTTTTAAGTGCTCCAGTAGCATCCATTAATGGTGCTGAGTGTAAAGTATTGCAAGAGAGGCCTATAGAGACAAGAGCTGGGTGAGTTCTATTTTCCTTCAAGGTAAAGTAGAAGCTACTCCTTTCCCTTGCTGACTTCTTTTGCATATTAGTTTTGCTTTGACAACCCTTTTCCACTCCCACTCTGACTCAAACCTCTACATTACCTTGGCTATTGAGCATACAAGGCATATGGAAGTGCCGTGGCAGCATTATTTCCTCTCCAAAACAAGTGAGATACTGTCATGGAAACGCAGTCTTGTTTGGAAAAAAGTCCTTTTTGTTTTTCTGTGATGCCACTAGTTGCCAAGGTTCCTTATTCCCAGTTCTGTATTATAGCTGTTGATACCAAGTATACGAAGAGAGGCAAATAAACCCCCTTTCTTTACTAAACTCTGTTTGGCTGATTTACCTGTGGGATGCACATAAGCAAGAAGATACAGAGGCAGAACAATCAAAAGGGATGCTACAGCCCATTCATGCTCTCATGTGAGACCACATTTTGTCACTGACTTAAAGTAGGGCTAGATCATGGCCCTTAGTATTTTACTGCTCTTGTTGATAACGTTTCCCTACAAGTTTCCTCCTCAGTTCTATCCTCATTTTCTTCTGTGTTTATCTGGTAATAAACAGAAAATCTTGTAATACTGTAGCCAAAGAATAACTGTAAAGGATTTGCAGAAAGTTGCTGAAACACTTTAATGACCACACACAGAGCTCTAACACTGTTAATGGATTTGGGAAGGAAAAGAAAGGAACAAATTTTCCAGATGAGAAAAAAAAAAAAAACAACACCAAAAAACTTACAAGCTATTTTTAATTTTCTTTATTTTAGGATTCACAGAGATCGTAACTGTTTGGGAATGACCAGTGCACAGTGTGGGGTTTTTTTATGTTTTATATTCCTTGTTTTCATAGATAACTTCCTGAAAGGTTAAACTGCTGCTGGATATAAGAAAGATCCTACAAGAAGCAATCATCAACTGTTTTTTGGCACCATTTACTTGTTTCTTCAAGGCAAAAAAAAAGAAACTTAAGGTAAGAGAAAAATAAAAGAGTGCTGTGTTCTTCAGGTACCAAGGAGGTTAAACTGACCTGTGTATTATTTGAGTACATCATGCAATAGAAGGACTGGCTTTGCTTTCAAACACAGAAGTGTTTTGTTGAGGTGTACTCTGTGTGTAGTCTGGTTCAGTGGTTCCCATACTGTGGTCCACAGAACACTGGTGGTCCAGGAGGCCATGGTAAAGTGTTCACAGCTAATCCACAGAGCCGTATTAAATACTGTTTTTAATAGTGTTTTCAATTAAAAGTTTGATAATAATAATGCCTGGTGGTCCACAAGAAATTCTGAGGGTTGATAGCAATCCAAAAAAAGTTTGGGAACCTCTGTTCTAGTTCCTAGTGTGTTCTCTCAAAATGCATATCAATAGTCACTCCTCTCTTCTTTACGCACCAGCTGAAGTTAAAGACAAGACCTGTGTTTTAACATTCATCCTGTTGACTTGCAGGATTTCTTTCTTCATCTCCTTTCAAAAAAAAAAATCTATTCTTATTCTATAAATTGAAAGATTGGAAACATGCTATATAATAGAAACTACATATATAGAAACAGTTTCCTTCCTTTTCAGAATGAGAGTAAATAAGAGTGTAAAATCAGACCCAGGAAAATTTTTGAGCTCAGACAACATTGAAACACATGTAGAAGTGCTTATAAACAAGCAGAAACTTATTCTTGTTGGAGAACACAGCAGTTGTGAGCTACAGTTCAGTAGATACACTCAAAGATTAACCAGAGAGAGCTTGCTTACATTTTATGTTTAAGCTCAATGTATTCCACATGTATCCACAGTAGAAGGTAAGCCATTTTATCATGGCCACTATGTCTGTGACCTGTCGATGAGTTTTCACATGGCGCTTTCCTTGGTCAGTTTTGTAAAACTAAAGAATATCCTGTCTTTATTTGCCTTTCGCTGCTCCTCGTTCCCATAATACCCCTGGTTACCTTCAGGAACAGAGGAATATACCTTTCCTTAACCCACCTGAGACCTACAGCAATGATGGAATTGTCTCAAGTGGTGGGATAGTACCAAATGGAAACCATGCCGAATCTCTGAAGAGATTACTCTTCTGCTTCAATGCAGCTCTAAAATATGAAGAGCTCAGAAATAAGATCTGACTTGAAAATCAAATTCCTTCTGCAATTTAAGTTGTCCTGCTAAGAATTAAGGGGTTTGGGGCTTAGGTTTTTTTAAGTAGAGGATGTTCCAAAACTTCCCTTGAACTTCAGTGTAAGCATAACCTCAGCAGTTCTCTAAAGTCCTAGGATCAGTAGAGTCTATCAGAAAATGCTGATGGGGGAGGGAAGGGAACCTTTGTGCTCAAATAATGTGTCTACTGTACAAAAAGCTTTCCATTAGCGTGTCATCACTTGGAATCAGTTGTAAGCAAGCCTTTGTTAGATGGCTAAAAATATTTAAGTAATGATTGCTGTGATACCTGAGTAGAGAACAATAACCTCATTTTATGGAATTTTCTGGGATTTCAAAAATTTTCTTGTTCTGCAATGAAACAGAGAAGTCTTTGCGGAAATGTTCAGGAAATGGAGAAAGATTATAAATAGCAGAAGATTTGGGATTTGATGCAATTTTGAAGCTAGATTTTTCTAGCTGGTCACCTAGTTATTTGGCACTATATGTGCTCACTATCTCTATGTCACAAGAAAAATTCTTGTTTGGCTTTTTAATGTTTTCTGTCATGTAAACCAGAATAATTCTATCAAGATTTTATTTTGGTGGAAAAGACACTTTTTTTGTGTGTCCCTTGGATTCATCCATTTCCTTCTTAGAAATGCCTACTTTGGTGTCAAAGAAGACAGTTCTGATTTAATTTCCAAAACATGGAATTAATGTTTTCATGAGTAACATGAATGTTACTCTGTCTGATCTATTAACTGTCTGATGTATAACTCTAATAGGAAATCACCACCAGTACTAATTGAAATTAAGCTTTATGTCTTTGGTGAAGGTGCTGAAGGTCACTTCTTGCAATCTGCCAGGCCACAAGAGAGTCTTGCCTGTGGTTAGCTGGCCTAAGCTGCTGCCATTTGCTTGAGTTCATTTGCATTCTAACTGAAGGCTGTATTTTAAAAGTGGTCTAATACCCAGCAATGTGGGCAGTTGCTGCTCAGACAGACAGATATTGGATCTTTGCTTCTGAAAATGAGTGATTTCTGGCAGAAAAGGTGAGAGCAGACTATTTATCCATTGTTAGAGTTGTGATGCAGCCTATCCTTTACCCCTAATTTAGATGTCGTCTCTGGCTAAGTTTTAGACTGCTAACTGAGCGCTAAACTTAGTATGGTCTGATGTGGAAATTATTACAAGTTCCGTAATTACTGTAGTTTACTACATTCTAGCATGCACATATTCAGCAGCATATTTTCAGCACGTAACCACAATCAGCTGAGAATCATATATGCTAAATATATATTTTGATCATTCAGCTGTGAGTGCAGGGTTAAAGTTTTAACTGTTTTGTACTTATTAGCAAGGCACCTATTTTTCTGAGTAACTAGGTGAAAATATTGCTATTACACACATCATTCTGAAATGTCTTATGTCAGCAGCTAGATAAGTAAGAGTGCAACTGAATGTCAGCCATTTGAACTGTAATTTAACTTTAAGTATTAAACTGTAGAATATACACTATTTAGCCAGTAATTTCCTAAATCTTGGATCAACAATGATAGAGAAAAATACTACATGCTGCTATTAAACAAAACAAATTCCTCATGTACTTACACCATCTGTAGACATCAGATTGATTATATGACACAATACAACATAAGTCAGTGGTAAGAAGAAATTAACCATAGTGGAAGTTTGATTTTTTTGTCAAACCTATCCTTTTCAACAAGTCTTTTTTTGCGAGTGAAAGCTGAGGACACATTGAGTCATTTTTTATGGGCAAAAGACAATAGATACATCTAGATGAGTAAACAAAAACTCAAGACACCACCCCAAGTAGGGCTGAATGAAGACTTTTACAGGCGCGTTTAGTTCCTTTGTAATTTTGTATTTATTCAACATATTAATTAGCAATTCTCAAGGAAAACAGTGCTGGCACTTCTCTTTGGGTTCCATCCAAGGGCAATACAAGTTAGTGGGAGTTTTCTCACTGTCTGGAGCAGATTCTTTCTCTATTTACATTTTCAGTGTAATTAATTCTGGACTTCTTGGTTTATAAACTAAAAGCAGGGATTGGTTTAATTTCTCTATCTGTCTAATTTACTACACACGGTGCTGCATGTCAGAACTATAGACCACTGAAATCACTTTGTACAAGTAGAAAAAACCCCCAGAAAAGCATGGCTGGGAGAAACCTCAGGAGGGTGGCTAGTCCATCCCTCAACCTTAACATAGGGTAATAACGCAGATGTCCTTCACAACAGCTATTTATTTATCCTGTTCTGAAAGATCTTCAGTGGTGGGGATTTACAGTCTATTCCAGTGTCTCAGGACCCCTGTTGGTACATGTTTTACTAACATTAACCTGAAAATGTCTTTCTGAACACAAACCCTGCCTCTTTCTGTATAGATGCTAAGAACTCCCTTCTTCTAGCAGCAGACTTTAAATATTTTAAGACATCCACCCCTTTCTAGATGTGTTCCATTGTCAGTCCTTGCAGAGCAGTTTCAGGAGCTCTGATCATTCCCTCTGCTCTCCCTGGGCTCTCCTGCCTGTGCCTTGCAATGCGGTGCTGGACAGGGAGCTCCAGCTTAAGTCTTGCTTGGGGCTAGAGCAGAAGGAGTACTTCATATGTCTCACATGCTACACTCCTGTTTACTCTTGCCAGCGTGGTGTTTTCACAGCAGCAGGACATTTTTTACTCTTACTCAGTTTGCAGTCGTCTTCTGTGTAGCTGCTATCACACCAGATGTTTCCCATCTTGCATTTGTGCAGTTGATTATTCCCACGTACAGATCCTCATGTCTTTCTGATTTGCTTCCTCTTTCTTTTTTCTTTTTTCTTTTTCAGACCATTTTTCCATGGTCATTTTCAATTTTGACCCAAACTTCCTTCCAGCTTCCTCACAGTCCCTCCCAGCCTGACATAATTTGTACATTCAACATGCACAGCTTATTCCCTTGGTCAAGTCAAGACTATAATACTGACTGGTACCAGATCTAGCACAGATCACAAAGGAAACCCCATTAATTCATCCTTCCACTTTGATAACTACCCTCCAAGTACAATTTCCAGATAGTGTATACCCATTTGGTTAGCTTTTCCTCAGTTTTCTTATAAGAATTTCATATAAAGCGGTGTCAAAATCTTCATTGAAGCTCAAAATGTATGGTATAAACTGCTTGAGACCCAGGGTGGCAAAAGAAGGAAATTAGATTGGTTTAACATGAGTTTTTCTTGACAGATCCTTGTTGACTGTTACTCATCTCCTCAGTTGTTCTCAGTTATGAGCTTACAAATGGGACTTTGTTCCCATATTTTTTTCATTTATGGAAGTTAAGCTGATTGGTCCTGTAATTCCTCTTTTTTTCTTTTAAACAAAGGCATTTGTCTTTTCAATTCTTCTTAATTAGAGTTCTCCACAACTTTTCAGCACTAATGGCTGTCAGGACTAATGCCTCTAAAATGGCTTCATTAAATGTTCTGGGATGAGGGACAGCTAACTGGAAAGCTGGACAAATATTTCCCTCTAATGCTGAGATAGTATTCCTCTGTTGATGATACTAGTTGTATAACCACCTGCTCACCATTGACTTTTTCAGTGAAGGCTGATGCAAGAAGTGCTTGGCCTTTTTGATATTATCCTTGGTTTACACTCTCCTCAAGGGTCCACTCCACTGAGTAGTGGACCAGCTTTTTTTCTTCATCTTTCATTCATTGACAAAGCACAAACTGAAAGATTACTTTGTAGCCTGTTGTCAAAAAAGAGATATAGTCATCCACCATCTTGAGGTTCTTCTTGTAGCACATGTGCTCAGAAGTGCTCCTGAATGATGAACCTGATGCAGATTGAATAGCTGTTACACTGGCAGGACTTTCTGGTCAAAGCTGATGGAGTCTTCCAGCGGTCATGTTGGGTAATGGTCACTTTACAATATTTATTTTTTTCCCATTTCCTCCTTAAAATCCTTTCTTTTTTTTTTTTTTTTTCTCCTAGAATCTAATTAAAATAGTCTTGTTTAGTTTTACTTCATCTGGATAGAGCTAGAGCAGGACTTGCATGTGATTTCAGCAGCTTCTTCCTAGACTGCTCATGTTTATTTCCAATTACACGTGGTTGGGACAGAGAACATTGCAGATTTCAAAGCCAAGAATGTGTAGTGCTATGACATAATGGTTTATTTGCAGATTGTTCTCTTATTCAGCATTTTCTATCTCCAGACTCCCACAAAGTTTTTATTGTTGGAGGTGCCAGAATTTTGGCCATCAGTCTAGAATCACTGTCAACTGAATTGTTTTCTGTTGCTCATGTGGGTTTGTCAAATTTTCTTTTAGAGTGGATTGTACATGAGCTAGATTTATTTCACACTTGCCTTTTTGCAGCTCCTTACTGTAACTATTTGTATACTTTTGAAGCATGTCTATTAAAAAGAGCTATTTATTATCAAGCATTTTTCGAATTTCATGGGTATTTCCTAAAGACTTAGCGGTACTTTCCACAGTGGTTTCTGTAATGAGGTTTCCAACAATTTACAGGGCTTTTTTACTTAATTTGCCCCCTAAATATATTCAGTTAACTACTGGCAACCATAAACAATAGTCAGCATTTCTCTTCCAAAGTGATCACAATTCTGTTGTGTTTTTGACTGTCTTTTTGCAGCATGTCCCTTGGTGGAGTATTTGGGACAGCTGTAATGTTCCTAAGTTAGCTGTGATCTTTGGCAGAATGTTTAGAAATGCCCAGAGAAGTATGAACTTTTTGGTCTATCCCCTGTAAAACTCTATTTGTTGTAGCAAATAATACTTACTCATTCAGCCCTAACAAACAAACAATCTTACTGAAAATGGGGAAATGAATTTTTATCCCCAAACACCACTGCTTAGTTTTGTCAAGGCTTAATCAGAACATAGTGTTAAGCTCTCATTTAAAGAATGCACAAGAGCATGGCTTCAGAAATACACAGTGCACAAAGCATGAGGGGGTAGTTCCCAGATACACTGTACCATTGAGAAAAGCTCATACATTGTCACAGCCGGCTGTGTTTTCACAATGCTACTGCTAATACTGTCAAAGTAGTATGTGGGAAGCAATAGCTGGAGCAGAGAGATTGTCTCCTGCCTATGTTCTCTTCTGAACCTACTGATGACCCATTGCGGGACTTAATGATTCCCTGCTGAACGCTTGCTGCTTTTTCTTTTCAATTGATGACTAGTGGCTTGATATATCGTAATATGTGAAAGCTCAGCTGGAGGCATCTTGCAGTGCACTGGAGTTTTAAAAAGTTCTTTGTACCCCTCATCAGAAAGCATGGACTCCTGAAGTCATCTCAGAGAACCTGGGTCCTAAAGTACGATAACATCCTTAAATTAAATGGGACTATGAGGAGCCAGATATTGTTATACATCCTGTTCTATTCTATTCTATTCTATTCTATTCTATTCTATTCTATTCTATTCTATTCTACTCCGTTCCGTTCCATTCTGTGTTGTGTTCTGTTCCATTCTATTCCATTCTATTCTATTCTATTCTGTTCTGTTCTGTTCTATTCTATTCTATTCTATTCTATTCTGTTCTGTTCTATTCTGTTCTGTTCTATTCTATTCTAATAATTCAACTTTCTCAATTTATTTACAATAGCAGTTCTTATGTGTGGGATTTGCCAATGCATTATAGTCTCTTTTTTTAAAGGCATTTCACAGGGAGAAATAAAAGCAATATTTAAGCGAAAGGGAAAGGAATCTATAGGAATGTGAGCATATATTTTTCTTTTTCTTTTTCTAGGTTTGCCCTTGATAGTGTTCTTGCACTACAATATGGCCTGTTAAAGGTTTCTGAGAAAACTGTGTGGTGCTCAGCAATGATAATATTGTCCACTCTGATTTAAGAAATAAAAAATATGCTTGCCACACCATTAAAAAAACCAAACCAAACAAACAAAAAACAAACAAAACAAAAACCACAAAACAAACCACACACACACACAGAAAAAACCAGCAGAAAAGAAACCTCCACTCTGAACCTGTTAGAGAAATGGAGGGCTTTACTACCACATTATTCAAGTACATTTGTTTTCAAGTCAACTTCATGCTCAGTTTAGTGGGATACAAAAGCAGGGTAGGTTCTACCAAACCATTTTAGTCACAGATTTTCATGTGTGTGGATTTTATAGGCCTGAGCCTTCAGTGAGTTAATCAGTTTAGAACAGATGTTCTCCATAGAGGATCCTTCCAACCTAAATTATGCTATGATTTTGTGATTGTATTCGACTTTGCTATGGACCCAATTTCACAGATACTCTGTCACCCCTACTACCATGCTCGTGAATGTTAAGAAGTCATTGCCTTGCAGAATCAGACCTTCTTAGTGGTCTCTCTGCTGGGCCAGTATTTTGATTAACTCATTTCAATCATTTCAGTGGTCTGACATAAATACAGTGTGTTGAAGAGCGTCTCTTTAAAACTAAATCTGCACTGCCATTTGCATGAAGTCATCTTTTCTCATATTATCTTAAGTCACTTCTAACCTAGGTAACAAATCCCTGAGGGCAGTGGTCATGTCTGTATTCTTTTGTAAATTACTCTGCACACCTGCGCTTTGCTGCAGAAACACGTTAAATAATAACACCTTTAAAAAGTTCACTGAATTATGAGTAGTTGTAAGCACTAAGCTCCTATACCTGGGCATGCCAGAGTGTCTGTGGATGGGTGTCTGTGTATGCGAATGTCTGCGTACATTGCAGATGAAATTTCAGCTCTTACTTCAGAATTTCTTGAGGTGGTTTAGTTAAAACATGAATGTTACCTCAATATATTTCGCAGAGCCTATTAGTATTAATTATTGAAATACAGTGTATCACAGATATACTAAGTGATACCCAGCTTATATCAGTGTTAGACACAAATATGTTTATTCAAGAGATATTTCATACCTTAAGAAGCTGCATCTTTCAGCTGGAGAGAGCAACAGAAGAGAGATACTGTCGCTCTTTACAAGGGCACACTGAGTTTAAGGTATTCATCTATACTGCAGAAGGGCCTGAAGGAGAACAAGCTATGCTCTTGCTGGATTCTCTTTGTGGGGAGTCCACAGAGGAATTTAGCTGTGGACTTCTCAACCAACAACTGAAACACAAATTCAACCCTGTTTTCAGGGAGCTTGTCCATGCAGCTTCATGGTGGGTCAAGGGAACTCCAAGCAGCAGCTCCTAGGACTGAGACCCCTCTCTCTTCCAAATATTGCTCTAGAAGATTATTGAACTGGTCATCTACTGCCAGAGCTATAAAGGGATTTCAACACAGTAATGCTCAGCATCACCATACCTGCCAGAGAAGTACACAGCACTTAGAGTCCACTTCGAACATTCTGCCCTCACACCTCCTCCCATGCCATAACTGCATAGCATTAGATCCACATCCTTCCTTTACTTTTAATTTGAAAAAATAACTAATTTCAGTGTCTTGCCAGAGTTTTGTTAAGGTTGTGTTTGCTTCTGTTTCAGAGATGCTAAATGTTTTCATGTCCCCATTTGGAGTTGATGACATTTCTTGACTACTGATAAGACATGTGCAACTTTAAGCAGGATCTTAAAAGCTGGCTGCTTCTATTTATCAGCATAGATTTTTTTTTTTCTCGTGGCTGCTTTTTATGTTAGCCAACACAATTGTTTTATATATATATATATATATACATATGTATGTATTAATCTAGAAACCCCTTTTGGAAACACATAAAAAGCAAAAGCAGAAACAAGCAAGCCTAGCCCAAGACATTTTGCAGGTATAAGGAACTGTTTTCAGATTAGATGCCAATGTTTACAGTACACAAAATTAATTACATCTATAGGCCAAGAGCTAGGCACCTAGAGCTAAATCTGCAGAGAGGTGTTGGCTCTAAAGCCTGTCTTTTAAATGTTCTTCAACCTAGTATTTTCCATGTGGCCAGGATAGGAATCCAGCCTTACCAGGCACTGAAAGAGTTGGACACCAAAAACCAAGACTTTCAGAAGCTATCAAGCTGCATGGGGAAGCCCCAAAACTGGGAGTAGAAAATGCAAAGAAAGGAAGAAAGTCTAAACTTATCCCATCAGAGAGTTAAGCCAGATTTCCCTGTGAGCCCTTCCAACTATGCTGGCAGCAGTCATATAAGTGTAATTGCTGAGGGTATATGGTGGTTTTAGAAAAGGAGATCCCACCCTTAAAATATTCCACTATCAGTCCACTATCCTGTTTTATATTCTGACTGGGGAAAAAAGATTTCATTACATTAAAAACTAGAAGATTACTTTGTTGGTTTCACTGATAAGGATAAAGATATTCTACTGAAAGCAATATAACTTCTTCTGGTGTATTTTTCTCATGTTTTTTTCAGAATATCATTTAACTTGATTCTATCAAGTACAGAATTAGGATGATTTCATATAAAATAAAGTACTAATTCTACTTATTCATAACATTTATTAAATAAGGTTTATAAAGAGCAGCTGTATCTTTTATTAAACTGAATTGCATACACTAAGCATCTACTTAGTCTAGACAGGATCTAATAAATAAATATGTATTTAAATTATTTGTCAGATTTCCAACCTAAATCCAGAGAAATATCATAAAACAGCATAACCATCTCTCACATTGTAGCTTTCACTGCAACAGCAATACAAGAGGAAATCAGTTTCAAATAACTATGAAATGACATCTGGAAATACCTTGATCTACACACCCTTTTGTGGTAATAACAATGAATATGGAGGAAGTACTGCCCAGCCTCAGAAATGATGATAGTCAGGCTGGATGCTCTGAAAAATATTTCATACTACTGGTTGGGAGAAACAGCTTCTGTGTGCCTAATTTCTATGCGCTTTCCAGGCATAGAAATTGCGATGCTTTCATCTTGTTCAGTGACTCCGCAATTCAAGGTGGCCTTAAGATTTTCTTCAAAACTGCATAGACATAGGCAAAAGACTATTTCCTATGCTTGACAAAAAAGGAAAAATAATTTCTATGAAATAGTGTACCACAATGTTGCCTTTTTCTGTAAAATTCTGCATGGGATTGTAACAGAGAGGTTCTCATACAATTGCTGGGAATTGCTGTTGGATTGTCTCCTGGAGGATAATTCTGCATTAAGGTTGCCCTACAAATCTGCTGCTCACATAAATTCCTAGCAAGGCATCTTAGAGGACCAATTCAATATGTCAAATTTTGCAAGGAAATCTATAACATGAGCACTATCATTGGTGACTCACCACTCATCCTTTAGGTGTGTGGCCTTTAATGTGTTTCTCTGGTGCATTCTTGGCAAGGTAGGGTTTGGAAGGTGAGACACGGTGAGTCTTGATGTGGCTGGTTTGGATGCTACTACTGCCTGGATATCTCCTGTGGTAGCAGAAGGACTGTGCCTCATTGTCTTTAGCTTACAGTCCCGCCCAAATCAATCCTTCCTTGGTGGTTGCAGCAGAGAGGTTGGGTTTGCAGACCATCAGTATGAGCCTGTGCTCTGCTCTGGAAATTCTGTTGCAGAGATCACATCTTCCAGGCATAGGGCAAACAGCTGGGCAGTAACCCCATAAGTCAGTGGCATCCCCTGTCAGGGCTCAGGTCTTGTGGAAAGTAAATGAGAAAGTTCTGGTGAAAGGGCCGGGTCAAAAGTCACTTTTGAATTTGCTTAAATATATTCCAAATGCTCTTACAGTGCTTGTGTGGCTGCATTCACATTTCTGATACATTTGACTTGCCTGACAATCTTCTGGAAAGAGAGCTAGGTTCAAGTAATGATGTCTACACTTCTTGGTGTTTAAAGGCTCTTTGCCTAGTAGTCAAGTTTGTAACCCCAGTGAACAAGACACAGCACAAATCACACATATGAAAGAAATTTAAAAGAGTAAAGAGCTCAGAGGGTTTTGGATAAATACACAAAGTTTAGATTCTGGTCCAAACCTCTCTGGTTTGCAAAATGAGTCTGGAAGCATCACAAGAGCAAAGTCTGTTTTTTCAGCTCTGGAGTTTCTGGTCCTGACAGGAATTGGGAGGTGACAAGATTCACATAAATAAGGAAGAATTAATGAATCCTTTTAGGCCTCATGAAAGATATTGAATCAGTGTTTAATCTGAACCTGTCCAGCTAACCTTACCAGTCAGGTTATCTTATCTAGTAGACTAGTGGTGGTTTTTTATTATTTGTGTTTTGTTAAGCTTATGTTTTGCCAGGTACTGAGCAAGCTCACCCTAAAATGCTGATCCACACCTGCAAGAGTTTGACAAAAGAGCGGAAGCCAACCCTGTAAGTTAACTGCCCTTTCAGCTGAAAAAACTAAATGTTATGAGGATAAAAAGATCAAATTTCTAGCCCACAAAGAGCTTCCATTGTTTTTAAGTGTGATACCCTAGAACTGAAGGATGAGTTTTAAAAAAGATCAGAAGCAAAATTTGTAGGTTTTAAGGTACTCCAGCTTCAGACGAGGACCCAGCCTTTGTGATCAGGATGGGAGGGACAAGTCCCTTTCTGCAGTATAAATGCAAGAGTGTTTAAACAGATTATACACTCTTTGAGATGCTGCTTACATCAAAATACTTTCAAAGTCACTAGCAAGTGTCTCTACTGCAAATTGGCCATTAAAACAAGATATGAGTCTCATTAAATAATCTATTCAGCCCCCTGCTTTGTAGCAGCCCTTCTCCAGATATGAACTTTGAAGCTGACCCCTGTCTTTGTGATGGGCCAAACCAAAAGCCAGATCTGAACACTACTGAACTCTGGGAAAGTTCAAATCTATCGTTTGTGGTTCAGGTTGAGCTCTAATTAAAACAGACCAGTTAGAACGGCAAATGTCTTAAAACCAAAACAAAACAAATGTTTCACGTGAAAAGTCTTGGATTAGGCTATATGGGACTAAGTAGTGTTTTTGTCTATCACATGATGTCATGTTCCTCTGGCTAACACAAACTGACAGCATGCACATGCTGCTATATGAGATATTCCACCCAGACACTTTGAATTTAACATTGAGCAGGATACAATATCCACAGAAATACTTCATGCTGTGCAAAAACCCATCAGCAATCTTACTGCCACTCATATTCAAGGATAGTCCTCTGCCTTGAAAACTTTCCATGCCTATCCCTAGTAGCACAACAGTCAAGGGTCTTTTAAAAATCAGTGTCTTGCCTTCTTTGAGCAAAGCTTATGCCTCATTATGTCAGAAGTATGTGGAATATTGCCACTAATCCCTGAAAACAAACAAGAAAGTGGTGCTGCAGAAACTTTGGTTGTGTAACAGGGCAGGGAAATACCAGCTAACTCTCCTGCTAAGAGCTTCTGTTTATACTGTAGTTAATACTACAGTGTCTGTAATAAAGCAACATGGTTGATCAATGGACAAGGGTAAAGCAAACAAAAGGGAAGGGAACTTGGTTTCAGCATTATTGAACTGCTGAAGTAAAAGAAAATGGGAGACAGCAAGGAGAAAAAGAAAGAGAAGGAGGGATAAAGTGTTCAAGCCCCATCGCTGGTGTCAGGATCTCACTGAGCACCAGTAGCTAGAAAAAGAGGATCTTGGACAGAAAGATGTGCTGAAAGAATCACATCATGCATACAGTGAGCACACAGTAAGTAACCAGCAGTTACTCTCCCCATGGGCTTTATTCTCTCTCTTTTATGTTACATGTAAGTACCGAACATAAAAGTATTTTTCCTTTGTGAAATCTAAGTTTAGGCACTTTGTGAACAACTGCCTAAAGTTTCCAAACTTCCATCTTATGCAAACTAACCTAATAATCTTACCAGGCCTATTCTACTGAGATTTTTCTGTATGGTCTTTTTTCAGGCCTGGACTTGCTTTCTAGAAGACCAAATCCCTCCACAACCATTCTGTCCTTTGCTTTCTGTTTGGATAAGAAGACTTGAACAGCAACCATTTGTGTTTGAGGATCTCAGAGTACTTCACAAATGTTTAAGTGAAGGTTAGTCCACATTAATTAAGCCTTTCAATTCCCCACTGAAATTAGTCATCTTTAGTCTCCAGACAGCGAGGTATGAAGTGACTTGCCCAAGGTCACAAGAAAAGTATATGGCACAGCTGGGAACAGAGTCCAAGTCCATTATCTCCTGGTCCATGCTTTAACCATAAAATGATAGTTCTCACATTGAACTAGGAGCCACAGGGTATGTGAAAAATGATAGGAAGGGAATTGTATTGAGCTTCTCAAGATGACGCCTTTCTCGGCTTGGACAAAGAGAATGAAAAATTTTATCCATTCTGAGTACTTCCCAAGTTAAAGAATATTCAAATTTTTCCACTTTTTGCTTAAAGTACATTTTCAGTTCAGAAGTTTCTTTACTGGTCAAGAACAACCTTTCTAACTGATCATTCTCTAGCAATATGTTAAATCCTATTTACAGCATCCTTTAAAACATACCAAAACTATAAAAAGCAGTAAAAGACACACTTATGCAAAGGACTGAGAGACTCACAATATTTTCTTCTGTATCAATTTTATAATGTTCATGTAAGAGGAGTGCTTTTCTTTAAAGCAAAAAGTAGAGTAGAAAGGGAAGAGAGACCTGCTTGTGTCCTATACATGATAATGCGTTGATTTACAGCAAATCTAGCTGAAAGAATCACATGGTCCTATGACATTGTGAGAAATATGGCAGAAAATACGTGCTTATCAACTTGTGCTAATCTTTTTCTGGGTATAGAGTACAAGTGCTTAGAAATGAGAAGCATTTAGAGAATAAAAACCACTTCACTGTTTAGAAAAGTTCCATCACCTTTGCTATGCAGTTAATAAAATATCCCACATTCTTGCTTGGGATACTGGCATCGGCTGTTTTTCAAAATACTGACTTAGACATCAAGACATCCTTCAGAAATGTCCTGACCTCGACCTTCTCCCAGGTACCTACCGTTAATAACCACAACTAGCCCAACTTAATGGAACAGCAATGCACAGATGCTCTGTGCTGATCACTTCTGATTTTAGAGCCTGCTCATTGCCATTGCCATTACTGATTTTTCCTGCTCCCAGCCCATTTCTTTTTTTTTCCTTCTCCCTTTACACACATTCATAGATCTGCTACACTCTTTCCCACTTCCTCATATCCCTAGCCAGGCAGTTGAAAGGCTTCCATCGTGGAGATTGAAAACATACTCCATATTAAATGTAACAGAATAGTATGACTGGCAGGTCCATGTTTCAAACACATTCAATTTATATCACAGCTGAGAATAAACAGCAGGGGAAGCAACAAGATGGGTTGCTGGAGGCTGTGGCTACCCTTTCTTGTGGAACATGTCTCTGTCACTTGCTAAATAGGTGCACCATCTGGTGGCAATTTTGGACTCCCACTTGTTCTTGAATTTCCAAATAGCAGTAGTAGAGTTATGCCTGTGGTTGCAGCTCTTTTTTTTATTAATTTCTTTTGCCAGTATCTGTCTGAAAGTCATCAGCTAAGACAACTTTTGCAGGTTCTACTGGTGAATGAGTACCAAGAATAGTTAGGACTTGAAATTAAGGTAAAGTTTCAATGTCTACTGTGTTGGGCAAGCAGGTACAATCTTATGAAAGGACCACATGCTTCCCTGAGAAGCATACAAAAATTTAGTAGACAAATAAAAGTTAGGTATTAACAGGTTTGATACCTAATTAGGGCGTCTAAGCTCCCAGGATAGTCAACAGAGACAAATTAAGATCCAAATTGTCCTCTGGGAGTGGTTCTTTCTCTTCTTTGACCGTACAAGGAATACAGGCTGACGAGGTTCCTATCTTGGACATCTAATGCAAATGCCTGGAGCTATGTGGTATGAAACTGGGCCAGAGAACCAAAGAAAAGAAGCAAGGAAGGGGGTCCCCATTTTTCTGCCTTTGTTTTCTGAAGCCCTTTAGTTCAGCAATGGAGACAGAAGCCACTGCTTCTTGTGCCATTCTCCTCAGAAACTGCAAGGTTGCACTGTCCATGTCAGATGGGACTTTGTGTGAAGACCTCTTCTGAACAGTATGGGTGGAGGGTGAGTCAGACAGAAAACAATTTTCTGTGTTGCCATGAAAAAAGAGTGAACAGGTAAAAGTAAATCATGATCCATGAGTAAACTTTTTTCATTTTAGCAACTTGAATAGAGCTTTCCAGTCTACCGCAATTCAGTCCATGTCTGTTGAGCTTCTATCTAGAGACTGAAGTGTCTTCTCCTAATGCACCAGTGAACTTTCTGTGGTAAGAGCAGACTGCTTAAAGACTCCTCAGCCCTCTGAGCCCACTTTTTACACCGACACTGGTTAAATCTTAGGAATCGTCTTTCTTCCACAGTCCCAGAAATTAGAGGTTGAACCTCTGCAGTGGAGAGAGCATTATAGATAGCATCAGATTACACTTGTGGCCAAAAGTTGTCTTCTAGATCCATTTCAATCCTGAAGCCAAATCTGATCAAAACTAGCTGAAGGTCCCATCATCAGCTTGGTCTTACATGCCAGCATTCACTATGACTTCTGTATTCTGCAAACCTCTCAGGCATGCTTTTAAAATGAAACACTTTCAAGCCCCATTTAATATGACTTAAAACAGAGGGTTTAAAGTTAAGCACATACTGGATAAACAAAGCATGACCAAAGCTGTTGGCCAGTTTGAATCCTGAGAGAAGAACTACCTTAGCACTACCATGCTACATTCATTTTTTCAGGCCTCCAAGCAACAGATTATATAGTATTCTTCCTTGTTTGCTTTATTTCTTTCATTTTAATTTAACTCTTGTATCAATAACAATAATATTCTACTTCACAGTTACAGACATACAATACATCAGTATGAAATAAACCGGAGTCACGGGTAATTTAATTCAATGTTAAGAAGTCACGTGTGATACTCAGAAAGGAAATTTTGTCAATTAGAAAATAAGATATTTGTCAGATGTAATATCTTGGAGTATGCCAGCCACTTCATTAGAAAAAGAAATTGCTCATGACTAGAGGCAAGACAATAAACTGTGTGGATCGACTATCTAAGCCTGAACGCTAAAACAATTTTTTGCAAACCAAAATGTACAGATCAACAGATGCTGTGTTTTTTGTAATGCTTGTGAATGTGTCTCTGTGCATTTCAAACTTCTCAATTTAGAAACAGATGGTTTACCAAACAGAACGTATCCCAAAAAACAGAGGAGGAAAGGGAGGGATGCTGCTACACATGTAACTCTGAAGTCTAATGTTATGTTTAGCCTGTCCTGCTTGATGTAGAGGTTGAGCTAGATGACCAAAGCTATCATCTGTAATTCTAGGGAAGAGATTTTGACAACATAGTTAACCGCAGTAGTAAAGCTCAAGGAATCTCCAAAGTCATTAGAACCCCAAGTTATTACAGGATCGCATAACGGCAGGTTAGGTGCCGTGCCGCACTACGTGTCATCGTGCATAAAGAACTTTCCTTCCCATGGCAAGATTTGGCAGCACCTGCATGTTTGCAAAGTTGCTCTGTACTTAAAAAATCAGATGTTGTACAGTTGACTTCCATTTAACTAATTACATTTTATCTGAGTCGCTGCTGTGAAATTCAGCACTAATTTGAACTTCCGCTCGTACCCAAAAGCCAGGAGACTTTTTAGGGGCTGTAAAATCCTGGCTCTGGTAAAAGCAGTGGCAAAATTTCTACTGACTGCAACAGACCCAGAATTTGGCCCCTGTCATTTTGGATTAAGCCCAGCATCACTTTATTTAACCTTACATGTTAATGCCTTCCTGTTTTAAGGGCATTACATTTAAGTCATTGACCAATAGGAATGGGACACTGGAAGTAAGTAATTCAGTCAGCATGCTATGAATCATTTGTAGCCAGCAATTTTCATGCCAAAGTGGCATGAAAAAAAAATAACATTAAAGCAACAGGAACGTCCCAAGTGAAGCATTTAGACATAAGGAAATGCCAAATTTAATGTTGTTATGCAAAGTTAGCCCTGTTGCATCCAAATTATGGTACAGTATTCAATTAAATAATAGCCCAGAATTTGCATACAATCTTTTCTGCAGGACCTCTGACTCACTCATCTCAAGGCAAACCAGTAAAGCAACATGGAAAATTTTATCCTGACGAAGATAAAAGCAACAGAAAATGAGGATTTTTCTTTTGGCCACTATTGAATGAGAGATGATCAAAGTTACAGGTCATTACAGAGTCTGCCTGTAAGGCCACATTATACATAACAGTACCCTTTTCCACTACAGCTAATTACATTTTATTAGTATGATCACAGAATGCCAAAAACCATAAGTACCCACCCCTCTTCAAGAAAATATTACTTTTCCATACTGACACTTAAATGGAGCTATTCTATTTATTAAAACCAGCTCCATTTAGTTCTGAACTATTGAAACAAAGTATTAAACTGCATCCCCACATCAGTTAGTTGGTTTTTGAGAGACCTGAGGTTTAAGGTCACAGGAAGACAGTGTGTCATGCTGTGAGATGTCTCTTATCAAGCTGTGCAGTATGTTACGGAAACAAGCCAGAGCAGAGCTCATGAGATACAGAGACTTGAGTGTCCCTGCATCAATTTAAATCGATACACTTAAATAATTTAAAATGAAGTGCGCTAACAAACCAAAATGGTGTCATTCAGAGTCAGGTTATATGAGTGTATTTTGGTTTGAAAATGTCTACAGAAAAACATAGGTTCCAATAAAATCTCAAATTTTATGTGTAAAAATGAGATGAAACAGTAGTTTTAAAAGTTAGCACTTCCTACAGAAGGGAATTCCAGATTCTGTCCAGGTCAACGTCTACCATGTCTCATCCAGCTGCAAGCCACTCAGAGTTCATGAAGTAATTGCATTAACATATTAGTGCAATGTTTAGAATAAGGATGTCTGCCTTTTAAAGCAAGTCTGCTGACAAAGAAGTAAATATTTAAATGTCAGTTATAATATTTTAATTTAAGAGAATTTACACGTTTCTTCAAACTCATGACCCTTGAGGGAAAAGATAACACAACTGAGCTACACTTGAACTAGACAGTGGTGCCTTACAAAAAGACTAGAGTAGAGAATGTAAGTTGGGAAATAATAAAATGTATCTACTCACAGTTGCAAATCATTATATGCTACGGATTATATATGCTAGACATTTCTTTTATAGGGAGACAAAGAAAAAGAGATAGAGATGATAAAATTAATGTAGCAAAATGACATTTTTCCTTCTAAAGTCAAACAAAATTTATTACTGTCAACTCATAATTTGCAAATGGTACTGTCCGTTCATATTTTATCTTTTCATTTGTGATTTACAGTGTGTTTTGAAAACAGTACTAAAACCTCACCAGATCATTATGAGGCTCTGGCATTTAAAAAAAGTTTAAAGCACAGATAAATCATCATGCACAAATTTTCAAATTGATTCACTAAGCTGGGAATCCTCCATCCTCTCAAAATAGGATGTTTCTTTAATACAGCAGTACTTCCTTAGAATAGAAAGATCTTTTTCTTTTTCTAAAAACCTCCAAGTGACAGAAATCTACTAAAATGAAGAAGAGTCTGATCCTACCGCTCTCACAATAGGCTGTCTCCTCAGTTAAAATAATATAAATTCTTCGCACAGTAGTTGTTTCATAACTTTTTTACCAATCCTTCCCAACTTCACCTACCGCCAGCTGAGAGGTTTATTTTCTTATTCTGGTTTGGGTTACTGTCTTGCTTTGCTACTTGTGCTAGAAAAAAAGCTGATCCACCCTTCTACAGTCAGAAAGCATGAACTGTTTGAATCAACTCCTTAATTTCCTCCGAAGATGGTAATGCAAACTGAAATAGTCCTCTTGCTTACTTTACCTTGTAAGTACTAGATTATCACAGCTTTTTTTTCCTCTGCTTAGCTTTTCCATCAGGATGAATTGCACTGAAAAAAACTGTCCTCACAAGGCAGCTTGCCTTATAGTACTTGCCTGACTGCCTGCATGGTAAATAACGTAAGAGCGTGGGTCTTTAGGTGGACTAGCCCAGCTTTGTTCCAGCATGGCATTTCTACCTTTGTAAGGCAACTTGGAGGATAGTCACTTACATATCCTTCTGTAATAATATATAACATAATACTTCTGTAATAATATATATCTAATAAGCTAAAACAAATATACTGGATATCCTTAAGGTTAAGGATATTTTTTTTTCTCCTTCCAGAAACAACATGTCAGCTGTGAAAAGAAATGCACTGTTTGAGACATTTTAATAGAAGGCTTTGCAATGAGTGTTTGTAGCGGAATAAATCTTTCCTGCAAAATGAGCACACTGAGGACCTCCTCAGATTTTGGGGATCTTTCCCTTTTTACCAGCTGCCTCTGCCTGCCTGCCTGTCAGTTACCCATCTGGTATGGGTGGTGGCTCACCATGCATGTCTTGCTCTTTTTTTTTTTTTTTTTTTTTAATTCAGCCTAATAATGAGAAAACCCCCTCCCTAAATAACCAAGAATTACACATTACAAAATTATACATGTTATATGCCACTGTGCTTCTATTAAAAGCTACCCTTGCCTAAGCCACTGCTCATTAAATTTGGCAGGGTATTTATAGCATCTACTAGTTTAATTTAATCACACTTACAAATGCAAAGGCTCTGCATGACCTGGAAATGGACATCGGCAGCCACTCCAAGGTAGCTATGTGAGTAATAATGACCCATTTTGTATTGGTCCTATGGAAGGTGGTCTTCCAGTGGTCTTCTGGAAGTTGCACACAGTCCTAGTACATATTTCAGCTGATTGAATGCATCCTGTGCACCTCTCTCCTGGCATCCCAGGCAGCCTGCTGCACTAGGAGTTGAAAGCCAATACCACCTCCTGAGAAGCCACCTCTCACACTGGAATATTTTTAACCATATCCTAGCACCAATGCGGACATCCAGTTCAAATTACTGAAAACAAGTTTCTTTCAGATCAGTTGCTTGAACACTCAAAGGACATCGCTGTCTGGGACCATGCTATATGACAACAAAAACCCAGAAATTTTTCTACATTAGGTCCAAAAACCACTGTGTAATTGAGGTTCTCAATAACTGACAAATGCCTAAACCAATCATAGCACCTACTGCTATGACAAAGATGATTGCTGCCTTTCCGTCAGTGAAGTGTGTACCCTGCTCTGTATCACATTTAAAATAATCTAATTCAACTCATTTTCCCCCTCCAAATTGTTTCCAGCTGAAAGATTCCTTTCTTTCCCCCATGTTGTTTTTATTGGATATAACACAAGTCCGTAAAGATAGATTTTCCCATAATAAATACACAGATGTTAGAATAATAAGCATACAGTCAACCTGATATATTAATATCACTAAGCATTAATAAATATATAACTACAAACATAAATCGATAAAAAAAACTGGAAAATGAGAACATGAAGTAACAAAGAAAGAAATGGCAGGAGGAAAGAAAGGCAAAGAGTGAGATAGAAATGTACTTACTTTAGGCAAAGTATCTGGATTCATTTATGGTTGCCCTCATTGATTTGCTGATAGCATTAAAGCACAAGTATGGTTGTAAAGCATTCCTAAGAATGCCGCCTGTCTTCATGTATTGCAAGTTTTCCGCTCATACTGAAAGTCAAGCTTTCCAAGTTGGCCAACTCATACCATACTAGACACTACTGTGCTACATTAATGTATCTGCTTGGATGCAAATTTCCATTTTTGGAGAATAATGAGCCTCTCTACTCCTCCCATTTTTGGTAGGAGGTTTTTATGAACATTTGGCATCTCGGTTAAACCACCATCACAGCCCAGAATAAAAATGACTGGATTCATATGTGAGTCTGACTCCAAATTTAATTAAGCCTATATATGGCTTGAACCAGGAATAATTTATTGACTGACAGCCACTCAGCATGTATGGTAAGATGCCAACCATTTCTGCATGATGCCATCACTTACATTTCTTTCATGCCCAATGCCCGTGCTCTTTCAGGCCTGCAGCTAAAACACTGGGATCCAGTGTGGACTGAGTTACCCCTTTCAGTGCACATACAGAAAAAATAACAATTTTTTTATGAGTATCTTCCCTTTAGAAGATGTTCCTCTCCCTTTCTTCATCTTCTGTTTGAAATTTTGCTGTCTTTTTGAACAGTTTATGTGTGCATGTGTACAAGTGCATGCTTGTATATAGCCATGACGTTCAACTTTATTTTCTGTGTTTCTCAAAATAACTCGTAAAGTCTTCTTCACCTGTGAGTTAATAAAATCCATGCACAGATTTTGCTAGTCTTTAAAACCGTAGTTTCTTTTCCATCTCTCACCCTTTCTGCCTGGATAACAGACCAGAAGTTAAGCAAGTGAGTGGTCACAGGAAGCTCTTAAGATCTTGTTCTTCTCCTCAACCTCCCACAGTAAACAGGGCTTTAATCTCACTTCAGATGCATTCTTTCAAGATGCCAGAAATCTACAGATCAATACAAAAGGTCAGAGAATTTTTTAACAACTTCAGAACTCCCTTAGGTTTTGCTTATTTATTGATTCTTCCCTGTCAAGCGTCCAGTTCAATGATTTGCCACATCATTGTATCAATGATACAGCAAAATGAATACTACTAAATCAGGGTTATTTTCCACATCATGAGTCTGACAAAGGAGACATCTACAGATTACTTTTGATATCTTGACAGCTATATTTTTTCAAAGCACCTCACTTTTTCCTGAATTTAACACTGATAAGAGCAGTCTGTTTAGAAGCACTTCAATCTGGAGAATTCCAGTGGAAATGGTGAATAGATAAATAGTTAGCCAGGATGATCCACTTTCAAAGAACAACAGTAGGTTTTACTACCATTATTGATTCTGACTCCATACTTCAGAGACTGCACTTCTTACTTTTTGCTTGAAGTTGTTTGCTTTCAACTGCTACTAATGATCTGTAACTTTAAGAGGTCCCTACATGATAGATTGCTTCAAGCATCATTTGGGTGAATAATGACCAGACCTAGTGCTGGAGCTCTTTTGCACCAATAACCTTATAGGACCAGAGGCTGTACTCTTCCAGATCAAGGTCCTTGCCTTCAAAAGATTAGAAGGACAATTATCTTTCATCAATGGTTATCAATAATAACAATTGATATGTCATTAACCAATTAGTTTGTGAATCCACTGGTTAAAGAGGTAATATTTAAAGATGTAATTTGTTACAGGCTTATAGCAAGAGGAACGAGTGGAGAGTGCAAAATATGACTTTATGTGAGAAGCTGGCATGAAAACTAGGGATGAGTGTAGGAAAGTTACAAAATACAAACATGTACAGGGACAGGATGAGTAAAGTGAGTGTAGTAGTGACTTTTCTTTGGGAATGGCATGACTATGGAAAAGCTCACCAAAATAAGCTATGCAAATGCTTGGCTAATTCATCTCTTACTACACTCTTTGTTCATGCTACTCATTTGGATCTCTCCATCTCTTTTTATGTCTGGCTGCTATACATTTTTTTCACTAACACAAATACCCGATGCCTAACATAATTTCAACAGTTGTTATCTGCCCTCTGAACTATTTAAATTGTTCTTAATACACAAACCCACCTGGATGCATACCTGTGTGGCCTGCCCTAGGTGATCCTGCTTTGCAGGGGGGTTGGACTTGATGATCTCTAGAGGTCCCTTCCAACCCTTAAGATTCTATGATTCTGTGATTCTATGACTCCTGTGTATTATACAGGTGGTACAGCCCTCATTCACTGAAGTACCTCTTAGAAAAAATAGCTTGGCACCAATCCAGCTTAGCTAACTTAATGGGCACAGTAGGATCCCCAGAAGTCACAAGGGTGGACTGTTGCTCCTGTGTCATGCCTCCTGCCTGCTGCTTGGTTGTGGCTGGAAGAGATGTATAGTTTGAGCATAATGGTACTCAAGAGGTGCTGTTGGCAACAGATGCACAGCTGTTGGAAAAATATCATGTTGGATGAGTCTGTGGGTTAGCTTTGAATTTTGAATGGGGAGTGTTGCATCAGGATACAATTTAGAATAATCATAAATCTGCACTTGTCAGTGCTAGTGGTAGAGCCTTGGCCCTGTGGCTAAAGAGTAGGTCCTCACTTTCCCATACAGATAGAAAGCATGCTATGACATCTTACTCGCCCTCTCCACCCCACGACCTGAGTAACTTGCCTTGATTGTTCATTTCCCTAAGTGGTTCTGGGAAGAAGCTAGAGGAGCTTTCCTTTGGGGTGAAGTGAAAAACATGCCTTTCATTTTTAGTCTTAATCCTTCAATCTGTTCAGAGAGAACCAAATGTCTGGTTTAGTATTTCTGTATGTGTCAGACACAGATGTGTTTTGTTACACATGTGAATATTTATGCTTACAAGTATTTTGTAAGTGTGGGGTTTTTTTAAGCTTTAGCCTTTTTTAAACTTTTTTCCACCCTCTCTAGTGTAATAACACCACTTCCTAAACCCTGTCCTTTTCCTAGATACTGACCACATCATCTCTGGGTGCTACTCCACTAATAAAACAAATAAAGACATGTGGATTATGGGGTCTTTTATAGACCTGCATGGAACTCATCTGGCTCAGCTGGCAGGGGTCATGTAAACCTTCTCCATCCGTTAGAGTTTGTGTGGTTTCACACCCAACAAATGTCAAAGCAGAACTCAGCTGCAACTGCCAAGTTTCGTCTGTGTTTGGGTTAAGCCATAAAAGAACCCACCAAATTCCACACCAGTCATTTCAGAGTTGCAAGAAACCACCCAGGTTCAGTGAAGAGGTCAAGAATCTGGTGAATATTTTGGCAAATATGGCCTGAACAACGGCTCAAGAAAACCCTGGGTTTTTTCAAACCTTGTCTAGTCTGACCAACATAATAGCTGGTCAGTCCTGACGCCAAACAATTTTTGTTCCCTGTAGCTCTTATTTTGTATAGAAACATTCAGAATGAAAGTGCAGGCATGACTTGAACGTCTCTTTAGACATTTGGACTGTGCTCATTTGCGAGGTTTCTGAGGATGAAAGCATTCTTTCTGATGAAGCTTATTACTTATGAGTACAAGGACAGAGCTGATGAGGTGCCACAAGATTTTGAGCTTGAAGAGGAGAGCAGAAGTGGTGAAAGTCTTTTTACCAGGGAGCTTAATAGTGACATCGACGCTGGTACAACCTTCCAGAGTATGCTTCTTCGAGGAGATAAGTGATCTCACAGAAGTTAAGAGAACTTCCTTGACTAAGGGTCAGAGCATGGCTGCAAGCTTTGGCAGATCAAGACAACATAGCATGAAGAACTACAATGGTGGTACACTTGGCAGCTGTGTATTTCCTAGCAGCAACATTATTTTGGACATCAACTTAAGACAAACAAGCATAAGACCTATCAAGGAGGACCAGATTTGTGCTTCTAATAGCCGAAACAAGTGACTAGATGTTTTTCTGGTTCATTTCAAGTTGAAGGGAAAAGTAATATGTTAGATTATTTCCTGTACCCAGTGTCTTGAGAATATTTAAGGCCTTCCACTTACACTCTTTTTAAGAAATGAAAGTTAGGCAAGAAGTATTATCTAGACAGAATAAGACACAATATGGACAGCATTAGGACAAATATGAGAAGCATATTTATTTCAGCGTGAAAACCAAATTCTACCAAACTTTTTTCTGAAGTTCAAAAAGTTCAGACTTTTCTTTTTTCATTGATTTGGTTTACTGGCTTTTTTTATTATTAGTTTTAGCCCTTTCCACTTCTGTGATTTGGCATGGAGTAATGCTCACAGAATATGACAGATTCTCTGCAGGTGTAAGCCAGTTCTCCTCGTGCTAATGGATTTATTCAATTACAACACTTTACAGCTGGGCCACTGTGCCCTTATAAAACGTAGACCTCAGCCAGACTCTCAGACTTGCATGTTCTTTGAAATAATATTCAGTTCAATCACTGACTTAAGTGTACCAGCTTTTGGCATTCATTTCACAAGTGTGTTGGAAAGAAAAAAACAAATCCTTGACCTCCTGTAACAACCAAAGCACCATGTGTATATGGGATGAAATGTTATGCCTTTTTATTGCACAGTTTTAATGAGATCTGATATCTGACCACATTCAGTTGTGTCAGAGTCACAAGACTTACCCGAACCACTGAATTGAAGAAAGAGGTGTAACCCAAAGAAGAATCAGGCACAAGAAGAACACACTACAATCCCACTGAGAAACGGGATGGTATTACTCTGAGCACCTTTGTGGGGGCCACACACTACAAAATGTTATCACAACACTGAACAACAGACAGTACAGAGGATGGTAAGAGGGCAGCTGTTGGGGGAGAGAGGCAGGGTTAGGAATAGTCTAAGGATATTCAGCTGGGTGTTGAGGGAAATAGTGATCTCAGTGCTGGAAAAAAATTGCATAACCTTCCCTATGAAATAGAAATATTATCAGACATAAGGTAAATGGAAAGTGATCAGTTTAGCTTCTGCCAGCCAGCAGCTTATCACACCAAAGTGCTGTATTATTTTCTTTCAATAGGTTTCCTGCCTCATATCACTTGCTTTTTTTTTTTTTACAGTACGATAGCAATACTAAAATAGATATTGCCATATATTGGCAGGCCAGTGTCATATGCACTGTACTTCCATCAGTTAATTGGGACTCTCCAGTTACGTAAGCTTTTTGGAAGTCTGCAGAGGGATTTTCTGGAGCTGATTTTGGCTCTCTTTTGATTGGCCATAATACGTACCACAGTTATCATGACAACTTCTAACAGGACAACAATTGGAAATATTTTTTTCACAGGGTATGATGACTGTGTCCTTGGATGCCTGTGTAGTCATCTAGGTTATTGCTTGTTATGAAGTTGCACAGATATTAATGTCTTCATCTAGAGATCACTAAAGATTTCATGTCTCTTGCCAGTTATTTTTCAGTAAGTGAAATCATGCAGGCCACATTTGTTCTGGGAGCATCACTGTTGAACTCCAGTAGGCAAATACCAGAGGGTTATAAACCTTTGTAGGACCATAATAAGAAAGCTAGAAGAAAACCAACCCCTATGTATCACTTCAACACCATATTAGAGACACCCTTACCTACTCGAAGCTCTTGTCCAAAGACTGTTTTCTCTCCCAGTGCGGAGCAGTTCCACCTCCCATACCGAAACTGGTACTGGCACTCATTGATTCCCATTTGTGCCCCTTCCCCGATCACAATGATGGCATCAGGGCGGCTCTGGCAGATCGCTCGCTGCCGAGGGGCCAGGCCTGGGATTTTGTTGCAGATGATATTAGCTCCTAAAGCCACCACGGATGATAAAGCTCTGAAGAAAAAAAAAATTAGAAAGGCATGTTATAACCAAATTGAGCCCATTAATTGCTTTTGCCATGTGCTGCCATGTGGAAGGCAAGGTGCTGAGCAAAAGTGGAAGGGTTAGAAGCTGGGTTCCTATAATTATGCCTTCTTATCCCAACCTCTCTGGTCTGGCAAAAAAGGTTGGAAATCTTGCAGTAATTCCTGATCTGATTTGTACCAGAAACAATGAAGAAACTTTGCTTCCAGTCCTACACAGAGCCATCAGCTGGTGAGGTGTGGAAAGCAAGACATGTTTAAAAGCAAAAAATAATGATAATTGATTGTCCACAAATCTTTAAAACTCATGTCTGCTTTGAATGACCTACTTATTCAGACTCAGCATTTTAGTTTCTGCCACCAGTTCATCCATCCCTCATTTGAAACCATTAATCACAATTTAGAGAATGACTTGACACTACCAACCCTCTTTCCCATTATTACATTCAGGGTATTAAGTATGAAAGTTCACCAGCATAACTGTGCTTTTAGATCTGGCAAGTATCATGGAGCACATAGGAGTGATCCTTAATATGTGCCATCCAGTATAGAAACATTTGTAGTTCTCATTCTTCAAGTATATTTTCAGAATTCATTGTAAAGTTTGCACATGACTTGCACCTGCCATATGTTTTCACTTTAGTGCATTTATTTTTCATTTTGCAGCTCACTTTTCAACATCTTTACAGCCTCATTTTTCAACATCTTTACAGGCTACATTTTAAGTGATAATATTTCGAAAAAAATAAGACAACATGGGTGCACGTTCAGTGATGCTTCAGGTCTCATCTACAGAGTACCAACTAGGCCCGTGCCAGGATGCTTCAACTGGCTCTGGACAAGCCAACAGGAGCAAAGAAAGCAGTATAGCTTGGTTAGCAAAACAAGGCTTGCCCAGCACAGTGTGGCAGACCCTGAGACAGCTATGCAACCAAAGCCTGGAAAAGCCCCTACCACACTGCCCAGCTGGCTGTCCTGTTCCTCAGCTGGCAAACTGGGTTTCCAAGAGTGTTGCTGCTTCTTGACACCTACAAGGAAGTATCTCCACAAATCTCTCCTCTCTTTAGCTTATTCCAGTCTGGTATTGAATCATATGGTGATTTCATTTTCCCATCAAATGCTGTTGTTGACTGCCTCTGTAACGTAAAGATGCTTGCCCAGATTGTGCTGCAGCACTTTGTGTTTAAGTCGAGTTTCACAGTAACAGAAGTCACCATGTATAAATAAGTTGGTAACAGGATACAGACTAACTTCCCCATTACCTTCCTCTCCATCTTGAACATTGACTTAAGCCTTCCTTCTTAGTGTTAATAATTTCCCACTGGAAATACTTCTCTTGGAAAATGCTGACCAAGCAAAATTGAAGAAATTTATAGGAATTTATCAACTTCATTGCAAAGATAACTGCAAAGTTACACAAATGTTGCATTTCAGTGAAATCATAGTGTTTCATTTTGCCATTTCAATAAACTACAGTAAAGCCAGAGCAAAAAGGGTGAAATGGAGAACTCTTCCCTGGCCAAAATGAAATACCACTTTTACTGTGGAATGGAAATTCCATGATGATTCACTCTGCCTTTAATAAGTATTTGTGCATCTTTTCCAAAGTTAACAATCCATGAGAAATTCACCAATTGCGTTTTTTTTTATCTACAGCTTGGGGGGGCAGTTTATAGATATATAGACAAGGTATTGCAAACACAGAACATGCGTGCCATGTGGTACTACCTATTAAATAAAAACAAGAACAGAATGTGGTTGCAGCTCCAACCACTCACAGTGTTGGGAGCAGGATCTCTCAGACCTGTAGCTTTAATTCATGTTCCTCTACGTACTGAGCAACAAAGCTGGAGCATCTGTTGGAACCAGAGAATTCTCAAGATTCATGTAGGTTTTGAGCTGAGGTTTTGTTTCTGGCCCACCTCTACTTAAACAACTTAATAAAATATTTAAATTATTATGTCTTTAAATCAAAGCTTCCCAGGAGTTATGATATCTTAAAAAAAAACATTATGAGTTTGATACAGAGATAATATCTTCTGTTAAAAAAATTAAGTTAATGAAGTATCAATATTTAATTTTTTTTTAAATCAAGCACTTCTCTGATACTGAAAAGCGTTGTTTTCTCCCATAGCTCATGGAACTTTTATCTCCCTGACTTCAATGACTTCCCACATCAAGTAGGATGCACACTCTAAAAATGCTGCAGTAAAATGCAAAAATAAAGTATCTTTCCTTTATAGCTGATGTGTTGTGTTCAGAGACATGGTTCTTTGATGACGGCAAAATGCCAAGACCCTTTCCCAAATCATGTTAGGATCCTGGCCTGGCCCTTCCATGATCCTAAAGCTATGACAAGGGAAAAATCTTTTGCACAGAGTAAGTAACCTGAAGATGCTGAGGGGGCAGGGGACTCTGTCATTACATCTTAGTCCATGGTTCTTCTCCTGCAGGGAGGCTGAAGGGAACTCAGTCAGCCGCTCACTTTCTGACAGGACACACAGGCAGTGGGTCAGCTGAGGAAAGGGTCCGTTTCTACAGCCACTTTTCAGAGCAGAGCTACAGCCAGGGCTTCCCAACAGCAATGCCTCCGCAGCTCAGTATACACAGCAGTTCTCTGGGTGCCTCTCAGACTATGCCCCATCTTCATCCCATCCTCTCCACTTGGCTTTGCCAAGTTGCCTGGGACAGAGCAGGTGCCCAAGCATCCTGCAAGACCTCCCCATCCAGTAACCCATTTGTCTTGGAGCAGGAGATGCTTCAGACACTGACCCATCTAGGAAAACCTAATCCTGAAGGAACTCAGGATTTTATCTGAAGCTGAGCAGCAAACCTTTATGACTTTCAAAACGAAACCAAGAAAAAAGAGTTTGCAATAGTATTTACCCATGTATAATTTTCACTTTAGTTGCTTCTTCCATGTACATTGCTACTGTCTCAGGTTAAACAGTGTATTCTTTGGTGTCCCATTGTTCCCTTGGTCAAAGTATTTTAATACAGTGGGTCTTTCTATTCATCCAGAAAATAAGCATGATCATATCTGCCTCAGAAAGTATTGTGAGGATATCGTAATAATTATGTGTTTGCAAAGTGCTTTAAGACATTCCTCATTAAAATAATTAAACTGCAGTTACTGGGGGTGGAGGGGGTCTTTGTTGTTTTTTTTCCTTTCAGGGGCTTCCCCCTCTCTGGCTTGAATTTACCAGCATATTCCCTCAGACTTGTTTAGCCTACTTCAAAATTGTTACTATAATTTCAGTGCCAAAAGAAATGCTGAATCATGAAACTGAGGTTTTGGAAAACTTTATTTATATTAAAGAAATGCAACCAACAGCATTTCAAGCTTCCTCTCCACTATTGCTTGTGGCATCCCTCAGTTTGTGAGTCTGTCACACATTCAGGAAGGTTGTGCCACACTCCTGCCTTTTGGCAGGTTGAAGGCTACATATTGGTTTTTTACTAGATGGAGAACATTTCACTTTATATCTGTTAAAAGGCAGATCTCCATGCCACATTTTGGCATCTTCTCCCATCTAATCTTTCTCTGCAGTGCAAACTTCCTTGATTCTTATCTCAAGAAAATCCTGAGTGCAGTGTTTTGTCAAAATTTCTGGTGTCGTTTACAGTAATTGTCACCATCCCACACCACCACAATAGCCCACACGTGCTTCAGAGTTTTGTATTGAGTCATCCACATGGGTTATCCAACTAAACAGTGTTAGTGGAATAACCTCACCTTTCCTAAGCAATTAACAGCACTGGCTGGCATATGGAGAGTCTTCACCTTTCTTCATCACTTAGTCATTAATCCAAGGGAAACAACAGCACTGATATCAAGCAGAAGTTATAAACAGAATTATATCTAAATTTTAAAAAATATTGATCTGGGCTTGGATGGGACCTTGCAGTTCCGATGCGACCTTGCAATTCAAACTTCCAACAAACTAAACGAGAAGAGCGATGTTTTGAAAGGCCTGGTTTCTGCATCAGAATCCTGAAACATCAGATTTTTCATTCTTTGAAAAAATAACTATGACTGAAGTCATAGCAAGCAAAGGTTCATGGCAGTGGGAGAGAAGTTTCAGCTTATTTTCTGAACTAATGCTTGTTTAATTATGCAAAGACAGATGACTACTGTCACAAAGAATGAAAACTGTCCCTCCAAATGTATTTCCTATTATCGTTGTGTCTTCTCTCTGGGACCTAAACAACTACAGCTTTTCTTTTCACAAAGATATATGGAAAAGTTGAAAGATCAAGACCATGAAAATTATTATATACTCCAAGCAATTCATAAAAGTAAATATCTTTGAAAACACTTCAGAAATTAAACACTAAGGGCTAAAACCATGTGCGTTTTAAGAACATAAAATTTGATGCAGTGTTGCTTGTCAGAAGAGGAATGTACTTCTTGTTCATAATTTGCTTTCTTGAGGCTCTATGTTATATTTGCAAGTGTAGGTATTTGCTTAACTTGAGTACATTAGTCATTTCATTGATTTCAAGTGTTATTAGGTTCTTACAATTTCAGATTAATTTCACGTACAGGAAGGTCATCACTTAAACAGTAGTTTATATAGGGTCTTATAGTATTTGCACAACTGGAAAATATGTAAATATAAAGTAAAGTAAATACTTATAATTGAGAGTTATACAACCCCATGTGCTACATGAGGAAAATTCTAATTTTTACTGTTGTTAGAAGCATTTGAATTTTGACAAAATTATGAAATAGAACTGTCTACGTATAGGTAAACAGCCATAACTAATCAGTCTTCAGAGTTGTCCCCAAGCTCCTGTACAGGCACAGATGTGTACTGAGATTTCTCCAAGGAGCTTAAAATTCAGTTCCAACAAACATGTAACAAAAGAAGACATACAATAGAGAGATTAAACCAAAAACACATTTCATACAGATGAAGCACTTAACCAAGTTGATTAAAATCTTTTGATTTAAAAAAAAATAAATTTGCCCTAATATTCTTCTCTAGCAATCCTTGCTCCCTGGGCAAATAGCATTTTGTTGCAAGACAGGGGTGGCTTCAGGAGCTGCGCCTTCTCCTCTAACACCCCCTCTCATTTGTATTCTTGGCTGCACAGCAGCACAGTGCACATTCCCCCCCCAAGCAGCCAAGCCAGACTTACTGCAAGCCCTTTGAATAGGCGCCTATAGGGTCACCGTGATCTCACCCCTAACTCTGCCACTCGATATTCACCTGAAGCTGCTGTTGGGCAGGGGGGTCATTTTCAGCAAGGAATAAAGGGATTTAGCTGCACGAATCCCATTAACAGCAGAGGAGCTGCATTGCTTAAACCTCAGCGCACTGTACCGAAAACTTATCCCACTGTCTCTGATAAAAATCCCCATAATGGATTCTTTGTTAGAAGGAACCACTGACATACTTTGTGGTGACACTGCAACTCATCTGAAACACTACACCACTACTGAATGGTTTACTTAATTAAGAATTCCTAAGTAAATATTTTGAGCGTGCATCAGTTGCAGAAATTGGCAGGAGTGTCCTGGGCTCTGAATGCCAGCTGCATATGTTCAGGCTTTCAATTCTGTTTTCCACTGATGGCTTTGGGAAATTATTGTTGAGTGCATGTGTTATTGAAATAGAAATCAAATGGGGCTGCATAGTACTGTCCTGTGGTGCACTCATCTTTGCTGGACCTCCAAGCCAAAGCTTTGGACCTGGGAGTAATGTCTTTGCTCCCATTAAAGGAAAGGCAGAGATTTCTCTGAGGAGGTCACTCAAAAAAAAACCAAAAAAACACCCCAGTATAAAGCCATATGGTGCAATTGCTGGCATGGTCAAGAAAGAAAGTGGTAGGATAGGTAATCTTGATGGATGACTCACACAAGGGCAGAGCGTGCCTTGAGCTAAAAACCTGCTTTAGAGAGGAGTGGGAACAAGGACCCCATCCATGTATTCAATAGTGATGGAAGAAGAGCAGAGCCTTGGATTCACACCCTCCCCTACCTGCCAGCTAGGAGGCACAGGATAGCTGCTATGAAGCCAGCAGTGAATTATTAGACTTCAGGAGGAAGGAGGAGAGACATTGCCTAGCAGAGACATGTCCTCAGGTCACAGTGCCGGTGCAGTGGCGGCCTGCATGCTGCCCTTAGGACCTACACTCACAGGCTGCACTGCAGCAGCAACCACTGGCTCTGAGAAGGTGTGTCCTCAAGACCTACATGTGTTTGACTTCTTGGAGATGATACTTTGATGCAATCCCTGCTGATGTGGCATTTACCCCACTAGTTTTCTAGTGTACACCAAAAAAAAGCCCCATTACTTGGCAGAGAACCTTCCTCTACAACAAGGGTTTGGGGCTTGCAATCTTTGTTTAGTTGCTGCATAAAACCATAAGATTGCCAGTGGGCCAGAGCCCAAAATGAAGGATAGCTGAGGAGTGGCACTCACTTCGGCTTCCTAATGCAAGAACCTTCAACTGAAGGCCCATGAGCCTCATCTAAATTGCCTTACGGTAGGGTAGGAGAGCTGGGAGTAATTAGAGACAAAATTTGACTCTCCAACTCACCAGCTGTCACAGAACCCATCGGTGCTTAGCACCAGCCTTTTGCTAATTTTTACTGGTTACTCCAGAGCAAGAGACAACAAAAGCATCTAATATTCTGTATTCCTGGCATGATGTCTCCTGAGAATTATCCTCAAAATGACAATCCAATCTGATTGTAAGTTGACCCATAGTTTATTTGATGCATGCCTGGTCCACTGTAATAATTTTTATTTATCAGTCAGTGGGGCAACATGTGACACATGACAGGATTATCTTGAAGACCTATTATACCACTAGATTGCCTGTATTCTGTCTTTTTTTACACCAAAGGAAGGCTCCCGGAAAACAGAAATGCCTTACATGCCCCATATGTCCTGTTGTATAGATCACACTGGCAAATTGGACATGTAGATTTATGCTGGACATTTACTCTCTTACAGCAAGCATTCTGAATTTGCATAGCAAACTACTATATAACAAACTTTTTATTTCTTATCTCCAATCACATTATTTTAGGGGCATCTTGTTATATGGTGGAGGAATATTCACATCTTGTATATATAAAAATCAATAGAAGTAAAATAGAATGTTAAAACATCTGAAGTATGGGAAACATTGATTCGAACGCAATTTGGGTTTCAAGAAGTGTTTGGTTTGCTAAACCAGAGTAAACTGATAGGCCTGTGTTGGAAGCTGCAGGAAGGCAACAACTCTCCTAGTATGCATGGGACAATTCATGAAAGGCTGAAATATTCCTGCTTTGGTCTTGCCAGTGATGAGGGTGGTGACACACGTGGCATAATTGAGATTATCTGAGTAAGTTTAAAGAAAAATGGTGTTGATCTAAAATGATTTGATTCCTTTTTAAAACCCAGGACCTTATCAGATTTAGAAATCAAACTGAAATACTTCTGTTTCATACAATTTTCTTCTCATGTCTATATAAACACAGTTAACAGGACCTACCATTTCAGTTCTGCAAGCATCCACAAACCTGTGTTATGCCCTGCAAAGTACAAAGCAACTTCCACCATCAACAACAAACATGTCCACTTCTGAATGCTAAGATGCCTGCACTTGCAGTTGGTATTGACGTCTAGTGCTATTATTTGCCTTCCACCCCATTTCTGTTTTCCTTTAGCACTAGAAAGAGTCATGCTGATACCTAACAGAAAATTGCAGAGTTGTCTGCTGAATAGTGATCCACCACAGTGGAAAGCAAAATTACCTTGCAGAATAGCTATGGTGGGATATTGCAGGTCCCCTGTGGGGGAATACAACTCTGAAATACCCAAACAGTTAGAAGAGATAAGCTCCAAATTTTCTGTGTCTACTCAACAACAATTCAATATCACAGAGAAACAAAAATTTCACACTTCAATATGTAAAGCCCATGCTTTTCTCATGTTTTTCGTATAGCAAGTAAGAATTAATAAACTCTCTCCATCGCACACACATGCATAGATAATGAGCATTTTCAAAACTTTTTCAATTCCAAACCTTAATTAAGCATAATTGGGGTGCATATTTTGGCTTTGTCCAAAGTTTAGCAGTTTGTTCTCTCCTGTGAAAAGGTTAAAAGAGGAAGAGAAAGATGAAGTCCTTCAGGCAAAGTCCAAGTCTTAGTAAGACTATATCCTGCTTAATTTGTGAGATATGATGAAAAGGTGTCACAGTCATGGTGCAGCTCTGAAACCGTGGTAGAAGGGTTCTCATGCACAGAAGCATATATTCCTTGGTTAGCTCACTCTAAAATGTCATTCAGTTAATAGCAGGTGTGCATTGTGGGTTTAAAATCTTAAAGATGGACTGTTGGTGGAATCTACTTTAAAATGTATATTTTGTTATATTTTCCATTTAATATTGAAGTATATGATATATCTTAATTTTTTGACTTTGCATGAACAGGGCTTCCCAGGCTATGATACAAAAATTGAAAGAGGAAAGCATGTAATACCGAGTCTACAGGAAAGGAAGATAGCTGCTTCCCAAAAGGAAATCATCTGGCTTTACTGACTCAGGTCGAAACTCATTTTTGTTAGCCAAGATCTGAGAAGCCAATGAGAATAAATTCTGAAAATCTACTAATCATAGAATCATAGAATTATTATGGTTGGAAAGGACCTCCAGGATCATCAAGTCCAACCTTCACCCCAACATCTCCCTAACCACTAGACCATAGCTTCAAGTGCCACATCCACTCGTTTTTTAAACACCTCCAGGGATGGTGACTCCACCACCTCCCTGGGCAGTCCGTTCCAGTGCCTAACCACTCTCTCAGTAAATAATTTCTTCCTAATATCTAATCTAAACCTTCCCTGATGCAACTTGAGGCCATTTCCTCTCATCCTATCATTAGTAATTTGGGAGAAGAGACCAACACCAGCCTCGCTACAACCTCCGTTTAGGTAGTTGTAGAGAGCAATGAGGTCTCCTCTCAGTCTCCTCTTCTCTAGACTAAACAACCCCAGTTCCCTCAACCACTCTTCACAAGGGATGTTCTCCAGACCTCTCACCAGCCTCGTTGCCCTTCTCTGTATCTGCTCTAGCACCTCAATGTCCTTCTTGTACTGTGGTGCCCAAAACTGGTCACAGTACTCAAGGTGCAGCCTCACAAGTGCTGAGTACGGGGGCACAATCACCGCCCTACCCCTACTGGTCACACCATTTCTGATACAGGCCAGGATGCTGTTGGCCTTCTTGGCCACCTGGGCACACTGCTGGCTCATGTTCAGTTGACTGTCGACCAACACCCCCAGGTCCTTTTCCACCAGGCAGCTTTCCAGCCACACTTCCCCAAGCCTATAGTGTTGCTGGGGGTTGTTATGACCGAAGTGCACTTGGCTTTGTTAACCCTCATACAATTGGCCTCAGCCCATCACTTCAGCCTGTCCAAATCCCTCTGCAGAGCTTTCCTACCCTCAAGCAGATCGACACTACCACTTAATTTTAATGAGCCATTATGTTGGAGAATGTAGACTTTTTTGTTGTTCATGAGGATAAAAGCATGTGTGTGGCTTTAAGCTACACCTGAAAAGCAGTACAAAGTAGTCTTGGAGGTCCTTTTAAGTGAGGAAGGTGGAGATGCCATATTGATGCAACATAAAACATGCAATTTGGACTAAATGACCACTGGAGGTTGCTATTTGTGCACAGATATATGACCACAAATGAAGCTGTCTGACTGGTCTTGAATTAGCAGCAGAAGAGAAAAAATTAAATTCACTTTGTCAGTGACACTGAATTTCTATATACTGAATACACCAATATACTCTGAGTCATGATTTATTTCTTCCTTCCCTTTCCACATCACTTTCTTTCATAGTGGTAAATCTTTGCTAAGGCCACGAGATACCAGGATGTGAAATTAATAACATCTGCAAACAAAATTAAAACCAAGAACCCACAGGCTTGGTGCTGTCAGGTTTACTTACTGGCCTGTTTCTACATCTGGAATGGGGGCATTGCTCAAACCAGTGGCAGCATTTATTGTTCCCATCTGCTCTAATTGTCCTAGTTATGGTAAGACTGTTGTCTGCCAATACAGAGAATGAAGAGCATAAGTTCTTCTCTTGATTTTTCTCTACAGTTGATGAAGCTTTGAGATGACCACCACTTGCAGGTGTGCAAGAGGTAAGGAAGCAAGCATGAGGACTGGGTGTGTCCTTGACAATGCCCAGGTGTACCAGGGAGATTGCTCACTCCATGGCATATTCTCAGTTTGGTTGCAGAGCTTTGAGCCCTGGACATTTTCCTCCTCAGTGACCCATTTTCACCTTTCCCTCAAACACACTAGTTGGTGTACACTCATTTATAGAGAACACACTTGCAGTTTTTTCAAGACATGGGAAAAACTGCGAAAGAAGCACAAATCCCAGAAGCAGAAACCATTGACCTCTCCAGGTGTAGTATGAATCACAGAATCACAGAATGGTAGCAGTTGGAAGGGAACACTAAGGATCTAGTGCAACCCCCCTGCTAAAGCAGGTTTGCCTAGATCAGGTTGTACAGGAATGTGTCCAGGCAGGTTTTGAAAGTCTCCAGAGAAGGAGACTCCACAACCTCTCTGGGCAGCCTGTTCCAGGTCTCTGTCACCCTCACAGTAAAAAATTTTTTCCTTATGTTCAGGTGGAACTTCCTGTGTTCCAGTTTGTGGCCCTAGACCCTTGTCCCATCCTTTTGACAGCCACCCTTTAGATATTTGTAAGCATTTACAAGCTCCACTGTCAGTCTGCTCCTTTCCAGGATAAACAGACCCAGGTCTCTCAGCCTTTCCTTATAAGAAGGAACCTAAGGCAGATATTCTTTGGCCTTTTTCAGAGCAACCAATTACATCACAGTTTCTCCCAGGTGATTCGCTTCTGGAATCAAAATATTTTGTCTCTTCTAATACTTTTCTGTTGATTTAGAGACCCACAGCCATTCTGTGGTTAGTACTGTTATGTAGCTATCAGTAAGCAAAATGCCGTGTCAGATTACTCAGTGCCGGGTTGGCGCAACCAAAAAGAGAGTCCACAGAAAATTACACAGGCAAAAGCTAGTGGAAGCAGCAGAGCAGTATCTGTTCAACTTCAGGTGACACAGCAGATACAGCCTCCCTGCCTCTGTCCCTGGTGTTGGAGATGCAGAGTAGTTGCACGGCCAACCCACCTCTCAGATCAGGGTACTCCTGCACCATCACCCTGCCATGAACTCAGCCTTATGCAAACATATCCAGACTAGCTTTAGAAGTCATAGACCTGAGACTAGCAAAGGCTGATTGCCTGGGTACTTGGCCTGCTCCTGGGACAGATTTGGCAAACCAGGAGGTTGTGCTATGGCTTGACAGGTAGCTTTAAATGAGCTCATTAGCCTGGCTACAATGTGAGCATGCTCCTCAAACAGAGGTGCCCTGAAAGTCCCATTCAGCCTGCACAGCTCAGATAAGATCTTGCAAAGCTTTGATTAAAAGAAGAAAAATGCTGTTAGGACCAGCATATTAAATATGAGAGATCTATCATAGATTTCAATATGCTCAATGCAAGGTTGACACCCTTCAGGCTTTCCTGGTCACGTAGTCTTATGTGCTTCTGTGGGAAATTTGCTATTAAGCTACAAGTCAGTCTAAGTAAATGTATAGAATACATCCCTGCATGAAGACTTTCTAGTATACACCAAATCTCAAAATTAATTAAAGAGGTAGAAGCTTTGCACTAAGGCAGATACCTAAGAAATAGAGAGTGCAAAAATGCTGCATTGGGTAGGTTTTGTCTATTTTTAATAAATACTCACCTAAAACAAAATTTAAAACATGTAGCATATTTATGAGCAAATATCAAACTGAACTGCACGTGTAAAATTTTTTTTTTCAATACTCTATTAGTGTATTAACTGATCTTGCATTTTCTTTCCAAAGTCTCTTTTGGTGACCTTTATTTCCCAGGGAGAAAATTACTTGCAGCCTTTCTGCACCATCATAACCAACCATAAGCAAAACTGCTTGCTGCTTTTATGGAGCAGGCCTGCATTCCTTGCACCCAGCAAAACTCCCACTGGCTCTTGATAATCATGCAAAGAGAAAATCTGATCCATTGGGTAGATAATTTATGCTTAACTTCCTTACATGAATTAGCCCATTGAAGCTGTGAGACAGTTTGTCTACGTGAGGTTATTCACGTTAGTACGAGAAGGAAACAGGGTTTGGTTTTTAGTACACTACAAGACTTATCAGACCTTCAGATTTGTTCCCAGAAGTTGGACATTACTATAAAACGGCTGCAGTCTGAGAAAGCCTTGAGGGTAAAAAAAGAGGAGAGAACCCCACAGAAACAGTAGAATAAAAAAAAATAATTCCTGTGCAGATTTCCAAACATTCAAAATATTATTGCATTCAGCATGTGGGCTTTCTGTGAACAGAAACACTGTGTTTTATAATCTGAACTGTCAACACTGACACAAAACAATGTAACACCCAACAGTGCTATCCATGAATTTCTAGGATTTCTTTCAGCTGCTCAATTTAAAATTTTAATTTTGAGTGATGTAAGAGCTATGGTAAATCTCCCAGTAATTTTTCTAGTTCCCTGGCTTGTTGAGCTTATTCCAGGTGTTCAGAAGGATTAGCAAAAGCCATTTTGAGTTGTTTTTCCAGAGGGAGTTTCTAAATTTGGTAGGCAGCCGTAAAACTCGAGCATCTGTGTTATTATCCCAGTGGCCCATGTTGGGTGTGTCCCTGGCTTTTTCCGAATCGCTATAAGCTTGTGAAAGCAGCTGGATGAAATAGTTCTCCTTCTAAATCTTCTCTCAAAAGATCATACACACACTGACAGTCATCCACATGCAAATGTTTACCTGCATTTTTGTTATGTTGTATATTGACCCCCATTTAGCTTCTTCTTGCCTTCAAATTGAAGATGCTGTTGGCTATAGGCATCTTGCATGCATTTTTCCTCCAGTTCTCTTGCTAAATCTAATAATTTGAAGAAGTCCCTTTATGGCCATGTAATCCAAAGAGTGAACATATTTAAAGAGATATGTGATAATAAACATTTGGGATTCACAGCTGAGCCAGCAGAAGTGGTACTGAAACAGCTACATAAAAACGAGGCGTGTGAAATCTATAGGGTGTGTAGGCAGATGGTGTGGCACATACAGTGTCAGTCAGCAAGCACTCAGGGCAAGTTAAGCACGGCTTAACCGCTACATCTGAGCCACACTCTAGTCTTCATCTTCTGTCAGCTTCACACTCTTAGATAAATCTTCCTTCACTGCTAACAAATACTCACTCTGGTTTTTTCCCAGTGTTGACATTCTCTGCCACTGATTTTTTTAACCTTTTTACTCTCGGGTGCAATAGAAATTGGTAGAGAAGTGTAACCTTTCTGTCTGAATTACATTTAACCATTCTAGAGAAGAAAAACAACAGCATCATAGACTATAATTAAGCCATGAAACTATCAAATTTTCCTAAAAACCTATAACTTCAATATCATTAAGCCCTGTGGCACTTCCCCACTACTCAGAAGGTGAGGTTAGTAAAAAAGGGTTGTGATGATAGCCAAGGATAATCATGGACATGCTCTAAGGTGTGAATTGTGCAACCTGCCTCCTTAGTTTCTCCCAGTGGTCACCCAGATGAAGTGATAGATATATGGTGTTAAGCCAACCCTGGCAAAACAGAGCACATGTCTATCTTTAAGCATACCAACAGAACGCATGCATCAAGGGGCCTGTAAGTACATGCCACAGCATTCTGTTGGACCGGCATCTATACGTGCAGCAGTGTGCAGAGCTGACCACTGTACGCTTACTTTGAAAGGTTCCTGTTAGGACATTACGAGACCATAAATGCTGGAGACTGAATGAGCTCCGTTCTCCAGGGAGAGTTTTGTGAGAAAGCAACGTGGTAGTCACTTCTGTCTGAATGGTGGTAGGAAGGCACAGTATTAACAACAGAAGAGAGTAAATAGGACAGAAAGTGACCTTGAGGAGAGAGTAGTCCATCCACCTTTCCTGAGGCAGGATCAGCTACACCTTTCTCACTCCTGACAGGTACTTAGTACTATTTATAAAAACACCCTAACTTAATTTTCCCTAAATTTCTACAGTTAAAGCTCAGTGCTTCTTCTCTGTTTCCCAATAGAAACAGAACATTTTGTCCCCAGAGGTCTTGCCCTTTTTTTTATAAATCTTCTGCAGACCAAAACAGTCCTCATTCAACTTTTCCTCTCAGGCATGAGACCTCTGATCATTTCTCCTGCTCTTTTCAATGTTACCTCCTACTGGTTCATGTTTTTCTCCACAAGAAGTAAACTGAATATTGTGACAGGCATGGAAGGAAATACACTCCCCTCTCCTCCTCACAGGGATACAATAGTAAGATAACTGGTTTTGCTACCCCACACATTTAGTGCCGTTCTGGATGCCGCCCTTAGCTCTAATTTGGGCAATATCTCAATACAGCTGTGATCAGCAGGTATCTTCTATATCATGCTCTTACATTTCCTTGCTCACCAACGGTATGTCCCAAACCAAACCCCAAAGTGTTCCTCCTTCCTTCATACCACAGTTTGAAAGGGCACATAGCAGAAAAAGCAGGAGTGCTGCTCTTCTAGGGTTTGGTTCAGCACAGAGATGTACTATATGAGGGGAATGACCAACTCCACTGACCTAATTAAGGACCAGAGACTGCAATACTGAGGCCGTCTGAATACTGAAGCTCCTTGACTACCCATGCTAGATTAACCACCACAACCCGGAATAGATGTAGGTGAGAGGGAACGAGCTGATTTGAGAAATCATTGGTATCTATTGAAAGTGAAACGATGTATTGAGTATATCGAAACCAATACTGGCTCAACACTGAGGTCTTTCCTTATATCCTTCATAGCAATATAGGAGGAAAATGAAGCAAAACACTGACAATCTGAAAATAGGTACTTGTGGAGGGAGGAAAGAAGCTGAGTTGAGACCTGAGGTAAAGTGAGTATTCAGTCTTCATTTGACAGTGAGCTTCCATTGCATCTGACTTCTGCAGTTCCTGCATGGACCCAGTATTAAGGCTGTCTTGCAGCTGTGTCAAATGGGCCCTGTAAAAATATTTTTAGTCCTTGAACTTGTGTCTCACCCCTTCATTAGCGGAACAGTAGCAGCTGTGCAATTAGCGTCCAGTTATCAGCACTCTTTTGATTTGCAAATAAGGGGAGTTGCAGCATCTGACTTTGAAAACGTGGGGCAGAGGGAGGAGAAGTAGGCAAAAAGTGTAGAAACACAATTTGCATTAATTATGCTTGATATTTACATTAAAGGGTTTAGTGTCTCAGACAAGATATGCTCTGGCAAGTAAAAGTATCCTTACTAAGTACTTAAAATACAAAAAGGTCACGTTTTAAAAGCATCTATTTTAAGAGTCTTAAAAATACTGCATATGTTGGCTCCCATCAATACTGAGTCTGAATAAATCTAAACCAAGTTTTGCTGCAGTATTGAGTGGCATTACAGCAAAAGAACTGAGTTTCCCAGTAAACCATAGCCAAAGTAGGCTTGACCTGTTTTGGTTTCATTGAACTTCTGAGAATCACAACAACCACACAGGAGAATTACTCCAAGTAGAGATCTGTGAACTGGATAAGAGAAATGAGGTGGCATCACTTCCAGCCTTACTGGATCATTCTCTCATCTCTCAAAACAAAGCTGAAGAAGTTTTTGTTTTAAAGAATCATATGTGTTGATGAAAAAGTGTCTTTCAGTTGCAGGCTGAAATACAACCTCTCTTTGTTCAATTTCTACACCAGTCTGTATGCTCAAGGGGCCCTAACAGTTAAGAGTCTAAATTCTTATATGCTTCTAAATTTGCTATAATTCATGGATTTTCTATAGAATATGGTGTAAAGCTTTCTATCCAATACCGCTTTAAATAAACAGATCTAGAATTAAGCCAGTGTTTACATTTTTAAATTCAACTTCTGAGCATTTCATCCTCAGTAAAAATCAAAGTGCCTGATTTTATTGGATTACCACTGCGTTATTCCATCAAAGCGAATCCTTAAACTCCAGTTTCTCTAGCTCACACACAAAGGATTTGTGGCATATCCTCAAGCTTTCCTAGCTCAGCCTATAGGATCCAGAATGAAAGTTTACTGTCATGGCAAAACAAACATGTAGCATGGGAAAGACATCAATGTAACACAAAATTGTGTGGAAGCTGAAAGCTCAAAGTAAATTTGAGAATCAGGTTTTGGTTTTTTGGATCTTTAATCCACAGAATGGCTCAATTTTTTTTGTCCAAATTGTTCACTCGGGTCTAATGATCATTGAACAGTCTAGCAGGCACTACACATGAGATAGGATTAGGAGGTCATGGGTTCAGTCCGTAAGTAGGACCATTCACCCCTGTCACAAATCTACTCAGTTGACAGACAATTCTTTGTGATGAGTTGGCCACCCATTTGGAGGGTCAACAGAAATCTCACTTATTTTGAAAATTTGACCATGAGACACAAACTGCCTTTCTGTGTGGGGAAGCCCACCCCAGAAAAAAACTCACAGCTCACGCTGTTCAAAATCCATCCTTCCAAGGCTCTTCCTGTGGCGGCTAGTGTTTTCCAAGCTCAGCGCTTTTATTCTGACTTATGATATGTTCTAAATAATACTCACAGAATGCTGTAAAAATCTTCATTTTAAAGGAAAGACTGTTTGCAGTGAGTGAACACTGTACATATTTGTCAGTAATCTTAATAAAGAGAATGTTTTGAACGCTTTCACAAAAAAGGTATAAAATAATATCTTAATGCCATGTCTTATAGTATACTTCAGACTTCTCTTAAACATCTTGTTTATTATGCTTCAAAACTTCCTGCCACTAGAAAAAAAAATAATCCACAGCATTCTTTCTGTCATACAGAACTACAAGAGTAAGAAAATCGCCCCTTTGGGGTTTTTTGTTTAGTGTTTGGAAAACTATAGCATCATGAAGGATCTGATAACTAACCCATATGGTGCATGATCCTGATAATGCAATCCAAACATCACAAACCAACTCCCAAAAGCTAACAAGAATCAGCATCTTTGTTGTAGAACAAAACAACGCGATCTCATGCTAACACAAAATTCAGTTTCTCTGGAGATACCAAATGCCTAATTCACAGTGAAAATAGATGGTGATAGATGATGACGCATGTCCTACAGTTTGATGTTGCCTCCCAGAGATTAAATAGAGGGCTTGATCTCTTGTGGTGTGAAAAATTCTCTGGCATTTTTTTGAATCAGAGAACTGATGGAAAACCAGATAATTATACTTGCCTGTGTAAAATTCCTGTAAGAATTAACTATATATTGTATTCTCCTCCTTCTGTTTAAACAGTTTTTCTGCATTTAGTCTGCACACCAACCTTCTAGCTTTTTTCTGGTGAGAAACTTCTTGTTTACTTGAGTAAATGTGATACTACTTCCTGCTGAATGGCTGATATTTTCCAGTTCTGAATTGAATGATTCTACCTAAGAATTTAGATGTGGGTCAGTATTTAACTTCATGGCCCACAGGGACAACCCTGTGAGCGTAGAATTGAGCACACATCAGAGGCCATGCAATTGTTCTGGGGCTCCTTCAGAAGGGACAGAACTATTGTACATTCATGACTTAGTTATATACAACACATACAATGTGTAGGCGCATGTGTCTGTAACTCTAAAAGAAAAGGTGTACCATTTTGTGTGTTTGCTAGGATGCTTTCTGACTGGAGAAGTGAAGTGATGCCAGGATGCATTTGGACCATAACCTACCACAGAGGAACTGCAGTGGCAAAGCAGTGGGCTTACTGTATGGCCAGACTTATGAAATAGGCTTACTATTTTTGAACTTAAATCATGTACTTTGAGGATCTCAGGGCTGTCTAGAAAAGGTAATGAATGAATCCACACTGCACAGAAGAGGATGATCACCCTTCTTGTTTTGCTAGTAGAGGAAAATGCGACTCACAGAACTGGAGGCTTCAAAGAGGAAACCTGATATAATCATTTTTATACTATAGACCCTTTTGAACCATAAATGTCATGATCAGTCCTCTAGACTAGTCCTCTAGTTTGTTATTTAGCTTAAAACCACCCTTGCCTTATTTCAGTGAAAGACAGTCAGTTTCTTGGTGAAGGGATTATTCTCAGTTCTGCCAAATGATCAGCACGGTGTATCCTCCATCTCTACATAATATCACTGCATAAAACTCTTAACATAGAGAGAAGTTCATCAAGAAATGTTTCCCATTACAAAAAAATCAGTAACTTGGAAAACACAAACCCAAGAGAGAAATAAAATAGTTTGTGGTGTACCGTCCTAACACATTGCAGCCCACTCAAATCACTTTTACTGACTAAAGTCTACCGCAAGACCTGGCTGAAATGCTAATAACTTCCAGGAAAGACCAGAGAAAACTGGAAATCTTGGAAGAAAGAGACCTCACAGACCAAACCTGCTGCCCTCCATTGTTAGAGCATCACCTATGTCCATAATGTGGTCACAGTTGTGACAGCAGCATGGGAAGAACTGTGCAAGAGACCAAGCAATGTAAAGAAGGCAGAAAGGAACACAGCATGGTCTGAAGAAGCTGTGCTTAGCAGGGCTGCTAATCCACACCAAGCACCACACTGTGCTGCTAATGGTACCCAAAATAGGTCAGGTTTGGTGATACCAACACCTGCAATATCCAAACATGGCAATAGTGATCCCAGAAAAGATGTACACTATGGCAGAGATGATTGAGCCGTTTGAGCTTAGATGACTCTGTGACAAATACAGGGATTGAAAAAGAAAATAAAACTCCACACATAGCCAAGATTTTAAAAGAGATAATTCAGTAGTGGGTGTTTGCCTGCTGGCTTTTTTCCAATTAGAGGAGAAATTATCCTCCAGCTCTTCCAAGATACAGCTTGTGTATTTTTCAATTTGAGAATGATAGGATGAAAAAAAAATTGGCGCATTTCTTCTGGTAAGTTTCTAGAAACTGATATTCTCCCTCACTTACATCCCTCTCCACACCCAATGACTGTAATATCCAGCGTTGAACTGGAAAAATAGTTATTTTCTATAACCATTCAGTCCTTGAATTCTGTGTAGAAACTGTCAACAAGGCAATGGCACATAATGGCAGCTGTGGTGTTCTAGGCTGCTGGAAATTATCCCAAGGCAGGTTAAACTTAAATCATTCAAAACTACTAGTTTTATCACCATCTGAAACAATGGTGTGAAAATAAAAACCTGTATGTTTGCCTACATCAATTTGACTCCTTGGTCACTGATTCTTTGCAATGCCCTTACACCTTCATGGGTTTAAAATTCTGCGCCAAATACTTGCAGATTCCACCAATATCACCCATACTTCACTTAATTCTGTGAACTCACACAGAAGTACGCTAATATTTTCAAACTGTTGTTACTTCAAGCCAGAGGGGTTGGAATTACATATTCCTTACTCTGAAGCACAGTAAACTGTTGTGTGGCTTTTATTTTTGTCTTATTTACAGACTGTCTTCCCAGTGGCTGAGATCCTAAGGTTTGATTGCAAGTTGTTGACTTGCAAGTTTACAGCTGTCCTGGCCTGTGTTAAATCACAAGGAAAGTTGTGTAGAAAGCAGCCAAATTGTAACCTGACACTTGTATAGATTAATAAAAAGAAAACATGAAGAAGTAGGTCCCTGGGAAGATCGTGTGAATTATCAGTCAGGAATTGAAGCCAGACTTCAATTTCTGTGCAGCATCTTTATCAAGGAATTAAATGTTGCTGCAGTGACTTATCCTAGCTACAATGCACTAGTTTCCATTATTTTTTCTTTACTGGCATCAGCTGTTGGTGGGATCCAGCACCTTCTGAACTTTCCTCTGAGCATGGTGAGACACCGTACAGGCAAACCAAATCATTTTCAAACCTGTCTTGTGTGAAAAAAAGAAAAGCCTATGGTCTTCAGAAATCAAGGATTGAAAATTCCTAGTAATAGCAATAGATGAGAAGTGGTACTGTTAGAAATGTGAATGTGTGGCACAGAACTATGCAAAAAACTGGTTTGATTTAGAATGTACAATTAATCCAAAACATCATCTACTTCACAAAGCTTTTAATGAACTTTAATGGAGAATCTGAAGAAGAATATCTTGGGCTTCCTACCATCTTAACTTAGTGAAATTTTTCACCTGCAATATCTTTGCCAAGCAAACTCTTACTCAACACCTCAACACTTGCTTATTGAAATTTTCAGAATTACCGGTTCTTTTTTGGGATTGAGTGATTCCAACTAGTAGAAAATTATTAGCTACGGTTTCCAATAGCTGTTCACCTCTAGATAAGTTGCTGGACACTATATCAAGTTTTGGTGATTTTAGCTGTTTGCCTCAATATCCTCCACATTTTAGAGGTTTATAGCTTCTAAATGGCATGGGAAGCCTCCCTAGCACATGTGTTTTACCGCAGTTAGCTTCCTATTGTCTTTCTGAATGAGAGACCCTAGCACTATAATGTCAAATCAGGGAGATGATAGGCCAGATCATCCCATATGTTAAGGATTTGAAATGGAAATCTGAGAGGTTGTTCTCTGCGGTCACAGACTCGTAGAAAACCAGACAACCTGACTGAGGTCTCACACTGCTCTGTTCACATCTAGGTATCAGCCCACTTGCTACACTCACAATCTGAGTCGGATTTTGTGAAGGATGCATCAGATAGGTGCAGAGTAGTGAGAGTCTCCTGGTCCTGAAGAGCAGCTCTCCTTGCTTACCTAGTCTTCCAGGAGGTCCGCAGATGGGAAGTAAAGAACCATTTCTCCAGTAGCTCAGATACTGAATCAAAACAAGAAGATCTGATCCTAGTCTTGGCTCTGATTTCCTGTGTTTCTCTGGGCAAGCCACTTCATTGCCTTATGCTTCTTTCCTGCTTCCTTGCATTCATCTTTTTATCTTCCTAGATGGTACATGGGCGAGGACAGCGACTTGCTTGTTCTTGTAATCTCTTCCATGGTATGGACTAAGTGCTACATATTAATTTAGTTGAAAAATTAATTAGAAGGCACATACCAACGGACTCTTACATAGGTACCACCAGTAACAAACAAGCTGACAGCAAAGAAGGGAGGCACTAAAAAATTAAAGAGTACCATCATTTTTAGTGCTTCCCTCTGACATCCAAACTATCCTTTTCAAACGTTTTTAAATGATCCTGATCAGTTTTGCTGCAGCTGCTGTTATTCATTTGCACGGAAGAAAGCTGTTGGGTTGGGATTTTCCCATAGGTTTTTTTCTAGCTGAGATGATGCTGTTGCCAAGGAAGTAATTCCAAAAAAAATAATCCTCTTCGCTTTTGCCCAATATATGTCATTGTTTTCCAGGTCCAGAGAAGGTATATGAGTGTAGGTATAGCAACTCTGAAATGTGTCCTTCAGGTGGCTCAGCAGTACCATCTTAAGGTCCATTTTCAAATTCAGCTATGTCAAACAGACTAACATTAACTAACGTGTTACATGCGTAAGATGTTAATGTTATTTTGTGTATCAGTTATCTCCTTCTAAGACAAGGAGAACATTCTGAATATAATATATCTCAAATTCTTATCATTGATGCAGCCCAAGTATAAATACAGCACAAGTTTTGGGAATTTATAAATGCTGACTGTTGATTCCCCACTTGGCAATAGCACACCTCTTCTCTGCTTCACTGTCCTTTCCTTCCTTGCCTGCTGTACATCTCCCTGGCTCTGGAGGAGCTGAGCTGCTGCCAACAAACTGAAGCTGCTACAACACCTGTGCCTTGGCTAGTGCAACCATGGGATGCCCATACCTATGCTGCCTCTCACTCCACCTTAGAGGAACCAAGTGACTGCACACTGCTAAAACTTTGTAATGTCACCCAAATCCTCTTTTGACCTCTAAAGAGGTCACAACTTGCCCATCTGAGAAAACCAGAACTAAAGTACATGCCGGAAAGGATCCAAACTTTATGTGAGTGCTTCCCAAACCCAACACTCCCCTTAGCAATTTGCTCTAAGTCACTCCTCCTGTAACATTTGCTGTCATAAAAATCTGAATTATTCTGTTTTCAGGTTCCAGGCATTGATTTAGACACTAACATTTGTCACAGAAGAGCAAATAACAGCCAGAAAGAAAACTGAAACCTCTGCAGTATGAAATTTGCTTCTGCCATATGCCACTGAAAGTAGCATTCTAAGATAGAGTTGCTTTGTCTTTCTTCACTAACCAATGTCACTGCTTTTCCCCAGGATACTTAACTGGTGAGATAGTAAATCTAGTCCCTTGTTTCCTGTGGCTTAGGTTCTTCCCAGCTGCTCACTCCCTTCAGGTGTTTGAATGCCAGAGTGTACTACAGTGTTCTCTCTACAAGTTTAGCCACAAACTAGGTGCCTCTCAGAGGGAGAACTCTCACCTTTCCAGGCCTGCCTCTTGGTTTTGGAGCTAATGCTGGAAGCGGGGGTCTTAATTATTGCTAATTATAGAAGTGGCTTGGTGGTACCCATAGGGGAGTTGCTGTCAGGCCACATCCATTTTCTCCTCGCCCAGCAGCTGTGGTGTGATGATGTCTTTCAGCTAATGCTGCTCTAGACAGAATTTGGACTGATCACTGTGAAGCTGGGAGATCTCTGTTCCCTGAGCTTTGGATCAGATGTATTTCACAACATCCTGCTTCTACTACCACCTTTCTTCATTTACCCTGGCCTAACACAGCCAAGTTGTTTTTCAGGCTGCACCTTTTACAAGTTTTTTCCTTAAAAAAACAAAACAAAGCAAAACCCACAAATTGCAGGGGTTGATTTTTTTCTTTCAAATAATAGTTAACTCCACCTTTGTTACAGATACCTGCGCACGCACGCACACATACACACGTATTGATGCTCACCCACACCCAGCCATTCACCTTGCTTTCCTTCTTCAGCAAACTACCATGTGAAATTATCAGCAGTTTTCCATCAGCCGTGTGGCAGTTTTAATTTGCCCTGGGAATGTTTCTATTTCTTTGGCAAGATACAACGTAGTTCTTTTTTTTTTTTTTCCCCTGTAAAGGCATCCAAATATGTCTCTTGGTTTACTGAATTGTTGATACAAAGGAGTCCAGTGTAACAGGCCAAGTGATATATCTCTTCATTGTTAAGTCTAGCAGGATTAACCTTCCAAAATGAAAGGGGTGCAATAAGCCAAATACCAAAGTCATTAGAGTAATATGAGGGATGACTTTGGTCAATGCCTCTAAAATCTCAAACTGTTAAATTCTAGGATTTAACAAGCTTCAATTAACTTGTTAATTTACAAGTGAGTGAGCCAATCTATTATGATATGTCATAGAGGCAGCCTCAGAAAATCAAGTATGGGAAAGAAATGTTCACTAAAATTAAAAAATAAAAAAAAAGTTTTAATAAGACAATTTACATCACAGTTCCATGTCCTAGTTCATTCCATCAGTCTTTCCATTTAAATGTGTAAGCATACATAATATTAGCTGATAGAAAGCAACTCTACACTAACATTTTAAGGCCAGGAGGTCAAGCACTTGTAAATTAAGAAATGCCAGAATGAGGACTGAAAGCAAAACTTGAATTCATCTGTCTTCTGTGTGTGTGTGCAGTGATACAGCCTGCACTTCAACAACAGCACAACCTTTTTTCCCACAGGGCCCTCTCTTCCACTTAGTGCACGGGGTGGATGCACTCCCTTGGTGAAGAATTGCTCTGTCTTGCTTTCTCCTTGTTCACTTGTGCACACCCCAGGCTTTGTTAGTGCTTCAAACTCCGTTTTATTGATGAATTCTGAGTTTGACCTTGGCTTTTGGACAGTGCTAATTAGTAAAATACATTGGAGAATCACAGAAGAATCATTTCATAATACCCTTTTGAAGAGAGAAGACATGAACCCTCCCACCTTAGAAATTTAGCAAGATCTAGCTATGAATCCACTGATCCAAGGAGTTCAGTTTGACAACTCTTAGGACATCAGCCTTCAAAATAATATTTTTGTCTAAAACACTGATCCTTCTGATTTCTGCTGCAGTTGGGATTGCTCCCCACTTCAGCAACTCACATCCTGGGAACCCAAATCAAGCAATCAAATACAGAGAACAGCTACTATTAACATTAAAAATAAAATTTAAAAATGTTTAAATTACTCAGCAAGCAATACACAAGTAGTCGGGCTAGGGGAAAGAACAGGACATAGTTCCTGATAGCAACACTCAAACACTTGACCCAGAAGACCCTCCACTCCCACCCGAATGGCCTGTACTCAATCACAGTCCATGGAGTAAAGCCTACTGACCCAAAGCCACTCTAATTAAATGCCCCAGAGCATGCACTCCTGAGGTTGGGATCCTGTAGAAAAAAAGTGACCATGAATTAAAGGCCACATACTAATGTACACTTAGATGACAGCCACATTCAGGGTCCATTGGCAGTTCTTATGAAAAAAGAAATAACTACTAAACTGAAATTTTAACCCAAACTTGCAGCTTTCAGAAGTCAAATTTGAACACAACTCCAATGTAAATTGCAAATTCCTGTTCAAGAGCACTCTAGATGTTCTGAGAGAAACAGTCGTGGAGGTCAGGGCAGTATCTCTTTCTGTTACCTCTTTGTAAGAGTCTTCTGAACTATCTTGTCTGATATTACTGAGGCAGTCACAGAACAGGAAAAGTCTCAACACCAAATTAAATGTCTAAGAATCCCTTCTATAATTTCAGATAAAAATTCTCCCTCCCTGCCCTGGCTTGTATGTATAGTCCTAACTTATATCAGCTGTGGTCCAGTTTCTCACTCTTCTATCCATTCTGAATAGTGCTCTACTCAACCTGTACATGGAGCAACCTGAGAAGGTTTAGAGTCCATCACTGACAAATAGATTTTAAATTCACTACAATCAGTCCTCCAGAAAAGGGGAAAAAGTATATATCTTCTGCATGTTGGGAATGCCCAAAGTTTAGGCTTCATTTTATAAGTCTCCAAAAGAGTCAAAGAAAACTCTGTATTTTCCTAGGTATTGTACTGCTGCCTTACCTTTAAAGATGTATTTCTATCAGTTTTTTCACGATGTCTTTTTTGTAATTAAAATAGGCTATTGCAGCTCACAGGGCAGACCCTTGTTAGAGACAATGTTGTGGAGTAAAAGTAGTAAATGGTGGTCAACAGAGCACCTCAAAAGCAACTCTCAGAATTAAAAATACTTCTGCATAGATTGTAAGCCTCACATTCAGGTGCAATCTGAAAACCAAAGCAAGCAAGGCACATAAAACTGGAATGAAGCAGCACTTAAAAAATGAAAAAAAGTATCTTGCAATGCTTTTTGTGCAGAATTTATGGAGTTATGGAAATAAAAGCTACTAGAATATGAAGGGGTTTTCTTGTGCTGTTCATGCATTCTAGCACCCTTTTTAATAAGAGATTACCAGGAAAAACAACACAGCATCTTTCTGGAAAAGCTAATCAGCTGATCTTGTTGTCCATGCCACGTAACTGCCGCTAATCCATATTCCATTATATCATGCTCCAAAACACCTCTTCCTTGCTGTTCACAGTCCTGTTGTCTCTTTTTCCTCCACTCACGTCTTCTTCTCTGGTCCTTCTAACCACCAGCCATTTTTCATTTACTTCTTTCTGAGAGTTTGTGGTTGCTAAAAACTCTTCGGTATTTATGACAAATATTATTATCTATAGGATTCAATTGACTCACACCGCAGCCTTCTGCTTTTTCATGGTATTTGCCTTCCACCCACACTCTCTACCTTCCCAGATTTTAGCTCACTTTTCTTTCTCTTTCTCTCTGTCCCTCCCTGTGACTCACTCTTGCTGCCTGAAAGCCTCAAGCACACTTTGGCAGCTCTAGAGATTGTGTTACCTCTCCCCAGCTGCTGCTGAATCCCTTACCTGAATTAGAAAACAGGTTTGCTCTGCCTCTTCCTCAGCTATACATTGACCATGGCACTGATAACCTATAATAAGTCTGAGAAATCGGTTTTCTTCAGGAACAGCAATGTGTTGGTGTAAGTGGGTAACCCACCTTCAAAGAAATGGTGCTATCTATCAGTGCCATTACCCTATTCGGTCCAGCAGCCTCAAGAAGGATGCCACAGCTGTAGCACCTCAGGACTATTTTAATTTATGAGGGGCTTTTACAGTTTCCATTCATCAATCCAAAAATCCATGCAGCACAAAGACTGCTAGTGCTGCATTCTTCCTTACACTACTTGTGACCCATGCATATCATGGGATCAAGGGCACAGAGCCAAGTTTTGTCCTCTGGCTCTTTAGCATCCACCCCATTTGCTCCCTTCTAACACTCTTGCACCTCAGCATTCAGTCAGCCAGGCTAGGTCTAATTCACTTTAAGGGGAATTAAACAAAGATATTTGATAACCTTCTTCACCGGGCCCTATTTTCTGTGCCATTCATAGTGCTGGCAGAGGTGCCTGGGTTAGACAACCAGGCACCCCAGGTTCCCTCTACCATCAAGGAAAGAGCCAGCCAGCTCCCAGGATGATTCAGAATGGAGGTGTATTGAATTACCCCATGAACCTGCCTGTTTCTCCATTAACTACAGAAGGTACCCAGGGAGAACAGGCTCCTAATTTGAGAGCCTCTCCTCATTGCCTAAACTGGGTTGTATGAATCCACCTCTGCGTGTTGCTGCAGATAAACATTCAAATGGATTGCAACACGCTGCTGCCTTTCACAGCTCCTTTTGTTCTTCTCTTTGTTTACTTCTTATCGTGGAGCAGTTGTGGTTTTCGCATACTGAATTTTTCAAAGAAAAAATCCTACACACAAATATGCGTTCCAGTTAACTTTGAAAACAGCTCTGGATATTAACACCTAGGCAAATTTTCTGCCACTCCACAGCGAGTCATCTCTGAGGAGCCGCTCTTGTATGCCTTGGTTTTAACAGGAGTTACCAAATATAAGCAGAAGCTGTTATATCTGCCATCCTTCTGGGCCACATGTTAATGCTCAGTTTGCATTACCAGCCTCTACTGGGCTCAATCTAAGGCCTATTGAAAACAGCAGGAGTCTTTTCACTATATTAATTGGACTGGGAAGTCAGTTATATCAAAAAGAGTACTTTGCATGTTCATCAGTACATGACAGACAGGTGGGTTTTGGATATTTCATGAGAAAGGAGTCTAAGCTATGACTGGATTGAGGTGTCAGTTCTCCAAAGATCAGAGGCCATTTGGGTCCACTGTTACAGTTTCTAGTATCTGTACTTTTTAACACTGCTGGTGGTTCACTAATCTTCATTTGTTAGGCTGGGGATGACTTGTCATAACACATGAGTGGTTTAACAAGTGAAGATAAGAGCCTTTTCTAACACTAAGCTCTTCTATATCTGCTTCATACAGCATTCTGCATTTGAATAACAGGGCTGTCGAGTAATCTCAGACTTGCACTACCATTTATGGCTTAGCTTTTGACTTTTATGCAATGAGCAGAAGCAGTAGCATTTATTTGCTTTCAAAGGAGACTATTCCTTCTTTCTCCCTCCCACTGCAACCTCCACACCCTCCCCTTCAATCAGCTGCATCTCAAACTGGGAAGGAACTGGAGTAATTTGACTCAACCCATTAAAGCAAATGATTGTATCAAACAGGTGAGCTGAGCCAAAGTCCATTTCAGTCTACAAGAGTGTCTGGGGACTCCAAAGAAATGACTGTCCTCACTGGCAATTTGTACATAGGAAACCAGGGTCATTATCAGCACTCATTAGTGTTACCTTAGTGTTCCTATCCTGTGTGCGAGACCTTGCCTGTGCACACGTGTTTCCCTTTCCTTCCCTGCTAGACCAGGGGATGGGTGGTAGATGATAAACTCCACGGGTGCTGGTGATTGGCCCTGCTCGAAGCTACTTTGTATGGGCAGCTGTAGAGCAAAGGCCATGCTTAAAAATAAATAAATAGCAAATGTTAGAATGGCAATAAATGGGAAAAGACAATGCTGGGGAGGGAGAGCTGGAGAAGTCATAAAGGGTCATGGCATGTCTCTGCATATGGGGTGGTGAGGCAGCTGGGAGTGCAGCTCTGTGAGAAGAGACACCAGGAAGGGAGACAGTACTATATGCATAACCAGGGAATGCATGCATCTTCAAATGGATGTGTATATGTGAGTGAATTAATGTTCTCCAGGCTTTCAGGGAAGGCGGTTACCTTCAATTAGCTTTTAACAGTGCTAGGGATGACTGCAGAGACAGAAAATTAAAAGGAAATCTGTCCAGCACCAAGGTTTTCCAAAGAGTTGGAAGTCAGGTTTCCAGCACAGGAGCAGTCTGATTTCCTAAAGAGCTCATATCTTCTTTAGACCTCTACATGATGTTACACATTCAGCAAGTTCCATATGCAGATCTGTCCCTTTAGATTTTGATGATGGCAGGCAGATTTCCCAAAGAGGGCTGAGCTCCTGCATTAAAGGCAGCTCTTAAAAAGCAATGCATACTGTTCAAGCAGAGGTCTGAGAGCAAAGGGACAAACCAAAGAACCCTGGTCAGGAAAAAAATGTAACTGAAAACAGTCTGGTGAAGCAACCGCCCACCCAAGGGAGCATGCTGTGACCGAAGCACACACGTCACCAGTGGCTGCCGATGACACTCAGCTTTTCAGCGTTTGTCCCATGGAACACACCAGGCATGGACTTTAGACACGCTCTTAAGTGTGTGTGGAAAGTTTTAAACTTGCATATGTTCCCACTGAGTTCGAACCAGAGCCAGTGGGATACTCTCAGGCTTAAGCACTTTGGTGAAATTAGGCCACAAAACGTCAGCCTCTTGCTGAACTGAGCTAGGCGGGAACCCAATACAAGAGATTGCTTTGTTCAGCACATACATTGATATCACTTACATTGTGGTGATATCAGCTGGTAAGCTGCGGAAATGCCTCCTAAGTTACTTATCCAGCACCTCTCATACTCTCAGTCCATTAACCCAGGCTTTCTGGAGCCACTTCTGAAGCTCCAAACTTAAGCAGCAGTTATAAAACCACTTCCACATAAATAAACATATTTCCCCCCAGAAACGGTATTTCCTACGTCAGAGATGCAACAGTCAGCCTTGGATGATTGACAGGCCTCATGTGTAATACCTTACAAGTCATTACCACTGGAAAGGAGCATGCCATACCACTGAGGAGCTAGGAATTGTCTTCTGACCATTTCTAGGCCTTACATGACAATACTTAGTGACTCTGGGGCAATCCACAGTTTCATGTAGATAGTGGCCCCAGACTGCCTAAAAAGCACTCCTGTTGTGACATGTTTTCATTCACCCTGTGGCCTGTAAAGTACAAGGCATTTTACACTTACAAAAATACAATTTGATTTTCTCCTGGTTGCAAATAACTGCACTAGGTCACAAAACATGCCATCCAGCATTGGGACCAACATGAGAGGACATGATGCTGAACTTTGGTTTCCAGGTCTATACCAACTGCCAAGTCATTAGGGCAGAGTCAGCTGAAGGGATTTCACACAACTGGACACTTTCACAACTCCACAATACAGACAAGTCCCTGAACTCTCAGTATTAAAAACACCTGGCTTTATAGGGAAATAAAAATAGTATGTTTTACAACTCTCTCAGGTGTTTGTAGGATATATCTTTTTTTCTGTACAGGGCATCATACAAGAACATAGAGGGCAGGCACTGCCAGGTGTCACTCTGGACACTGTCTGGCTGCGATCACATCCCAGCATACAGGAGTGCTCACGGGGTCTGCTGTGCCATGTATGGGGCTCCACGAAAGCTGTCCCTGGAATACCTGATAACAGAGGCAACACGGCTTTGCTGGCAGAAGTTTACACACATCCAGCAACAGTTTGCATGTATACTGGGAAGCTCTCACACACACAGTAATTGGGGCCAACTTCATTAACGTGTCCTCACTCACTATTTGGAAGCTGCAGCACTATTCTGATCCTGAGTATTTTATGACTAGTCCATTAGCCCTTCAACATACAAATTACTGTAACCTTGTTGTCCCCCTCAGTCTGCAAGGAGTCTGAAACAGTAGCTCTGAGAGACATGTGAGCTGCACTGTTCATCTTACAAATCTGCTTTTCCTGAAATCTGGTGTAAATGGCAATTAGTGTGCTTAACCATTTCATTCCTAATAATGTAACTAGAAGTTTTTAGGCAATGTGCTCATGGATTATTTTTGACTGAAAGAGCAGCTAAAAGGGATGCAGCATGGAGAAGGTTCCTCAGAGCCATTGTTAGTTGTGGGACTTAAAGAAGGAACAAAAGCTCTGCTCCACCTCCTGTCTAGAAGATACCCCAAGCGTTCAAGCTCCCAAAAACCCTTCCTGTGGAAGCTTCCCAAGCTCCTGAAGCACCGACTCCCAGACCCTTGAGTCCAAATCTCCATCTCTCTTCTGGCAACCTCTAGCATTAAGGAGGCATGGAGAAATTATTACATAATGGAGCAATACACAATGTCATGTATTTTAGATCAGAATATATAAATGCAGAAAATAAGTCTTTTAACAGCACAACAGGTGGTAACCAACCAGACATCTTATGCGACTTCAGAGGGATAATTTAACTGCAATGTTACTGTGACACATTTTGCTGGTGCTGATATAGGCCAGATGAGTACAGCTCCATTTATTTCCTCTCTCATGAAATTCAAACTTGTTTCCAAAGTCACAACTCTAGTGAGATTGGAGATTTTTATAAAGAACAGTGTTCGAGTTAGTCCTTGGAGCCAGTCCAGTTCAAGATGTGGTGCAATACAGGAGACATAAAAATACTAATGACAATGTCTGTAGAATCTTAAAGGAAGAGGCATAGACTAGTATTGTTGTTACTAGTTTTCCCCCTGTGCTTTGCAGGATGGTTAGCAGCAAGGTCTATCTGGTCTGAAGCATGCCAGCATATTGCCAGGCAATTTTTGAGAATTCCCTGCTCCTCAGTAGTTAAATTTTGTCCTTTGCAATTTTCAGATTTCTAACAGAACTGCTGGTGACAGTTGTAATAATATTCTGTAAAATGTTGTGGTGGTGATTCTTTGAATGCCTCTGTGGTTTGCTGTCCAGAGTTGTAATAACCTATGTTTGCCCAGATATGTGTTCTTGACTTGGAAGCACTGGAGCTAGCATTTGCTCTTCTGCTTGGGTGACTGCACATGTGTGCAGTGTGTGTTGCTGAACATGTGAGCAAGTCTCTCTCCAGGTATTTGCCAGGTGCTTCCTGGTCCCTGGGAAGCATATTCTTGGGTTCACATCTCAGGGAAAGTGGGTGACTTGAGGTTTATACCAAAGAGCAGAATCCACTGATAGGAATAATAGGTGGTTTCTGAGGCGCTGTTTAGTTTCAGGTGTTTCACTATCAGTTATCTCCTTCCCTAATCATATGATTTTAGGAACAATACTGGGGAGAACAGAGGAGAGGGAGAAAAAGAAAAATACAGCTCTGCGATTGTATGACAAGCCTGAAAGCTGCATAGCTACACTGAGATTAGTTCTGAGAAGATAGTTTACTTCAGATTACATTCTTGCTCTGTTCATCTCAAGGAGTTTAATTTGACATCCTCAGAAGGATGAGATACAATAGCCAGCTTATGTTAACATTTGTTAATTGTTAGCATAGTCTTAGGTCTACATATATATGTCCTTAGTGAAAACTGCTGAGTGAAACTTTGAGAATTAGGCTTGTGAGACACAGGACTGAAATCATATATGTATGTATGAGGCACCAATTTCAACTAAAACTGCACGCCACTTTGGAAAGAAAACTCTAAACAAACCTAAAAAGAAGATCCAAAAATCACTCATAGTCAATCACAAAGGACCTTCTCCAGAGTCTTTCTGTAGCTTATAAACCCTTTACATACATTTGTGTCCATGAACAAAATAACAGAGGAGAGAGATGTGAAATATGCATGGTACTGGACTTCATTTTATATAAACAAAGACGTATCCCGAAAATACTTTACAAAGTAATAAAATAGACCCTGGTAGTGCATAGATGTTATAAAAGCCAAGGTGTCCATTCTGTACCAAGCAATAGCCCTTATACATATTTTTAAAACTGGATCCCAGTCAGCTGAAATATCAAAAAGAGTTACATCTAAAGATGGGAAAAAAAGACCTGCATTTAATTTGAGAAGAAAATCCTTCATGGTTTGGCTGCACACAAACAATGCTATACCCTCTGAAAGCTTGGCTTTTGAAATTAATTCATGCTCTAGAGGAAGAAAAAGTTGAGCATGCCCTCAGTAGTGACTGCCCCAGTTCATCCTTGCACACTGGTCTTGCACAGAATTTGCTCTGACTGAAGAATTGTAATGTCATGTATTGTCATTACACACTCCAGTTGTGAACTCCTAGGTCAAGGAGTACATTTACCCCAATACTCAAAAATGAAATCCTGTAAGAGAGCCTTTAATCCATCTCCTTTTTAACCATTACTATTACAGCATTTCTGAGGTTTTGTGGATGGTAGCATATTGGGATGCTACATAGAAAAATCATCCTTAGGAGTTCAAAATCCTCATCAGAGACCCCAAAATCCTGCAACTGTAGAGCTAAGCACAATTTATGCAGAGCAGCCATGCAGAAAATCTTCTTCCAAAGCCAAATTCTCTTACTGATGGAAACTATGCTTTGTCTCTTACCTCTTTCACACTCCATCTCCTGCACCTCTCCCCTAGCACCATCCTCAAAAGGAGGATCATCCTCTGCTAGCTGAAACTAGCCAGCTATGAGCTGTGCTCTGTCCTTTGTCCTCACTTTTCCTGACCAGTGATGGTCAGTCACATCCTTTCTGGGGACAAATAAGCCTCAGCAGCACAGCAGGCATCTCTGGGCTAAGGTCAATTTCCTGAGCTGCTCTGCTTGTGCTTTCTGATCATACTTTTTAGCTCCACACTTGCCAGCTGGTTCCAGGCTATTTTCTTCTCCTGACTATGGTCCTCATTCTGAGTTGCAAAGCTTCTCTCAGGTGATTAAACTTCCGACCAACTGATGGGGCCATGACTTGGACCAACAAGGCAGGTTGAAATTCGCCTAAACGCTGAATCTCCCAAGAACTCTCTCCCTCTCTGGTAACCATTCAAAAGCCTGTTTCATTCTCCAGCTCCATCATTTCTGTTTTCCATGCTTCCCTAACTTCTAACTTCCTTCCTTCCAGCTGCTGGGCTTCTTCCTCTTTTCTCTTGCTGGTGTGCTCGCTCTCCTTCCCATTAGGTTTTCCACCCCACACTTTCCTCCATTCCTTTCTCCCTGGGGAACACACACGCCCTGCCCTGCCTCTCCCTCCCTTGCTACCCATCACCTTTCATCTCAAATCTCCCAAGACAGTAAGTTTGGTCTTTTTACACAGTCAACAGGCTGAAAGGAATTATCTGACTTACTTATACAAACCCATGCCTCCCAAGCTGAGATTTCACTGACACTCTGGCACTGTACATTTTCAGCTTACTTTTCATGTAGTGAAAAAGAAAAATTGAGTCCTATCACCCAAATTTAGAACTTGGTCTAGGAAAGAGTTAAACATGTGTTGAAATCCCTTTGTACTCAGGGAACATACAAGGGTGATAGGCACTGTATATGCCCTGTGCTTTCTGCATCTGCGACGTGGTCTGCTTAAATATGTGCATGTAACTACAAGCTCTCTTAAGCCAGTATGCCTACATTTCTCCATGTGTTTTCTTGAATTCAAGCCTCGGTTGCTATTGAAAGAGAAGCTTCTATTCTGGAAAGATAAAGTATACACAAAAAGGCTCCAAATAAGCAGAGAAATTTTTTTTTCTTTTAAAAGAGCTTTATAGTGATGTATTTTTTTTTAAAGAATTAAAGAATTATCATTTATATACATTTCTAATACCAATAAACCACTGTGAGATATCTACTGGCAAAATGTTCCTGACACTTTTCTTACGTGATAGAAAGCAGATTATACCACAGCCTCACAATATCATCAATTCAATACCATAACTTCTTCCTCTATCTGTTGCTTCTGAACATCCATAGCTGTAATGGATCTGCTCAGAATATTCTATCATCTTAACAGTCGCTCCTTAGATACCATAGTATGCTTTACTTTCACATTAAATAGAGAAGAAGGTAGGTGACCCATTGTTCTAAGGAACTAATTCAAGCAAGGTAGTGCCTTCATGCTAGCATAACTGTAAACACCCCCAGGAAAGAAAAACCCAGTCACCTCTTAGGATTTGCGTCAAATGAAGGGAGAGTTGGCGGCAATATTGCGCAGCTTTGTGATATCCAAGAAAGGCCAGAAAGGCATTCCTTCAGCATACTGACAATATTCTTCTCATGCTAAGCACTCTCTGAGACTGGATCTCTCCTGAGCAAGACATGGCCACAGGAAGCAATATTATTTATTCATCGCCAACTAAACTAAGAATTCCATCTGGCCCTAGCTCCACTCTCAGGTGGGCTAAAGAAAATGACTGCTAATGGTTGGTGGGCTAGGCTAAGATCAGGAAAACTCCACTCCCATTCCCTGCCCTGCTGGGTTGTGTGATTTGAGCCAAACGATGTAGGCTATGTCTCCTGTGGTTTTGCAGCATCTGTCAAATGTCATCTCCCGACAATGTGGGGTACTACTGGGCATACACAAAAGTTTGTGGTGGGTTCAGCAGGGACAACTGACAATATAATTAGCTGCTGGAAGACCTACCAGCAAATCTGGTTGATGCCACAGATCTAACACAGATATCTAGGTATCTCTAAAAGAACAAGAGCAAATGAAACAATACGATCTTCCATTTAATGGCAGTTTCCCTGTTGAGGGACTGTCTGATAAGTCTGAAGTTGTGAGATCAGTTTAAGGTTGAAATATAATGCCAACTGAGGTGCCAGAGTGTGTAATCATAATCTCTGAGAGCTTATTTTGGATCACACCACATGGATCTGCCACCTGCCATCTTCCAAAATCTTGCCCAACCCTTTACAATTTAGCAATGAGAATTATGCACCTTAAAGGGCCAATATGCACACTGAAAATCATCAGATCAAAGTAGAATCTAGGACAATAAATAATGTTTTCCTTCTTTAAAAAATTTATTCCGGGAAACCCTATGGCTTAGGGGATTGGTATTGGGATATGGAGCCTTTCATCACTGATCCAAACATGACCCAAGTCAGTAGTGACCAAAAAATGGTTACTGTTTGGCAGATGCTTTGTGGCCTAGTGTATTTGAAATGAGTTGATGGTCTTAATCCAGTTCCCAGTGGATGACTATCCACATCACAGAAACCACCGCCACAATTGGCACCCTTGTTGGCAGCCTTAGCAGGTTGGCCAAGGATTAAATAAGTACAGAGACTGAGCCACCCGCTTATGCCTAGCTAGAGGTTGCCCCTCTAGGTCATGGATGAGACATAAGGATGGGGTGGAGTGGGGAAGCTCACACACCCTCTGCTTGTGCTGTCCTGGTTTTGTGGGTAAGGAGAGGAATTCATTTTCCAGGGCTGCGATTCAGGCACCCTTCATAAGCAGTATATTCATGTACATGCATTTAAACATGAATTTTGAAAGGAGTCAGAAATCGAAAGAATTTCAGGATTTGCTTTCTCAAAAGGCAAGGTGCCAGATTCATTTCTGCAGAGTTCATCAAAGTCAAGGTAGTTTCACCAGGGCTGCATTCAACAAAATGCGTACAAGCAACTTGTAAGGCGGCCCTACTTCGAGAAACATTCCTTTTGCTGTGCTATGTTGTCAGTCATCGCTTTAATTATCTCACAAGATGTCTTAGACTGAACATAATCCGTGCCAGCTATTGTCAGAAAGCTAAAGCTGATTTCTAATTAGATATACAATGGCAACTATCATGTAAGCAAAGATCTGATATACCTCAAAAAAACATACATATGCACAAAAAACATGTGCAATATGAAGAAAAGCAGGACTTTTGTTAGCATTTAAAGTGTTTTTCATTTCAGGAGAGTTAAAATGTACCAGTCCCTCTTTCCAATAAATGGCACTATCTGAAAAAAATACTGTGAGTTAAATCCTGCAGTTATTCAGGTAACATTTGGACAGAGTCAAAGTTTAAATAAATGAGGCAACATCTAGGCTGGCTGAGTGAAGGGCAAATAGCACAAGTTTTGCACATGCTTTCCTATGTGAAGGCACAGAGAGATCTTCCCCCTCCAGCAGCCCAAGCAGGCAATGCTGGAAAAGGAACCACAGCACACAGGCAGGAAAGGCCTCCCCAAAGTCACACCAAGACCTTGACAGCACTTGAAGCTACTTCTGTGCTTTTTCATTTTATTTCTCTTACAGTATTGCAGCAGACATGACAAGCAATGACAGCTCTGCCCAGGTAGAGACATGGGGAATGAATTCTGCAAGCAGCTGGAGGCTTCCCCTTTCCTGTTCACCTCTGTGATAGCCAGAGTGCCTCACCGTTTGTTAGAAGACCTTATTACACCAAGTCTTTAATAAGAAGGTAGGAACCCGTGCGAGTATATGAATAGCATTTTTCACTACCTGACTGATCTAACACATAGGTTCTATACCTATAGAAAGACTGCAATGCAAGGCAGCCTATGAAAGGAAGGCATTTTCTACCTACAAGAAAGAACTGCCATTTGATCTCTGCTGCAGTACGGCCCTCGTATGTTTTGGTTTTTAAACCACTTCTGGCAAAATGGAAATCCCCCAAAGTGAAAGTGGCAAACTCTTAACAGGTTCCTTGCCTGTGACACATATAAAATGGGGTGTCTTGTCACAGCAAGCCAGTTCCATTTGGTTTTATTTGAACGTGAATTAATGCTCAAACTAGCGGGTCTTCATGAAGGGAAAGTTCGGGTTCAGAAATAAGCAGAGAGCAAAGTGGTGAGAAGTAGGATCTCTTCCCTGTTAGTTGCAGGAACAGCAGTCAAGCACTGCACAGTGCCTGACCCTGGACGTCCACAGGCTCCTGCCATGCCAACACATGTTAGATGTGAAGAGCAACCTAATAGAAGTACTTGACCTAAACTGAACAAATTTCCTAATTGCAGTAAGACAACACTTGAGGGTGTGGTTACCACAGAAAATCACACCCATGGACAGATTAGGAGCACCTGGCTGCACCTCCTGCCTCCTAATGTCCCAGGGGCATGATTATCTCATCAGGTGCCACCTGCCAAGTCTTGTTGCTGAGGAGCTGGCTTTGGCACGCTGCATTGCTGGGGTGGGGAAGGGAGAGGAGCACACAGGGGCAGGCACACATGCTTCTCTCAAGTGCATTCCTTAAAAGTGAGTATTTACACCAAGATGATGCCTTGGTTCTGCTCAGAAGCATGTCTGCATTTGGGGGCTACAAAGCAGCAAGCTGTTGTTTCTAAACCTTGTCCAGCACCCCCACGTCCTCAGCATATCTTGCATTGTCTGTTACTGTTTAATGGGCATCCCTGAACTTGCCATTCTCCAGTCACAACTTTTCCAGCCACTCAGTGCAGCCTATGAGAGACCCAAACAAGGGGATGAGCCCAGAAAATTGCTTGGCTGGCAATTTTCAAAATGTTTTGCCCTTCTTCTCCCAAAAGAGGACAAAGCCAAAGCAAGACACAGGCTATATGACTTACAAAGTGCTCTGACCATGAAAATCACATGCCAAATTCAAAGTAGGTATCGTGTGTCCAGGTGAGGTTATGCTCTGCACATTGCCTCTGCATGTAAGTCCTTCTCATCTCTTCTCTTTCATCCCCAGTTCAAGGTGTGAAGCCTAACCTCCACACAGCAATTAGTGGATCATGGCCCAGCAAGAAAAGACAGACCAAACCTCTGCCTCTGCCAGGGCTGTTGAGCTCCTCTGGAACAACAAAGATCATAAAACACAAGACAAAGCTCTGAGCCCAGAGGTAAGTTACTCTCGGTCGAAAGGATCTGTCTGGGGAACAAACTTTCAGAGATTAGACTAATTCAGAGTCTGATGACCTTTAGGTCACAGTGCAAGAACTTCCTCTTTGATAGGTCTTTTACAACATAACCAGAGTGACATTAACAACAATAACCTGACCCCATCCCTCCCTTCAGAAGCACCTACCCTGGGCAGAGCTCCCCAGAGACAGAGAAGGGAGAAGAACAAAAGACTCCAGGAAGTCTACTAAGATTGTGCCAATCTAATTATTATGGGCAGTGCTCAGATACTGTGATGAGAGGTGCCAATAAAAGAAAATAATTAAAATCTGTAAAACTGCATGATGTAGCTTTAGGCTCCCATCCCTTTATGCCATGGAAGTAGAGCAAAAAGAATTTACTATGAATCAGATGAAGTCATATTTATTTACGCTCCCATCCTTAGCTCTTTTGATAGCACCAAAGTCCACTGGATTTGAAGCTACCCTGACAGATTTAGTGACAGTCCACAGCAGTAGGGAATATACTTAAGCCCCGTCCTTTGCTCCTTGCTCACTGTGCTGTACAGCAGTGCTGTTCTCCATCCAGCAAAATCCTCCTCTCCTTTAAGGCTCAGCACAACAGGTCTGATTCAGAAATGTTCCCCTTCCTCTTACTCCCCTCGAGTTTCTCACCCTGAGTCACTGGACTACAATACAACTTTAATGTGGAAAGTTTTGTGGGTATGTTTTGTTTTCTTTTAACTTCAGAAAAGAAAAGGTACAACCAGAGGGGGGAAAAGAAGTGTCTTATGGTTGAGAGGACTCTTTTAACCAAGGAGTCACATGGCTCCCTGGCGAGCAGCCAAAGGAGTCATGAGAGATGCTGCCATTCCCCTCAGCACTCCCTTAACCATGTCCTGCCTGCTACCCAGCCTGCCACTGGCCACCTCGCACCCTGAGGCCAGTAGCTCTCCTCAGCCAGGCCTTGCTCCACTGTGCCCATAGTGACTGTCTGGCTCCCGTGGAAGAAGGAGGCACTGTCAGAAATGATGCTTGGGAACTCTGGGAAGCAGCACTTTTCCCCTGCCCTCCCCCTGCGGCCACACTGGACATGGTGGTGGCGTAGGCGATAGTGATGCCATATTTCAGATGAGACGCAATCATGTCCTCTCTGCTGCTTGTGGTTGGAAAAGAGTCACTGAAAGTGATGATGCGGCACTTAATGCTGCGTTTTCCATTTTCAAAATGCTGTGGCAAGCTTTCGCTCTCCTGCCCCTCCCCTACCTCCAAGCCATGCCAGCATTGTTATTACCCTATTAAAGCTGTGGGAAACTGAGGCAGGCAGAAGTCAGGATACTGCTATTCAGCATCTCAGACATCAGTCTAGTCTTGAACCTTGCCTGTCTTCACTGCAGAGCAAATCCCACCATGGAAAAGCATAATCTTTAGAAGGGCTATCCCTCTGCCCCGGCCAGAGTCCAGATCTAGTAGAGATGCACTTGCGCTTTTTCAGATGCTTTCTTGCCTTTCTGCCAGGGCTGTTAGGACCAGCGCTGGTCCTGCATGTCCGTACAGCTCTGCTAGGCACTACATAGCAGCTGCTGCATTCCACCTCAGCAGTGAGTGAAATGATCCTTGCCCAGTTCACTTGAATAGTGGGAGGATTCATTCATTTATGATCCTTGAATGAAAGAAACTATTATTAAATAGTAGTCACATTTCATAATTATGTCTCACTTCAGCCAGATTAGGAGGGTGGATATGATATCCAGTCCTGGTACTGTAGCACTTAAACAATTTAAAATTAAATACACCTCAAATTGTTTTTCAGGCCCTACTTGCAAGCAGACAGCGGTTTATATTTTATGGCTTATGCTTACTTCCAGCTTTGAAAGCTGGGCTGCCCCATGATGCCTTGCACATAATGAGCAAATGCCACAGTGCTTTTGAAGTGCTTCTCCCCTCAAAAAATAAATAATGTTTTGTTTTTATGTCAGCTCTTACTGGCACCAGGGGCCATAATGATTCTTTCAATAACCCATAGAACTGCTTTTGGGTTTTCTCTGACATGGCCACTTATTAATATTGCTTTCACTCTACATTCTTGGGAAATATGGCCAAGAATTCACTTTGAATTGTGTAACATGGCAGCCTATGCCAAGGCTGTACTTGAATGGATACTGGAAGAGCAAGGCTTGTACTGACTTTCTGCCTGGTTCTCCTCTCATTTGCACCAGAGTCACTCCACTGACTGCAGCAGAGATGCTCCTGCTTTCTTAACTTGCTGAGCTGTGGACATAACCCCAGGGGAGAGAAGCCTTTTGCCCTCAGGGCTGAAAAGAAAAGACATAAGAGCTTCTCAAAATGCTGCACAGGTCTATAGCAATAGCCATCCAGAAGGAAATATTTTTGAATGCCTTCATTGTACATTTCATGTATGGGCTGGTTGAAGATGCAACTCATCAACATTATCTTTGTACCACAAATCTGCCAGTAAAGTTCCCAGAGTACAATCAGTTTTGAAAGTGGTGCCACTGATTAGCAACAGGGTGGCTCTACCTCAAATAAACCATTTGGGACATGCAGTACAGTGACCAGTGGACTTTGTGCCACTTCACAGGGGAAAATTCTTCTGCCACGTGTTAAACCTCTGAGGCTAGCTTTTGCCCTCAGTTGCACACTTGCTCTACCACTCAATGTCCTTTTTTTCTTATTACTTAGGAACTCTGGGTGAAATTTGACCTTGGACAAAGAGCTGGAACAAAGACTATGTCACCATGATGATTAAGTGGGATTTTTGCATAAACGTGAATTTTATCCTTTGTGGGTTCCTGCCACGAGGGAAATCTGATCCACAAGCATAGGCTGAAAAGAAAATAAATGTTCAAGACTGGAACTATGACATGGGTACAAACTGTATGCACTATTAAAATTATTTCCAGAAAAAAGTTACAATAGCTCTCTAATTTAGCCCGTCTTCAGATTTTCTAAAGAAGGTGTGGTTTGCCAGAAAATAATTAATAGGTGATAATAATCTTGCTGTCAGATCCTAGTGAAGGAAAGATTTTTTTATTATGAGAGCAACTATTTGGCCTTAACTATCTTAACTTTAGAAAAGCTGCCTATACTCCATTAGAGCTGAACTAGGCAGCTAACTTTCAGCTCCATTGCACTATCAAGAAAACTGCCTTTTTGAAAGAAAGCCCAAGAGGAAAGCATGGAAAAGACAACTTTTGTTCCATTTTTTCATGTTGTTGTTGTTGTGGTGTTTTATCTAAGGGTTTCTTCTAACAACATGTAGGCAGTAATAGAAGAAAGAAGTTAAAGAAATATTTTGCCTACTGAGAAAATACTTTAAGTCCCTGTACCTATAATTTCTTCCCATTTGTCTGGCTGAAGTATTTGCAATGCTCCTTATGCATGTGTTGGAGCAAAAGCAAATACACAGGAGTCGTCTTGCCAAGAAGTAGCCAGCAGGTCCCATGCAGCTCTCCACAATGAAGTGAAAATGTATCCTTTTACCGTTGGGGAAGGACTAAAGGGAGAGTAAAAGAGAAGGAGAGGATGCTAGTAACCCTTAAAGGACTGAAGGACATTCTGCAGGAACCTGCCTCCTTTGGCTTTTCTTCCAGAGCACTCCTATGCCTGAGCTCCTAGTCTGTCTTAGCCTCCTGAGTAATTCTGGGCTTGTAAACCTGCGGCTTTCAGTGACAAGCTTGTTCAGCTCATTGCCAGGGTATTCACATGTGCACTTCACAATCTCATGACCCAAAAGTCATGGAAATTTTGCTTTCGTGCATAGATGTTTTGGTGATGGTTCTCATGACTGGGGGCTTGGCTGGTTCCCATACAACTCTTCCGTGCAACGTGCTACTGTATACCCTGTAAGTTATATAGCTGGGACAGGTTGCAGTAATGCTGAACAGGAAGGCGGTGAAGCATCAAAGAGGAAAGACCAAAAACGACTAGAATAAGCAAGCAGGCGGACCTGGAGTTGCAAAAAGTCCTCTGTCAGGTGCTGAGCAGGTAGGGGTGGTTTACCAGCATGCATGAAAAACACTGGTGAGAGTCCACTGAGGATAAAACAACATGCAAAGGTTACGGGCTGAAGAAAGCGGGCTTGCAACATTAACCAGTTCTGTAACGTGGTGTCAGCACGCCTTGGGAACTCCTTTGATCTATAGCTGGTCCCAGCCTTCTGCTGCTTGTGGTGACTTGGAAGGGCTAGAGGTTTAAACTGTATTTTGGGGACTAAGAATCTCTCTGACAGCATTTCAGTCCAAATTACACAGTCCCATACGCTTGGCACCATTGCACCTTTAGCATACTGTATTGCCAGGTACACATGGTGCATTTTTTCCATTGCATAAAATAAGTTTGTCGGTCTGACTGTACAATTGCAGCTCCCCTCTTTAACACCTCCTTCGAAAGGTTGTCTTCTGAGGGATTAGCCTTGTTCTTTGTTTACTATGCGATCATATCTGCATTTAATCTTAGCTACTCATCTGAATATTTAATGTTGCTTTATACCCTACTTGTTATATTATGTTAGTAATGTAACATATGTAGTAATTCCACGCTGTCATCCTACAAATTCTGCATGCTGCCACCTTTCCTTATAATTACTTAAATCATTGCTTTTTTTTCAATTTTGAGGCATGCTAGACATCTAGTTTGCCACAAAGGATTGAGAGAGTTGCCTACATCCGAATGCATTTGCGTTCAAGGATGTTCAGAACTTGAGTGCTTGGCCTAGACCATGGCAGAAGAGGGGTGGCCAGTCACAGACTTACCAAAGCTCTGCAGTTTTAGGCAGGGAATTTTAGTCTGAGTCTCTCAGGGAAATGGTGCACTTCATCTTCTAGAACCGCCAAGAAGTCATATCACAATCACCTTTGTGTGGCTGTTTCAATGCATAGAAGTAGACTATGCATTGACTATGTATAGGACAGGTAAGCCAAGCTCATGGCCATTATGGTAGCCCAGCATGAAAATATTATTTATCTTTCTTGCTTCTGCTGAGCTAAAGCATTAGCTTTAGGCAATCCTGAAAATAGTCAACATCCTTGGAAGGTTCCCCTGTTCTGTCTCTAAGCTAACGCATCTCTGGGGGACAGTAAAGTTGAAGTCCTATTCCAAATCTTCTTATAGATTACTATTATTACAGTACTATGTAAAAGGAGTATCTAAGGATCCCAACAGAGCTCTCCTCAGGCACAGGACACTGCACAAATAGAGGTCGAGAGCGCAATCTTGCCCTAAATAGCGCACAGTCTCAGTTATAAGATGAACAAGGTGCAAAACCAGAGAAATTACAAACTTACACCACACTCTAGTGACTGAGCCAGGGACAATCCTGTTCCCATAACAGCCCATTTTATCACAGAGGTTGATACAACCCTGATCTAACCAGGATGGGAAGAGTGGGCCAGCCTGTGTTGCCCTAACTGTATCAGCTGATGTGGGAGCATCAGTCATGCTGGTTGAGAGTAATAGTGAAGCTGTGCCCACCGTCCCCCTGAAGGCTCTGCACCACAGAACAGGCTGGCTGTTCTCTGCTGTAGCTCCCTCCTGCACTGCCCAGTTCAAGAGACAAACGTCAGGGACTGTTTCCAGCAGTCCTAATCTTTAGGGATTAGGAATGGATACTTTCCTGTAGGCATATGAAAAATATGTGTTCCTTCTAACCTGCTTCCCACGACTGTGGAGAAGCTCTGTTGTAAAGAGTGGGGAATTGTAAGGACATGGGAGCATCAGCAGAACAGATGCAAAAAGTGCAGAGGCTATTTCTCCCTCTACATTTCCTAACCAGCCAGTAGTATCTACTCAGTAATATAAAATTATTTGTATTATGGTGCTACAATGCATAGGTGCTTTGAAGATTTATGCTGCTATTAACACATACACACACTCTCTCTTACAAGTTATTCCCAACCACGTTGTAGCAAATAACTGAATTAACTCTATCTATGCACCAGCAGATAATCCCCGAAATAAGCTTCTTAAGAACCAGCTCTCATGTGGCTAGTGAATGCATCAGCCTTAAAGAAGATGAGCAGTGAAAGGAGTACACAAACGGAAAGTTAGACTAGCACCATCTTCTTTAGAAGAAGCTAAATATGTGTGTGTGTACAGACACATGCGCAGTCAAACGCACTGCAAGAAATGATGCCAGACAGTATTATGTATAATCCTGTTTTTTAGACATTTATACTAATTACATCGATATTATTAAATGTCAGTTTTATACTTTAAATATGTAATTGGATTACCAAAATATGTCTAGAGCATTAAAATGCATCAATCATGCTACTACTAGCTATTCTAGCTGCAGTCAGTTTTCTTCTTCAAAAAGTCAGACACTAATTGCTTCTGGTTGTAAAAATGTTTACAGTGTCTCAGAGGACCAGAGGTTAGTAGGCAAGCACGCCAGAGAAGATTACTTTATCAGATAGCATACTTAAAATATAGAAATCAATTTTATAAAGGAGTTGGTTTTTTTAAACTAATTTTGGATGTACTCTACCATAACTTCACTTTCTTCCCAGCCAGCGCACGCAAAACACTGAGGCCCCAGTGCGTTTTTCATTCGGAGACTGAAATTTCATTTCATCGTTGCCTTTTTTCATTCTGAAAAACCCATCTCTTCAAGATAGGGTTTTTGCTTTGCGGCTCCTCTAGCAGAATAACCGAGCTGTGTGTCCCCCCTCGCCCTGCCCCGACTCACACACACCAGGAGAGACGGAGCGGAGACAGCCTGCGCTCGGTTTGCTCCTCCGCTACGTAACGCCCCTAGTAGTTTCATCTTTATCCCTGAAGGACCCGCAACTCCGAAGCCGAGGAGTTGTTCCCATAGCCAACAGACGATAGAGATCTCGGACAAAATTAACATCATCAGCATCGACAGTCCATGAGAACTCGCTAAATAGCAGCTTGGGAAGCATCCTCCTCTCCAGAGAGCGAGGGTAGCAGAAACAGACACCAGAAGATAATGCTCGAACAGGCTCTACTATGCTTTAATCTTCAAAAGCTACCATTAGTAAGCCAGAGAAGTATATTTGCCCACAAGATAAACACCACAAGTTATCTAGGCTACTGTCCATTAAGCACCGAAATAACTCCTCTTTCTTTCAACTTTCGAAGGGGAGCGGGGCGAAGCTTCGCCGCGTTCCCGGCGCTCCCCGCTGGCTGGGGGCGAAGCGGGGGGGACACAGCCGAGGGGCAGCGAGCCCGGCCGGGGCTGCCACGAAGGGAGAGCGGGGGGCGGGCGGCCTCTCCCCGCCGGCCCCGGGCGGGCAACCGGCTCCGTCCCTCCAGAATGATGGATGGAGGGATGGTGCACGTTGGTTTGGGGCTCGCTTTGTTGGTCGTCACCTCCTGATCCCTTTCCCTTCTGCTCTGCTGGACTGCAATAGCCAGCTCGGCTCCGGCTCCGCGGGTCCAGCTCCCAGTGACCTGCCGCCGAGGGGATGAACTGGGGATGGCACAGGGAAAGGCGAGAGAGCATTATTTCTCCGCAACAACTCCTCTTTGTCGCGGGGCAGCGCTCAAAAGAACCCCAAGCAGTTTGCTCTAAATAAAGCAGGCATTGCTTCCCTTGTATTTCCCCTCAGCAGTCGCCTTAGTATTATTATTATACTTCTATAGCTTTTGCTTTCGGACCTTATAATTATGTCACACAGCAAGGGAAACCGCTAGCATCCCAGCATCTGGTGTGCGGTTTAAAACTTTTGTTTCAAGATCTGAACTATTTATAGAAGGAAAACTTTGTAGGATAGTAATTTCCTACGGTTTTGAGAAAAATATGGCTACGCTTATATTAAAAGGGTGTATTTATTTATTTATTACGACTCCTTCCTCCTGTTTAAAAAAAAAATAAAATTAAAAGGGGTAGCACCGCAATTTTTTTTACGAGCTATTGGTCACCTACCAGCAGACGTATCCCTCCTGTGAAGAGAAACTGGCAGCTCTGGCTCTTTGGCTTAATCAATAGCATCCCATCGAATTAAACCTAACGTGTTTCCATAAATCAAGTGCCTTTAAAAATCAGTAGCCAAAGCATGTGCATTTCATTAAGAATTAAGGATGTAGAAATAGGCACTCAGTTTCTTTTTATGGGTGTGTTTATTCCTACTTTTCTTCCATAGCGGTGGGTTCTATTTTCCTATAGCCCACAGAAAATACACACACACAGAGAGGAACGGACGCACACGTGCTTGTTTCTGTGCATGTGCTCCCAACCGCGCATACAGAGAGGAAAAAGAAAAAAAATAATAATAATAATAAAAAAATATATATATACAAATCTACATATAGCTCAGGGGTAGGAGCTCAAATTTTTTACCAGCTTGGGGTGGAAAAAGGTCCGAGCTCAGCATGGGGGTGGGAGAGAAGGGAAATCCGCCCGGACCCCGCAACCGAGGGGAATGCGAGGCCGGGAATACCGAGGCGGGTTTTCCCCACCGCAGCCCGAGCCGAGGCGAGCCCCTCTGCCGCCGTCCCGGGCCGGACCCG
>VZZY01010191.1:31345-107716 GCA_013400335.1 Eurystomus gularis | reverse complement strand
CCCCAGTAAAACCTTGAAATAAATAATAATAAAAACCCCAAACTTCAAGCAACAATACTGAAATCTTGTTTTGTGAAGTCTCTGTTGTGAAAATAATTAATTGAAAACCAAATTATTTCTCATTAGGGAAAATAAATAGTTATCGTAGTCTTGTTACCTAAAATGCTTACGTCTTAATTTTAAATGTTCCATACGTCTGTAATAGCGTGTTGTGAAGAGATCTTTAACACCTACGGTTTCAGCCAATATTTTAACCACAAAAATAACAATTAGTTGTTCGGGATTTTTAGAAACGCATCGTGTGTTGCCTTCTAAGCACAGGGACAGTGGTTTCTACCCCCACCCTATTTTCTGCCGCCGACTGGCAATTACTCAGCATCAACAGGCTTCCCTGGAAGGTACTGGCAGTTTTCGGGAACAGGCTGTTATTTTCCAGTCATTTCCAGATAAACTCCGATATGGTTTTATAATTATTTCCTGTATTTATATGCTTATGATTTAAAACTAATTGCGGCAAGGCAGTCCTTGGTGGTTGAACGTCTATAATCTATACCGTTGGGTAGCTTCCCAACACCGAGCTGTCGTCTGTGTTACTTTTTTCCCCTCCACTTTACTACTGCTTCCAAATAATCCCACAGACTTCCAGAAGGAAAGCCGGGGGAGCTTCTTCTAAAATGTTATTTAAGCGAAATAACGACGCGTTTGAGCACCCACAAAGTACGGATGTGCAGTGCCCTGTCCTTAATCTGTTATACCCCAGATAACATCCCACGTTGTCTTCAGGGCAGGCGTTTGTTCTCCCGGCTCTTCCTGTGTCCTATTAATAGGACAAATCTGCCTGCAGATGACCCTTCCTACAAATATTCGGCTGCAGTTTGCTTTGATTTATCGCTAGCTGCAAAATCGGTCCTTTAGTTGAAAAAAAAATAAGAAAGAAAGAAAGAAAAGTATCTCTCTCTCAAAGCACTTCGTTGGGGGAGCTTGGGCTGGAAGAGTCACATGTGTGTACAAACCAGGTTAGGTGCGGAGCTTCGCCCGCACCGTGACAACAGAAATCTCCTGGCTTTTATGAAATAAACTGTGTTTAGTTTTGTATATATATATTTGTTTTTCCCCAAGGAAATGTGTTTTAGTTGGTATGCAGAAAGCAGAGCGGCTTGCCGCTTATTTCCCCAAACTTTCTCAAGCGTTGTCAGTGCGGGAGGTGAAAGCACTTATTTTAAAAACCTCCTAAAAAAAAAACAAAAACAAAAGCAAAACCAAAACAGCAACAACAAAAAACCTAAACAAACCAACAAAAAACCCCCGAACAAAGCCAACAACAAAAGCCCGACCCCCATCTCTTTAAAAAAAAAAAAAAAAAATTAATAATTTCTTTTAAAAAGCCTCCTTAATAAGGAAAAAAATTTTTTTTTTTTTTAAGGTAAATCTGTCCTTAGCTGAGAGAGAAAGCCAGCGCCTCCTGCCCCTGTAGAAAAGATGCCGAGAGGTAAAGATGCGGGCAAAGTCGAGCTAAAAAAAAACCCCGTTAACATCATCTCCGTTAGCAGGTACTGACAAGGACCCCAGCACCGCAAGGGGCGGACCTGCGGCGGGGACCCCTCCACCTCCGCTAAAAAGCGGTACCTGCTTTTTGTCAGGGCTTGAAGGGCTCGGAGGATGCGTTTATTGGAAGATGGGCCGGTTTAGGAGGTATTAGGAATGACGGAGAAACACCTGGTTAAGATGAGCTGCCTCCACCCCCCGCAATCACCGCTCCCACCCCTCTTTTTTCAGGGGTTAAAAGCAGAGCGTATTTTCCCAGCAGGTACCTGAAGGATTCATCCTGCGGTTTGCTCTCTCGTTTTGAACTGCCGACCCTTTTTCCATTGTAGGTAGGCTTCTGTGTGCGTGCGCGCTTGTGCGTTTTGTTTCTCAAAAGTAGCTACAAATTACTTGTTATTTATTGTAGAGGAAAAAAAAAAAAAATCTGAATTCGTAGCCGGAGAGCAGAGAAGGCTCCACGCTCTCCTGGCAATTAAAATAAGGGTGTCGATTTGAGATAGGCAGCATCCTTGTCCTTTAGTTTTAGGGGAGAGGTGCCTGAAATAAAGAATGCTTTTTTTCTTTTTTTTTTTCTTTTTTTTTCCCCCCTCCCTGGAGGCTCTTCCCGCTTAGTATTAAAGTCATGTAGGAAGAAGACATTTCTCCTCCGTGTTCGTTTAGGCTAGCCCTCCCTTGGAAACTCCAGACTGGAGGGAAACAGGCGCGCATGGGTGGTTTTTGTTGGGGTTTGTTTTTTTTTCTTTTTGGTTGGTGGTTTTTGTTGTTGTTGTTGGGTTTGGGGTTTTTTAGAAAGATGTTTGTCACGCTGCAACCATTATTCCGGGGAGCATGCGATGTTTTCATTCACCGCCCGGTTTTCAAGGCTCCTTTCTTCATACCGCAGCCGGCTCAACTTGAGACTCTGGAGCAGAAATAGGTGTGTGGGGGGGGTGGGGGAATCAAGAGAAAATAATAATAATTAAAAAAAAAATTAAGCAACCTTTCTCCATCACTCTTAAACTAAGCTGCCCCTCAAGCAACGCTCCTGTTGCCCCCCCTCGTCGCTCGGGGAAATGACCCCTCGTCCCATCGGCACGTTTAAGTCATTTGAATCTGTCTGAACTTGGAAACAAAGCTGGTTTCCAAAGGAAATTTCCACTGCTGCTGCCGCCTCGCACCAGAGGGCGCCGGGAGCCTTCCCAGCCTGCTCCTGCCTTCCAGTCCTGCTGGAAATTAACTCTTTGGGCTCTCCTCAGTGGCTTTTTTAACCTTTTCCTTTAGAAATATACAGCCTTATTCTAATTTTTTAATATTTCTGTAAAATGCGGGCTGGATTTATTGTTGTTGTTGTTCCGTGTTGTGTTTTTGTGGCTCGCCGCCCTTGTATTGCCCTTTCCCAGCCCTGCGAGGGCTTCGCCCTCCCGCAACAGCCCCCCGAGGAGGCTCAGGAGATTTACAGCTTCTCTCCGGCGCTGCTAACTTGGTTCTAATTAAGTCACTGGATCACGTTTGCGTGACATTACCGTGTTTTCCCTCGTAACTGTCTGGGATAAAAGTTTGTCTGGCTGTGTTTAAGCTGAAAGGGTCACTCAGGGCTCTTTAAACAGACCAACACTGAAGCACGATACCAGAGGAAAAGCAGCGAGGGAAACGCTCGAAATAATTTCACGTTAACACCTGTAGTGTTTAGCTTTGTGCCTGAAGGGTTTGAAGCCAACCTCGCCTACTAATGCTACAGGGTCAAAGTTGGTTTTTTTTTTACAGTGAAACCTCAGGAAATTCCAAGTTAGGTTTCCCATGGCAGCTGTCACAGGGGCATGTTGCAAGGACATCATATTTGTGCCTGACGTGTTGCTGTGTCTTAGTGATGGTGTCGGATGCGGAGTTGTTACACCCTTACCTTTGGGACCTATAGGTTGGCATGCACACAACTGCACACATAGTGCCTGGCACTGGGGACCCACCTGCTTTTAAACCGTTGGGAGAGATGTATCATGCTAGGAGAACTTGACACAGCTCAAAAAGTAGCACAAGAATAAGTAACCTCAGCCCGAACAGCAAATATTCCAGGAAATTAGAGAAGGCTTTACCAGTAACAGGGGATTATAAACACTAAACTTCAGCATTTCTTGTGTTTATCTGCATATGTAAATATTGTTGCTCGCCCACTGTGACACAGTTTTCATGGTGATGTAGGCTGATCATTCACTGAAAAAAAAAAAAATCGAAAGTGATCTGAAAGGTTTTTTTCAGTGTAACTTGCTCTATTCATACATGGGAGGTGTGTGTGTATGTGTATATACATATATATCTAAAAGTACCAAACAGAAATTACAACAAAGAGCAGATGGGAAAACCCTTATTATTACTTTATTTATTATAGCTGTCTGTTTCCAAATATACTTTAGACTCTGATGAGCAGTTGACTCTTTGAGTGTTCATTCTTGCTTGAATATTTAGGAAGGAATTTAGTTGCTTATCCTATGCATCTCCTTCTTGCTCCCTAAAACGTGCTCAGCAGAAAACTCCAAGTATCTCAGAAACAGCTCACTGCTTGCATATTAAAGAGAAAAGAAGACGCAGGCCTGAATGTTGATATGGGGTGATTCCTGTTCTGCAGTTCCCATAGTTTGGAATATAATACACACTACCACATGAAAAAATGCTTGGACTTTTTTTTAATACAACATTTGGAGAGCACAAAACATGTTTTCTTTATGACCAATATATTTGTGTGACATTTAGCAATAACAAAGTAGATGAAGAACCCATCAATGTGAGCTCTGGACATATGCACAGTAAGTGGTTTCCAACAGAGCTTATAGTTCTAAATAACCAGTCAGAACAAAAAAAGAAGATAAATAATAATTATTCCTCCCATCTGAGACTTTGGGGAAAATTAATTTCATACTAGCCAATGCTTAAGTTTCTACAGAAATCTTTATTCAAAACAGCAACCAAAAAAAAAAAAAAAATCACCTTTGTCCAAGCTGACTGGCTTCATTGCAAATTTAGCTTTCCTTTAGTTTTGTTTAAATATGTGAAAGTATGCAGCTAACAGAGAAATGTCCTTATTTCTCATTCCTGTGGGGTTTTTTTCTTAATTTCAGCTTTTAGATGTGCCAATTGAAAACCAGCTGTTTGAGATAACTGTCTGTGGTCAGATAAATCCAGTGGATGAAGTTAAAAAGGCCAGCAGATATGCAGTTTGCCTGGGTTATAACTGTGAGGACTGGTGTCCTGATGCAGTTGATGTTTTAAGGGATGTCAAACAGGCTTTTTGGAAAATACGCCACAAAGAAATGCAGTGGAGGATACTTTCGAGAAAATCTTCTGCTATTGCATTAATATTTAGGGCACTGTAGCAGAAGAATATCTAAAAGACAGAAGAGGGGAAAAAAACCCAAACCCAAAACAACAAACCAAAACCCAGAAGAAGGAAGAATAAACTAAATATTCAGATTTGTCATTTCTGTGTTTCCTGTAAGCTTTTACCAAGGAGCTAAATGTGCTTTTGCTATTAACCTGTTACTTAAGGCTCAACAGAAATTGAAAATGCATGATGTAAAAAATTATAAAAAGAAACCCCAAGCATAAAATATAAAAACCAACAGAAGTGTTAATAATGGAGTTTGGTGGAAAAATTCAGTTGAAGACAAGTAACACAAAGACAAATACTATGTAAGTTAAAGCCTAGATTTAAAATATTATGGGACCATTTCTTCATTTATGTAATTTAATTTGACATTTGTCAATCATTTAAAAAAAAGGATCAAAGGCTACTGAGTTTATTCCATCTAAAATCCCTTTAAACGATCAGATTTTTTAATTTACTAGTCCATGTTGAGTTTTACTGTTGAAGTGTATGCTTAAGGTGAGAATTTTTGTCTCAAAGCAAATAAGACAGTGTGTTGGATACTGTGAGAAAGGATCCTAAAAGGCAACAGAAGCTTTCCAATAATAAACTTGGAAATACACAGCGTTTCTCTGTGCCCAGTGTGCTGTGCGTTGTGGAACTGATATTCAGAGCCTGCTTACTGTAACCTGCCCAGAGGTCTAAATGAACATTAATGTTTAGCCGTGGCAGTGACTGAACTTGCCTTTTTGTTGTTGTTGTTTTTCCTTAAGGCCTTTGGAGAAACTTCTTGACTCTTAGAGCAAAATAGGAAACAAAAATATGATGTTAAAATGCCTCTTGGCCCTTACTCCATTTCCACTGAAGCTGACACTAAAAGTCCTCTTTGACTTTACTGGGAACAGGACTGAGCCATTATAAATGCTATGCTGTAATAGAAATCTTTTAAGTCTTAAATATTTCCATACAGTGGAGCAAAGAAGTCTCAAATGTCATCAGAAAGACTGCTTCTTGTTAGTCTGTTACAATGTGCTATTTCTGTTCAAATAACGTTTACTAATATGAGAGACAAATAGATTTATACAATTTGGAAGTCTGACACTACAGTTGGGTGTTCACAGCTTTTATACATTATGATATTTATGAAAATAATTTTAACTCTTCGGTTGTATAAAGCAAAGCACAGATGTTTCCCAGCAGCATTTCCTCATCAGGCCTTTTAGTTTAGCCTTACTAGAGTGTAGTGTAGAATTTGGTTACAGTTAAGCTCAAATCAAAATATTCCAAGAGTATGGAGGTACGATGTGGCGAGGCAGGGGTAAGAAGAGGGAGGAGGGACATGGGAGGAAACAATCTTCTACATCTATCCCAAGTCTTCCACCTGTGGAACCTCATCTTTGGATCTTATTCCTTCCTTGGTAGTCACTTTAAAAAGGTTTAAGTGAGAGAACAGTAGCAGAAAAAGCCGTAAAATATCGCAGTCTGGTAAGGTCAGGAAGGTTTCCTTCTCTACATGTACAGGGACTCCAGGCTCAAAACTGAATCTCTCTGTGCCTCCTGAGTTGCTGTCATGTCCTGCCCAGCACCCTGTCTTCTCATTCAGGGACACATGTTTTCCATGAATTAGCTGTTTGTTTGTTTGTTTTCCTCTGGAGTTATCTTGGCAAGGTAAGCACAACTGAACAGCATTCATGTAGTCATTCAGGTCTTATCAGTGATATTCTAAGATGATACTCTATGGAGGAGTATTGTCCAAGTAACAATTTATCTGATCTTTTGCCAAACACCGCTACAAGTCTTTCTTTTTTCTACTTTGTGTGTTGTGTCCAACTGTGGCCACTTGTAGGACACTTAATTGTAAGCTCTTCAGAAGAACTGTTTTTATAGTTGGTGTCTTTACAGCATCTTGTATAGTGGCCCAGGTTTACAAATGTTGGTGATAAGCTGCCCTCATCTGAAGAAAGACTAATCTTTTAAATCTCTATTTCCACGTAGATGATGATTAATAAAGGGAAGAAAAAGAAAAAAAGGAAGAAAAGTGAGAGAGGGCAGTACCCATTTTGGTGAGAAAGGAGACTTTCCTTGTCTCTGCGCGTTCATTGTCTCAGGAAATATCTGCTGCTCCTTGTAAGAGGTGTATAGCCTAAAAATGCTTCAAGGTATACTGCAAGGGAAATCAAAGCCAAAAAATGTCAAGTTATAAGCAAGCTCAGGAAGTGTGAGGTAGAAGAACAGATGTGAAGATGGATTAAGAATTGGCTACATGATAGAGCCCAAAGAGTGGTGATCAATGGTGCCAAGTCTGGCTGGAGATGTGTAACTACTGGAGTCCCCCAAGGGTCAGTGCTGGGTCTAGTCCTGTTCAACATCTTCATCAACGACCTCAATGAAGGGACAGAGTGTCTTCTCAGCAAGTTTGCTGATGATACAAAACTGGGAGGTTTGGCTGATATACCTGAAGGCTGGGAGGCCATTCAGCAGGATTTGGACAGACTGGAGAGCTGGGCAAAGAGGAACCTAATGAGGTTCAACAAGAATAAGTGCAGAGTCCTGCACCTGGGAAAGAGTAACAAAATGCACCAGTGGGTGCGCCTGGGAGGCTATCTGCTAGAGAGCAGCTCCGTGGAGAAGGACCTTGGAGTCCTGGTGGACAACAAGTTTTCCATGGGACAGCAATGTGCCCTCGTGGCCAAGAAAGCCAGTGGTATCCTGGGGTGCATTAAGAAGAGTGTGTCCAGCAGATCGAGGGAGGTCCTCCTCCCCCTCTACTCTGCCCTGGTGAGACCTCACCTGGAGTACTGTGTTCAGTTCTGGGCTCCCCAGTTCAAAAGGGACAGAGATCTACTGGAGAGAGTCCAGTGGAGGGCTACAAGGATGATGAGGGGACTGGAACACCTGCCTTATGAAGAAAGGTTGAGAGACCTGGGGCTTTTTAGTCTGGAGAAGAGAAGACTGAGAGGGGATCTAATTAATGTGTATAAATAGATGAGGGCTGGGTGTCCAGAAGAAAGGGGCAACCTCTTTTCACTTGTGCCCTGTGATAGGACAAGGGGCAGTGGATACAAGCTAGAGGACAGGAAGTTCCACCTCAGCATGAGGAGGAACTTCTTTACTGTGAGGGTTACAGAGCACTGGAACAGGCTCCCCAGGGAGGTCGTGGAGTCTCCTTCTCTGGAGACTTTCAAGACCCATCTGGATGCGTTCCTGTGTAACCTGCCCTAGATTCTATGATCCTGCTTGGCAGGGGCATTGGGCTTGATGATCTCTGGAGGTCCCTTCCAACCTCTAACATTCTATGATTCTGTGATAAAACCATACGAAGGAAACGTATCTTTCTCTGAGAGGGTTTAAACTGTGGCCTTTTCAGAGGAAAAAATACTACCAACAAAGCCATGATGAAAGCAGACAAAACCTAATGGTACTTATACATTTCATAGCAGTTGAGTAACCTTTCCTTGCGCTTTGGGCCTGATCTTAAAGAAGACCTTCTTAAACAGATATCTCTTAGGACCATAGTGGTACCGTATAGATCAGTTCCATGTGTTGTGGGTCAAAAGTGGTCCCAACTGTTAGAGGATAACTACCAGCAGAAGCTCAAACCCCTTGAAGCAGCTTGCTTCCTCCAGTCAGAGGAGTGAAAATGCTCTATAATTGCGTCCTGAAAGTGTTTACTGATATTTACCTTTAATCACTGAAAGCAGTTCAGTCTGTCTTTGAGAGAGAAGTGAGCTCCTCTGAGCATTTACAGCTGGTGATTACAGCCAGTTGTGCCCTCCAGACCTTCAGGACCTGAACTGCTACTGATTGAGAGATTTGCATGAAGATATACAAACTGAATTTCACATCAAAACACTGGGAAAACATAGAGATGGCTATGATGAACACCGAAATAGCTCATAGGATTATAGATCTACACACAAATGCAAGGATAAAAATGACCAGATTTCTACCAACAGAGCTCTTTGGGCATATTTTAACTGCACTGGGAAGAAATAATGTATTTATTGTTCAAAGTAGTGTGAATAGCCTATTTTGACTTTAATCTTTTCCTTGAAAGAAAAAGTGATTATCTTAGTGGATATTAGATTGAGTGGGATGGAAGTAAGAAATCTCAGTGGGATTTTCAGGTGGGGAAGCAATGCAGGACTGAGCCTGTACACATGCACTGGCACTAGCAGAGCCTCCATGACTCTTTTGTTGCTTTTGTTTAGTACCTCACCTAACCACGTTCACATCCACAACTGGAACGCCAAAGCGCTGTCAAGAAACACCAGTGCAACAGGAGAATCAATACAAAAAACTTTACATGTTACTTGTTTTTCGTCTAATAAACATCTGAAGGTAAAGTTGCCAAAGCATTCCTCTTTGCATTACTTCGTTGTGGCAAATTCCGCTCCTTTACCTTAATGTCAGCCTCATATTCCATCTTATTGTTGGTTTATGGCAAGTTTATTTTAGATTGAACTTACAAGCACAAATACTGCCATTTAACAGTGCTCCTCTGTCTACATTTGCGATACTTTCCAGTGCACTCCAGTGGAGCAAAAGGTTAAAAATATAGTAAAAGAGCCTCCTGATCTGATGAAAAATTGCTAGCGGTTATAACTGAGGTGCTCAACAACGTTTTTGCCTCTGTCTTCACCAGCAAGTGCTCCAGCCACACCACCCATGTCACAGAAGCAAAGGCAGGGACCGGGAAGATGAAGATATGCCAGTTGTAGAAGAAAATCAGGTTTGAGACCATCTAAGGAGCCTGAGGGTGCACAAGTGCATGGGACCTGATAAGATGCATCCACAGGTCCTGAGGCAACTGGCAGATTAAATTGCTAAGCCACGATTCATTATGCTTGAGAAGTTGTGGCAGTCTCATGAAGTTCCCACTGACTCGAAAAGGGGAAACATACCCATTTTTTAGAAGGGAAAAAAGGAAGACCCAGGGAACTACAGGCCAGTCAGTGTCACCTCTGTGCCCAGCAAGATCATGGAGTGGATCCTCCTGGAAACTATACCAGGGCACATGGAAAATAAGGGGGTCATTGGTGACAGCCAACATGGCTTCACTAAGGGCAAACTACCTGGCAAATTTTGTGGCCTTCTATGGGATTATAGCACTGGTGGATAAGGGAAGAGCAACTGACATCATCTACCTGGACTTGTGCAAAGCATTTGACACTGTTCCACCCAACATCCTTGTCTCTAAACTGGAGAGACATGGGCTTGGTGAATGGACCATTGGGTGGATAAGGAACTGGCTGGATGGTCACACTCAAAGAGTTGTTGTCAGTGGCTCAATGTCTGAGTGGAGAACAGTGATGGATGAGTGGCGTTCCTCACAGGTTGGTATTGGGACAGGTGCTGTGTAACATCTTTGTTGGCAACATGGACAGTGGCATTGAGTGCGCCCTCAGCAAGTTTGCTGATGACACTAAGCTGTGTGGAGCGGTCAGCATGCTGAAGGGAAGGGATGCCATCCAGAGGGACCCTGACAGGCTTGAGAGGTGGGCCCGTGCCAACCTCGTGAAGTTCAATAAGGCCAAGTACAAGGTCCTGCACCTGGGTCAGGGCAATCCCAAGCACAAATACAGACTGGGCAATGAGTGGATTGAGAGCAGCCCTGTGGAGAAGGACTTGGGAGTGTTCGTGGATGAAAAACTGAATGAGCCAGCAATGTGCACTTGCAGCCCAGAAAGCCAATCNTCTGGAGCACCTCTCCTATGAGGACAGGCTGAGAGAGCTGGGGTTGTTCAGCCTGGAGAAGTATCTGGGGAGACCTTATAGCAGCCTTCCAGTACTTAAAGGTGGCCTACAAGAAAGATGGAGAGGGACTTTTTGTAAGGGCATGTAGTAACAGGACAAGGGGTAATGGCTTTAAACTGAAAGAGGGTAGATTTACGTTGGATATAAGGAAGAAATTCTTTACTGTGAGGGTGGTGAGACACTGGAACAGGTTGCCTGGAGAAGCGATGGATGCCCCATCACTGGAAGTGTTCAAGACCAGGTTAGATGGAGCTTTCCGCATCCGGGCCTAGTGGAAGATGTCGCTGCCCATGGCAGTGGAGATGGAACTAGTTGATCTTTAAGGTCCCTTCCAACCCAAACTATGCTGTGATTCTATAATTCTATGATAACATAATTAACTTGACCAACAAGGCAATAAAAATTAAGTGCCCTGTTCATGAGAATCATGGAAAAATTTAGGTTGGAAGAGACTTCAGAGGTCATCTAGTCCAACCTCCTACTCAAAATAGACCTAACCTACTAAGCTGGGTTTTGTGGGGTTTCTTAGATTTTATTTCAATATCAGTATTTTATGGCAATAGTTCTCACTGAAGAGCTTGTTCCAAATGAATTTCCATTACCAGATTTCTGTTTTTATGTTCTCTGCCATGAAGATACCTTGTAGTTGCCTTTGGAATCAACAATCCCTGTTCTTCTTTTAACAGCTCATGTTTGTGATTTTTTCTGCTTTCACCTCTTGTATTGACAATAGAAAAGAACAGGGATTCATCTGAAGATCTAGAGCAAAATACAGTTTGTAAAATGTTACTTTTTTCCATGTCAGGGGTTTTTTAATGCCATATATTAAAGTACAACTGTACCTTCAAATGAAGATTATTGCTTAGAAGCTAAAGGTAATTAAACCATTCTTCCATCTTTAGGCCCAGAAGAAAATTACTTAGTTTTCCATATATTTCCGGAGACAATGAGCTGCTGATTTGTAATTCTTTTCAAGTCATAGGAGAGCTGAACAAAATGTAAAACTAAAGGCCTAGATTTGTTCTTAGCTGTTCTGCTATAATTCCAGCTCAGCTTCTCCAATATTGATGAATTTATTCCAGTTTTACACTGTTGTGACCAAATCAGAATTTATTGTATAGTCTGCATTAAAGAATTGGACGGTTTTCTTCTATATTAAGAAGATGAGCATTCCCTTAGTCTGTAGCATCTCTCTCCCACCCTTTCCCTATTTTATAATTTAAAAAAATGTGCATTTACAGAACAACAATGACAAGTTATCTACCTGAAAAGCTGTCTTACGCAGAGTCTTGCAAACTCCCCTGCAGACCACGAACATGTGCTGTTCAAGTATGAGGAATGCTGCTCTTAAGCAGTTTTGGACTCCTTTTATTTAGTTATTTAATTATTTAGTTATTTTAAAATTTGCCTTGTCATTGATTTAGTGACTGCTTTTCTTTGCATCAGCTGTACAGATACATATAGGCAAAACAGTAAGATTCGCTTTGAAATGCTTGGAACGGGCTTTTCTAGAAGAGCCCTTTAAACTTGGGAAGGGTCCCGTGGAGGATTTGGTCATGTTTAGAAACCATCCGAAGTAGCTATGACAACTTAATGTTCCAGGGCCAAGAACTTGTGCACATACCAAATCTCTGAGACTATCCAAGATCCTTATCCAATGTGAAGAGGAAACTGTAAAATCAGAATTGCCTAAAACAACCCCTAGAGAGTATTGCTAATTCTTGGGAAGATTTTTTTTTTTTAACACCCTAAAGACAGCTTTTTCTTAAAAGATTTAAACCAGGAAATTTGTAAAAGAAAAGAAAATAGTGAAATTAGTAAAGTGTCCACAAACCCCAGAAAAACAGGTTCCTAGCTAGATTCCTTCTTTTTACTTGTGATTTCCTTATACTTCCTTGGCCAGTTAAATGGACTTGGGCTGTTTCAGAAGCCTCTAAAATATACTAACATAATTTTCTTGAGTTTATGTTTTAAATGGGAGTGGTGTCTAATCGGGGTTTCAGCTCCCTCTAATCTGGATCATCTGGGATTAATTCTAAATGCAGCCGAGGAAGGAGTGCTCAGGGAGGCTGATCTCAGCAAAGACGGGTGGTCAGAGTCCAACTGATCACCATGTACCTGGTCCAGGCAGTTCAGATGCTGATTGAATTTTCCTTTTTTTGGTATTACATATGGAAGTGAAGCATTCTAACTGATAAAAATCTGCTTTTCTATGCAATGAGTATGTTGACCAAAGCACCTGCAACCTGTGCTTCGTGGAGAAGGTAGGCTCTGTATTAATTCTCTTAGTTATTGATTGTAATATTGTTTCTGCTTCCCATCCCTACGTGCGCATAGCAATGAGATTTTTGCATCCTGGCTGTGTTTGATGGCTTTCTGTTTCTCTGGATGTGGCAGGGCTCTGCAAGACAGGTTTTTCTAAAGGAAGAGAGAGCTGGAAAATGCATTACTAAAGGCAACCAATTTTTAAAAACACTTGAATAAATGATGTTTTGGTTTCATCAGCCATGCTGAGGTTTTAAGCATTGGCTTGGGTAGAACTAAACTCAAACATTTTAATAATGGCATATTAGCTAACTGTCTTATCCAAAGTATTTCTGGTCACTTTTAGTAAAAGTAAAGAGAGAGAGTGATATATCTGGATAAATAGGAGTAGAAGGTAATTTCCATTATTACTCCTTTCCCCTCTCTTTTTACTAGTGGCCCTGGAGAGCTAAAAGACAAAATGGCCAAATCTCCTCTTTAGTGAATTTGGAACAGAACAGCTATCCACTCAGAGGCAAGTGCCTTAACCTTTGCCCTGTGGGGTCATGCTCTTGGACACTCTTCATCTACAGAATTAATAGAACCAAAGGATTTTTGTCACTGAAAAAAAATGTTCAGATGTGTTTGCCAGATTTGACATGAGTTAAGGATTGCTTTGATTTGTGAAAACTGCATTTTCAGTGGCTAAGTTACTGCCCAGGAAAAACTCTTCACCACAATAATGGTTATCTGCAGTGTTAACTTGGCAATCTTAATGTTTGGCAGCAGATTTTAACTTTACATAATACTGAGTTATTATTAATGTACCATATTGCAGATTTCATGAAGGTATCAAGTTTTCAAGTGTTTTTTAAGTCAGGAAATGCAAAAGATAGGCTTTTTACAGGGGTGTGACTTTAACTATGCTCTATATATCCTGCAGATTTAATGCTTTTTCACTTAAAATAACAATCATTAGTTTAATGCACATATTTAGTAGTTAAAGACATGTAATATACAACCTCAATACAAAGAGTCTCATTTTATGTTTCAAGATCTTTTTCATTTTCCTAATTTATAAAATGACCAGTACTAATATCGCATTGACACTGTTTGGTTTTTTTTATTATTTGACCCTGACTTCAGATGTCTGACTGGCCCTCATTCAAGGTGTGTGTCACATGAGTTACAGAATTTCTCTCAGTGAAGATTGCTTTGTTTTTAAATCAAGGGCATCAGAAAAAAAAAAATCTGTAAAAGCCTACAGGGTGTTTAAAGATAGTGGACAGCACACTTGGCGAGAGCCATTCAAAACAGAATTGTGTAAAGTGGTATGAGCGTGATGTATATAGGGATGACACATTTGGTAATTATTTTTGTCTTTTTTGTTGACTAATCTTTTTATCTGACTCTCTGGAGTGAGGTATACTGGATATACTGTGGCTTTTTAAAATGAAATACTGAAGTAACCCACATGTAACTATAAGGAAGAACAAACTTGTCATTCCTAACATGAGGCATGTGAAGAAAAGCACTTTTGCATTTTGTTTCCTACTCAAAGCTATATATCAAACAGTATAAGGTCTCCAACTTCTGTTATTTTCCCAAGGAGCTTCATACAAAGAATTTTGGGTTTTTTTCCTGGCAAGGCAAATATGGTCCTATAGCAAAAAGATAATAAATATCAACAAGTAAACAGATAATCTGGCATTAATGTTCAATGTGTTGATTCATTTCTAAATGCATATTAATTTTGCGTAACTTTCCCATCCCTGTACTGGAATTGAAAGTAGGACATCTGTAAGCCCAGCAATTAAACAAATTAAGTACATGCCTTTTTTAAAGACTTTGCATGACAGTGGTTCTGTAGGTTCTAAAAAAAGTGGATGCTTTTTCTTTCCAAAGTGGAAGTTAAATCTGCCCTAACATGCATTGTCATCCCGTGTCTCTCATACCAGCAGTACGAAGAAGCTTCATCGATTACCTTGTCAGCGCAGCAATCAAATGCTGCCACCACAGAAAAACTAGTGAAGCAATTCTGACTTTTCTTGTGATCCATCAGTGTCACCAGTCTTTCCACCTCCTTTTTTTGGAGGACACAAATCCGTTTTTTAATATAGTTGGAGTCAAGGGGCAAGCAAGTTTATTGATACATGCAGAGGTGACTGAGTTTTTTAGATTAGTGTTGGAGATGTTCCTTTTAGGACCAGGCCTACATCAGAAAGTTTTGCTCACACAGTGATGTTAGCCTGGGTGTGCCAAAAAAACCCCCAAATCCTACCTGCTGGAGCTCAACCAGCAAAGTTCCTGATGTGGACACAGCTGTGCTGCCAGGAGACAGCTGCTGCCAGATGTGCCTGTTGGGTTCAGAGCCTAGTGTGTCCACAATGGCACAAAATCTCCCTCAGTTGCACCCACGCTGCAGAGCTCTGCTGTTGTGGCTGCACTGGTGTAATGCTCACAGTGACTGTAACTGTAGACAGAGCCTAGTCTGAGGCTGACTTAGGCCAGTAGGTGAGATGTACCTTGCATGAGAACAAAGAGGAGATAAAGATGCTGACAACAGGATGCTGAGAAGACAGTAAAAGTCATTGGCAGGGGTGGTAGTAGGCATCCCTTTGGACTGCAGGAGCCCCTTTGAAAACTTCCCACCTTGTAAATAATCTTCTTTTTCCCCTGCAAGTTGCATTTTTTGGTATGTGCCAGTTTCCACCGTCTGCAGGAACATCTGCTGATGTGACTAGGTTTTCTTTGCCTCAGAAACACTGAGCACTTATTGCACTGGCAGTTTGCTATGCTAAAGGGTCTGTCCTAGGAAGATTGCTCCCTGTGGGAGAAAGAAGGTAGGTGTGACACCAGATTCCAGCGGGACTGTAAATGGCCCTGGTGTTTAGCAGATACTAAAGTAAATAAGAACTCTCTCTGCCTGCTTCACAGTCACAGCAAAAGGACTGCACAAAACTGTAGCCCAGCAGTATATCAGGTTCAAAGTATTTCTTGTGTCATCACATGCATCTGCCTTAGCTTGTCAGAAAACCACAGAGAATTACACCATTGAGGAAATATTCAAAGGTCAGCCCAGGATCGGTCTGGGTGACAGGTGATGATTGTGTTTTTACTGAGCTTTCTGTCTCCGATACCTGTTGATGTAGGAATGGTTGCGTTCCTGGGAGCTGGCAACTCCAGGGCCCTTTAGTGCATGTGAACTTGTTTGGTTACCAAAATCGGTTGTCCAAAGCACTTCAGCATGGAAAAGAAGTCACTGAATGATGATACAATAGGCATGAGTGGAGTGAATAAGCTGAAGAGGGATTGATTGTTCACTGTTCTTTCCAGTACAAGAAGTAGAGGGCATCAAATAGAGGTTAAATTACTCAATACATAGAAAATATCTCTGGTTTCCTGTGTGGAGTCATTTGGAGGCTGGATGAGTATTCAGGGCAAGCATTTGTATAGTTGCACTGATCTTTGTACTTACTGGCCTAGCTAAGCTTCAGACTAGGATCTGTCTACAGTTACAGTTACTATGAGACTCTAGGCCTTTGTAGGGCAGCTATTTCTACTGTTTCTTCCTTATTAGGAAATCAAAATCTAAAAGCCTTCCTCCTCTGCCCTTCGAGGAGGCTGGCAGAGAGCTCCTGTGAAGACAAGGAGGTGAGGCTGCAGACTGGGAGGGTATCAAGTATGAGAAAACGGGAGGAATACTGACAGAAATACAATAAGAAGTTCTGGAGGAACCGGAAGAGTGGCTGCAGCTTGGCACACACAGTGTTCTGATGCACCCATTTTCCCTTGTATTGGGAAGTGATGTGGGTCTGGCAACACTGTGAGTGTGCCCACATCTACTGCTTCACAAGGAAGTCTCCAGCTTATGTCCCCAGTGGACCAAATTGTTTGTAGCTTGAAGAGGTACAAGCTGGTGAACCAGGGTTCGTCACCAGTTGCGTGATGGTAAATGGCAAAGCCTCTTGTGATGATAAGAGGTAAGTCACTTGGTGGTCTAGTTGCTGGGAAAAAGAGTGAGTTGAATATGAGCTTGTACAACTGTTTTTGGGGCACAGTGTGGAGGCACACTGGCCAGGCATTTCTGGGGCTTACAGTAGTGCTGGGTGGGAAGTGCAGGGAGGCTCACAAGGCAGAGAAGCTCATCAGAATCTGCTCTGGGTTACTGTTGCACAGGAATCGCTCAAGACAGAAGATTGTGGGATTGAAAGTGTCCCTCATCTTCTAGAGTAACTAATGGGAAGTGCAGTTGCTGCTTATGCAGCGTGCTGGGCGAGCATCATGGGATCTTCTCGGCCCCACAAAACTCAGTCCCACTGTCCCAAGGCCATCGCAGTTAGGGACTTACTGAGGGGAATGAAAATGGTGGCAGAGCTCACTCAGCAGCCTGCACTGTTGGGGCAGCTGAAGCCTTTGGCCTGTCCTCAGGAGGGTCCTGGCCAGGGACCTGGTGGAATCCTTCTGAGATGTTACAGAAAGGGCCTCTCTTCCTGCAAGAGAACCATGAATTGAGCTGTGATTTGTAGTTTTCACCTTTCACCTTGAGGTGAAGGTCTCCACTTCCTCATGGATGTGCCCAGGGAGGTGGGTAGCAGGTCTGGACACAAAGGTCAGCCAACAGAGGAACTGGAGTGGAGGAGGAGGTGGTCTCCCATGGTGAGCAGCCCTCTGATGCTTCATGGGGGCCTCTTTGGTTGCTCCCTGCAAGGACCAGGAAAAGTGCTAATGGTTGTTTCAGTGAAAGTATTAAAAGTATTTTTGTTTGAGTATTAGGAACTAGTCATGCTAGTTATTGATATTGATTATTGTACAGATCTGATAATGTAGATATTTAACATCAACATGTTATAGTGTATTGTTTTTGACATTATTGAAATGAAATTATTAATGAATCAAACAGTAGTTTTGATAAACTATGCTATGGGAAGTTTTCAGTTTCCTATTCTAGTTAAGACTTAAAGTATCAGAATTTCTAAATGAATTTTCTGACAAACTGATTGCTTCAAAACAATATTCAAGTCATAAGATACAGCAATCAAACCAAGTATATTAGTTGTTGTCTTATCGGGAGCAACCTGTTTGTTGGGCAAACTGACAGGTCAGCAAATATGACCGCAGCCAGACTAGCTTTTGTAAATTGGCAGAGAACATGGTATAAGGGCTGCTGCTTTCCCACCATGGAGGAGATGATCCAGCACCAGCCTAGAGACAATGGTGGTAGCATTCCTAGCAGCTCAGAGATGGAAGAATGAACCACAAGAGAACATGAAACAGTTTTTTTTCCGAACTAGACAAGCCTTTGCCCCCAAGTATTTTTAGTCCACATATTTCAGAACATGTCAGACAATTGATTAGCAATCTGTTGCTGAAGTGATGGATTTATCTGATACGTGGTTTCACTTAGCAGCTACAACACGTACAGCAATGAGTTGAAAAAATGAACTGGAACTCTATGTAACATCTTTTATTCAAAACAGATGTATTATTTGGTATATGTTTAACATTCTCCACATAATCCCAACTTGATCCTTAACCATCATGCATTAGAGTGTTGCTTTTAAAGAAGATGAAAATGGGCTGCTAAAATGCTGCCCATATAATCTGAATTATTTTCAGCCCTGTTGTTAAAGCTTAGAGATAAAATTCTCTTTTGAACTAAGGTTGGAGGCATCATGTTTGATATATTGGTATAATTCCTGCAATATAAATACTTATAAATTAAGTTAGTGGTACGGTATAATTTCCTGTAATCTGTTTCCAGAATCAATATTTTATTGAATGAACTTCTTATTTCTACTTCTCACTTACTGACCTAGTGGCACAGCTGTAATGTATGCTTGATCACTCACTGTATTTATTTTTTTTTTTAAATCAGACTTGGCTATGCGGCAGTGTAGACAGGGCATGTTTTTGGACGCATTGCACTTAATATTGTGTGGGGAGAGACTGAAAATAGCACTATCGTTCCCTAATGCAGAAGCCCCCATCTAAACATCCTGTAGTAATTTAGAAAATGGCTACGTAACGTTACCCCCATTTTATGGGCAGGAAAACTGAAGCCATTATTATTTCCTTCTTAAAGGATGCTTAACTTTAAGCACCTAGAATTACATTTATTTTTCTAAACGTGGATTTTATTTTTAAAAATCCTTTTTACATAGCAATTATCATTTAGTTCATTACCCAAGATTTATTGCAAGCTTCTGCCAGCAAGTGCATAACCTCACGCACACTGGAAGATTGTTTATTCTGAGCAGGTAGAATTATCTCACCTATTGCACCTTGAATGTGTTAACACTTAAAAGCCACAGTGGATGAAGATGCTGTGCACTAGATTTAGTGGCTGGGGTGGCCCATTGACATGTGGGCTCAGCCTTCTCCTCTCATTTTTAGTCCTCATGGCTGCGTGAACAAGCCAAACTTAAACTATGTGTGATTGCCACGTGCTGCTCTGGTTTTAGCAGAAAACAGTTTTTTCAGTTTGCGCTACGGTAGAATAAATTATTTAGTAGTAGTATTAAACTTTTTGCTGTATATTCTCCCCAGCAGGCAATACTTGATCCAATTCTGATGCAGAGGCAGTGACAAAGATAGATGGCTATTTGGAATTGTTCCCTTGGTTGACTTCGACAAAATTAAGACTGCAGAGAAGCAGATCTGTGTGCCTTCTTCCTGTCATGTTACGTGTACGTAATTATACAATTCTCACAGAATTCTCTGCAAGTCAACTGTTCCCTGTATTTAGAAGTTACCTAGTGCAGTCCTCTAGTTTAGAGGGACTGGTAGTCAGAGGCACTTCCCCCTACTCAGTATAACCCAACAAGAGCGAGATCAGTTGCCTGGTTAAGAATATAGAAAGGCAGAAACAATGACAAGCATTGAGGGACTATTTTAGAGGATAGATATCACAACTGGATAAAAGAAAATACAATAAATAATGAAAACCCTATCATGAACACTTAAAAAAAAAAGGATATTCAGTGTTCCTGATGCTCTTATGCTTAATGATTTTCTTCATCTCCTATGAAGAAACCTTGTTATGAAGGCAGAATTGCTGATTTTGCTTAACCGTTCTTGGTTATAGAGGAAAGTAGGGTATGTGAAATCTAACATCTGAAAAAAATACAGCAGAAAAGATCCCAAAACTCTTTCTTTTAAAAATCTACACATTACTAATACAATTTTTTTTCATCTAGAAAAGCCTGTGATTTTCATAAGCTCTTAGGACTGGAAATACTGAAATAACTTATTTAATAATAAATATAATAAAACATACTTATTTAATAAATACTTATTTAGCATATTTACACCAAATCATGATACCTTCTTCAACATCAGCTCTGTAGTAATGCATAGCTCCTGTGCTGTATCCTTTTTCAGGAACACAAGAATTACCAGTAATCGCCATCAGCCACACACACCTTCAGGTACTCCAAGTCTCCCTGGAGCTTTCCGTTGCTACAGCAAAACCTGTTTCTACCTCTTTAAGCTGTAGAGCCAATGATTTTATGATCTTCCTCGCTTCAAACAGTTCCTTGCTCCCTTTTTTCCTTGCCCTTGCTTATTCTGTGTCTGTGCTTTATAGGCTACACCACATTTAAACACAAAGTGATCCCACTGTGGGTTTTGGGGGGTGGAGAGGGGAATGCAAGGGAAGTACTAGCAGAAAAATTGCTCTTTCTGTGGTGGCCAGAACAACTGTATTGGTTGAAACCACTCTTTTTTTTTTTTTTTTTTTTTAAATCAGTATTTAAAAATGATTTTCTGATGTGGTAAAAACTATTATATAAATGGAGTTCAAGAAGGTGGAGAGTATGTGAGAGCATATTTTTATAAAAGGAAAACTGGAATGTTTTATTGTTAAGGGTTCTGTACTTAAAATATCTCTATAGATGGAATTTCCAGTTTCTTTGTTCCAGACATTTTATTCCAGATGGTCAAACAGAGAATGAGCAAGAAGGTTTAAGTTGTTGCCTTCATAGATGCAGTCCGAATATTTTTACTTGCCCATCTTGGTCTGTAGGTTTATATGTGGATGATGACACCATAAAACCCCGAGACATCACAGATATACTGCCAATTCATTTGTAGTCTTACTACTGAGAAATCTCCCGAAGCCAGCAAATACTGACTTTATATGAACATAACATGAACCTGGCATCTGGCCTCATTTTGCTCCATAGAATTGTTCAGCACATTGCTCTCGATCTCTCCAAGTAATTTAAACACCCTGAAGGCTGGTGTCGTTTACCAATGCAGTTTACAAGGTCTGATGTTCATGAGGGCAGCCGCATAGTGCTGTAGAATGAAGGAAACAGGCCTCCAAAAGGTGCCACCATAAGAAAAGGCAGAGGAAAAGGCCAGACCTGGAAAATGCATTGGCACAACAAAAAAGTGCAGTAGCCTGGAGAAACAATGAATTGGAGCAGAATAATATTATATCAGCTCTGTATGCTTTTAATAAATAGTTGGAAAGTCTTCCACAAGGAGCTTCTGTTCAGTTTTATCTCCTTCGGGGACAGAAGTTGTTAATTTGATCTAACAAAGAGCTGAACTTCCTGAGCAGGCACATGTTAGACGTTTTGTTACATTGGCATAGGAAGTTGGGTTTTTTTGTAAAACATTTCATATTTATGTTCTCACTTCAAACAGAATTAAAGGCACAGGGCCTGATCCAGAGCCCTCTGAAGTCACTGATATCTGCACGCTGACTTCTATGAGCTTCAGGGCATGCTCTTTTTTTGTGCTCCTTTTTTGTTTTTTATTAATTGCCACTTATACAACAGTTTTAAAAACTAAGAGAGCTCAAAGCACACAAAGAATTTGTGCAGCCTATACAAGGATGACAGTGCAATACAACCGTTCAGGACAGAAAAGGAAGGATAGAAAGGGAAGGCTACTATAGCCAACAAAACCAACCCCTAACTTCCCTGCTGCTTGCTGACTAGATATAAAGACAGTTTTCCAGCTCTCTGGTGACTGGATGCAACTAACAGCTTACTGCCTGGGTTCATGCTTCTTCTAGTAAACCACTATTCATCTAGTCTCCAATGTACAGAATAAAGGAACCGGATAATCAATGACACTCTCATCTGTCCATATTTAAACATTTATGGGATAGATGTTGACAGATGATCTCACCATCTAAACTCCCTTTGTAGTTGATGGAAGGACAAAGACGCTTCTGCCTCATATTTTTGTATATGCATTTGCGAAGAAGCAAATGTATATACATATATGCAAATGTAAAAACTCACATAGGTTATTTTAAATGGTATCATGGCAAAACCTAAGGAATAGAACCAGATGCTCTTTCTTAGGCTTGTTTTTCCTCCTTGTGCTTTGTTAATGCAAAGTCAAGTCAGTGTGCTTTGAGCAGCCAGAAGTATGAATCTATTGGAACTCCAGCAGAAATATGTACAGCGGATACAAATACGAATAAAGTTCAAGGTAGGAGATGTCTTTCTTGGGTGGGTATGAATAAATGTTCTGTTTATAAGTAGCTGTTATATTAAGGGTGTGGAAACATCTACAGATAACTAAGTTGAAGCTTCATTTTGGTCACATTAATAAGGTGTTCAGTATACTGCTCCTCTTCTGAGCTTTTGTATTACCAGACTAAAAGGTGTACCACCATTAACGCAGAGAGAGATTCTTTTTTGCCCTGTGTCCAGTTGATAACTTTCCCCTTGTGTTCACCTTGAAGTCTCCCTCTGAAGGAGAGTGGCAGCCTGGGAGTCACAGACCCCAGAGAGTTCACAGTGGCCTGAGAATAGACACAACCACTGCTATCTTTGGACAAAAGCATTTGTCTTAGTATAAAATCAGTATCTTGCCAAGCCTGAAAAGCTTTTCTGACAAGGCTAAGCTCAAGAGAAGTCTCAGTCCTCCCTCAACACTTGTGATTTTGTCCATCATAAAGGTTGCCAAAGCAGCTGTCCTGGCACACCTGGGATCACAAGGAGACTGATTAAAAACCTGGAAGACAGACGCTTCTCAGTCTGAGCTTTCTGTCAGGAAGCAGGCACCATAATGCAAACCTGACTGATCTGTTGCAAAAGAAGATGTCTTTGTAGTCATTTGCTGTTTCCTAGTTGTTAGGAACTGATAGAGCCCTCTCATGTTTCATTAACGTAATCAGTGAATTGTCATTGTAAGTTGAGGACACAGGCAGACAGATTTGGTGGAGTTCTTGAAAGCAGACAGAAGTAAGTGTTATGTACTTAGGAGATCTGTGTTTGACTGATAACAGCCTAGTCAAGTTTGTAGGCCTACAGAATATCTACACTGGAGAGAAGTGCTGTGACATGTTTTTATTGTGATCTTGATTGCTTGATTGGTAGGGTGAGCCACCAGAGAAAGTGAATAGTGAGAAGCAAACCAAGCACAATGAACTGGCCTGTTCCCGCAGGATGCACTGTCTCTCAGGGCACAGTGGGGTTCTGCTGCTGCCCATGATGGTCCTCTCCTGGGCAGGAATGGTGTGAGGATCTCTGCACCCCATGGTTTCACTGCACAGCTCCTGGTGGCAAACCAAGTTGACTGAAGGCTAGTAATTCTCTCCTCTTCCTCATGTCTTGATACAGAAAAGATTTCATCAGTCCTGCTTAAAGATTAGTTTAATTGGTGTCATTAAAAACTGCTCATTTAATACAAAAGTCTTGTACAGCTGTTTTGTCCACAGAAAACTGACCATGTTTTCATTTAAGCCACATCCCATGTTACTGATATTTTGACATTTGTGCCACATTTATATAAAGTTTACTGACAAAATATGTCTTTCCTCTTGCATGTTTATGCGTTTCATGGTTTAGCACATTTGTGGAACTGTTTAACTATCAACAAAACTAATGCAACACAAAAATTCTGATTTCATTGTGGTTTTCTCACACCAGCTTGGATTATATTTCAGTTATTCCTAAAGGTAGGTTTCAGCTCCAAGCTGATCCCTGCTCTCCTGCCTCCTGAGGAGGAGCACTCATCTACTGAATTTTCTTGGGATGTCAGTGTTTGACAGAGTTCTGGTCAGCTGCAGAAACCAGTGAATATGTAACCACAAATGCACCTAGAGGTGGGTAACCTGGTAAGGCCTGTGTTAGACACATCCACCTGGAATTTTATCTTAGCAGAGATGCAGAATCCCCATTTCTAGACCTTGCAGAGTACTGCGTGGGGATGGATGGCTAATTGCCATCGATCCTTAATGGGAGCTGGGTGTCTCTTCTGCCTCTGAAAAATCACCCCAATCTGACTGGAGAAAGTCAGTTTTCTCTATCGTTGAAGCCAGTACCCTCATGATATTATTTCACACTTTCTAGCAGCATAGGAATGTCATGTTCATACATGAGGGAGGAATTTAACTCCCTGAATGGGCCTGGGTGCCATCAGTTTAATGATACTGCTCAGGTAAGGAGAGAAATGCTACATGATGGCACTTATTCATGCTTGTGATAAAACAGTATCACACTAGCTGCTGTACGAGCCTACTTTGAAAATTATCTGCAGAGTAGCTTTCACCTTTCAGAATGTGCACAGGATAAGAAGTGGTTTGGTTGCATTAGCATGAGCCTTCAAAAAAAAAAGGTTATATATTATGCAACTGGTTCTTAGTTTTTAAACTGAGGGGCACACACTGATCAGGGCAGAGTCACATGTGAACCACTTGAACTGGGAAAAATCTTGCAGTGGCTCAGTATATAACAATTTATTAAATGTGTCTGGGAGCATCCTGGGCTCAGGCCTGAACGGCTCACATTCACATTAGTAAACTCCTGGTCTCTAAAACAGGGTGTTTGCATGCAAATTGCCTGTTTGGAGCAGTTCCTGGGATGTTTCAGCTGCCAGACTGTGGTCAGGAATTATCTGGAGGAGTTTTAGTTGGCCTGGGCCAAGCAGTGCTGGTGAATGTGCTAACAGCACAGTCAGTCCTGTCCCAGGGCACACAAACAGCTCAGGCAGTGAATTTATTAGTCTGTATGTAGCTACCAATTTCTATGGTTCCTTGGTTCTTAAGCATGCCGAGGCCATGGTATTACTTATAGCCATTGCTTCACTGCTGGTGGCCCTCTCTAGTGCTCTGAGGTGTATTTTACCTATAACGCATTGCATATTTCAAATTCTGTGATGGCAAAAGTACAGCTTTGTGAGAAGTTATGAAGTTCTTCTTGACAGTAAGCGTGCTGAATTGCCTTTCTTTTTGAAAACAGCAGAAAAGAGATGGTATCAAATAGGTAAATCATACCTGACTGAGCTCTTTGACTTCCAAGATGAAGTCAGTGGATTTGTGGAGAAGAGCACTGGGTGTCACTTTAGCAAGGCCTTTCAACATTGTTCTCCACAATGTTATCGTACCCAAGTTAGGACTTTATGGTCTGCATGGGGGGACAAATAGATACATAGAAAAGTGTTTAGATGGTCAGGCTCAGAGTAGCGATTAATGGATCATACTCCAACAGGAGGTCAGTGACAAGGGGAGGACCACAAGGCTGTCTCCTGGGACCAAAGCTGTTCAGCAACAACCTGGAGGAAATGATGGAATGCGTGTTTACAAAGTTTGTAGATGACACCAAATTGGAGAGAGCAATTGACAGACCTGAGGACAGGGCTGCCATCCAGAGAGACGTAGACAGGCTGGAGGAATGGGTCAACAGGAGCCTTACAATACTGTACGATTGTACAGGAATAAATGTAATGTTCTGTGCTTGAGAGGGAAAACTCTCCCTGCAGTGATGCAGGCTGAAGAGCAGCTCTACAGGAATGGTCCTAGGGGTCTTGGCAGACAGCAAGCTGAGCATGAGCCAGCCCTGTGCCCTGGCAGTGATGGCAGCTAATGGCATCCTTGGTTGTGTTAACAGTAAGTTAACAGTTAACAACTCAGTAGGTTAAGGGAAGTTACCATCCCCCTTTACCCAGCATTTGTTAGACTGCAGTTATAACACTGTTTTACCCACCCCTCCTGATACAAGAAAGGCATCAATAAAGGGAAGTGAGTTCAGTGGAGGACCACCACGATGGCTTGGGGCTAGAGCACTTGTCTGCTGAGGAGAGGCCAAGGGAACTGGACTTGTTCAGCCTGGAGATAAGATGGCTTCAGAGGGAGTTGAGAGCCTTCCACTACCTACAAGGAAGTTATCAAGAAGATGGAGCCAGGCTACTTACAGTAGTGCATGGTAGGAGGATGAGAGACAAAGGATGTAAGTTGAAACAAGAGAGGTTCATGCTGGATATAAAACTCCCACTTTTTCACCAAGAGGCAACTCAATTAGTGGAAGAGGCTGGACGGAGAGGCTGTGCAGCCTCCATGCTTAGAAGCTTTTAAGACACAGTTTGGTGAAGCCCTGAACAACGTGGTCTGACCTCATAGTTGTCCCTACATTGAGCAGGAGGTTGGACTGCGGTCCTTTCCTACCTGAATTATTCTGTGAAACAGGGTCAGATACTCTGCGATTCAACTGAGGCCCACCCGAAAGGCAATTGCATGCTCAGCTCATGACAATATCAGTGAGGTAACGGCTTTTATACAGCATCAGCCCTACACAATGGCTAGGAAAAATGTGCGGATTTAAAATGTTAAAACCACAAGTGTAATAAATATCTGAGTTTAATGTCAGCAAGTTAACGCTGAGAAGGTAAAACAGAACATCAGATGTTCTCTTTTTTCCCCAAAGCCCAACTAACTTCACAGACAGAGAATGTCATAGAAGCAGTTTATGAATAACCTGTTCCAACAACAGGATCTGTGGCTTGCACATCATTGTGGTACCACTACTGCAGCTGCTATTCCAACAGTCTGGCTTACACGTATACACTTCACCCAGCCATTAAAATACGTACTTCGAGTAGTGTGGTAATTTAACATGCAAAATTTCCTGGGTGGGCTGCAAATCCCTAATTGCATGTTTTTGCAAGTCATTGAAGTTTCTTAGCCTTTTTGCATAATTGTTGTTCTTACTGTCCTTTCCACCTTACAATGTCTCAACACAGGTTAGTTTTTAGAAAGCTAAGAGCTAAGTGGTGTTTCCAGGGAGAAAGAACAACTAAAAGTATTTCTGTACCATATTCATTCAGTGGCAGTGTCTTATACTGTATTACATGAGATTACTGATCTAATATAACTTGACATTTTACAAGAACATGAAGCATTGGTACAAAATTGTCATAAGATATGAAAGCACTTATGCCAGATCTAGAAAGTGCTGTAGAGCAAGAACATGCCAATTAGATGTGTCCATTTGTGTTATTTGCAGTCAATGGAAGACAGAATTTTCATCCTTCCTTCCAGATAAATTGTCTGTACTAGTTATGAATGAGAGACTGAAACTGTGAATTACTCAGCCTGTTTATCAAGAGCAGCCAAGGACCAAACCCTTCCCCTTACCTGGCAAGGAGCATTACTTTTGAACTTAGCGAGAGCTTCTGGGCTACTCAGTGTAATTTGGGTATCCCAATCAGGCTGGTATCTTCTGAAAATATTTGCCACTAGTCCCATTTCAAGACTCTAGTACTGAAGAAAGGCAGCAATGATCCTCTGGGGTGGCCACCTACTTATTTAGAAGTAGCTTAAATGTAAAAGATAAACCCTGGTAACAAGTTTCAGCCACCAATAGGTGGCTGAAAGAGGCTGAATTTGAAAGATTAGCCTAAAGTTAAAATATCACCCATCTCACAAACCATATGGCTGTCTTTCCTTCTCTATTTATTTAAACACAGTTTTGTACAGGCCACTCGTTTTTGGGTTTTCCCATTCGATGGACAGACTTGCCTCCTTTTCCCAGCTCCTGACACCCCAGTTTCCTGGAGGAATGCAGTCTGACTCATCTGTGCCAGATCCCTGGAGGTGATGGGCCAAGGGGGATGAATTCTGCAGCCTTTGATAACAGATCTCTTCTCCTACAAAATTCATCTGTGACAAGTTGCTGATGACTCTTGCTGCTATGATTCTCTGGTCTTGGTGCAGCCATGTGTTCAAGTATAAATTGATAGGCCACTTGGGCCTCATCTATCATTTAGTTTTCCTCCTTTTTTGGGGTACTGGGAATTTTAAATCTACTTACTTAAGTCATATTATGGAAGGATGCAATACAGAGGTAAGCTGACTAATGTGATAGATGACTGGTCAAGTCTTGTTCATGAAAAATAAAAAAGTATCAATATTTGACATATCTTTTGTGGCCCTTCCACGTTGTTTCCATTAGACATCGTATTTCTTGTATCTATTAGCTTGTCACTGGGTAAAAAAAAGAAGATTTATCTTCACTGATATCAATCTAGCTTAATCACAGGAAAGTTAAGTGCCAAATTAGGCATACACTTGGGATTTCTGTATCAAAAACCCTAAAACACCCATAATCCTTCTTCACATCGTGTTGCCCTTTCAAAAACAAATGTAACTCATGCAGCCATCTGATCCTTGTTTCCTTTTGAAATGCCTATCTGTATAATTACACCTAGTCACACAGCTTTAGTTCTCCCCTAACTGAAGTTAGTAGCTTTTTTTTTTTTTCATTGCTTTTAACAGAGATGGAACATCTAGTCTCAGTGTCTGTTAGTTTTCCAGTAATTTTATTGGAAGCAGGAATTAGCCCTTGCTTTCCATCTGCAGTTCTGACCCATGTAGTTTGCTCTTTTACCAAAAATATTTTTCTGCAGCTGATGTCCAGTTTACATTGGTTAAGATATTCCAAATCTCAATTGCTGTTACACCGAGTAACCTTGCCTGTCATGAGAAGGCAAAGGGGATATTGGTGTCTGCCTTTCTAGTCCTTCCTCTGGCTATTAAATAAAATATCTTTCTCATAAATAAGGCTTGGCTCAAAGCCTGCTGAAATCAGTGGAAAGGTGTCCACTGAAATGAATTTCAAATAAGGCCTACTAGTTTGAAGGCAATTAACTCACATAACCGCCATTCCTTCATGATGGATCTTTGCAGCTGGGGCTAATAATAGTGTTTAATATTCTTTCCGATAAATCTCTTGTAATATGTTTAATATGTCCAGTGTTAACTTACATTTCAATCACTAAATATGTTTATCTCTACTGGGAGTTATCAGATATAAACACAAAAATGCTGTGACTATTTAACCCCTGAAAACAGATCATTCTGTAGGATCAAATCTCTGGATATAATTATTTCCTTTTTTAGCATTCTTTGATGGAAAGAGGTTTTTACTGGACCTTGTAAAGGATCTTTATCAGGTTCTCTGATAGATACTGTCATTATGATTCTTTACTTTTGCCTTTTGTTTTAGCATATCAATGGAGAGGAGTTTTGTACATATGCCAGTGATCAAGATATTATACAATGAAAATTTTGCTTACAAGTAAATCCCTGAATAAAGTTTTAAATTTTGTAGGGTCACTTAGCATCTTCCTCTTGTCTATCTGTTTCTGACACAAGCAGAATCCTTCTGACAGCTGAGGGAAAGGCCTGTGCACTCGCAGCTATGCCTTTCTCCACATGTAGGGAAGAGGAGGTGGATATGTCACTAAAATCTCTTCCTCCTCTCTGTAACCAGTCACATTCTGCAAAACTGGCATCAGCTGCAAAATCAAAATTGTTTTTCTGTCCAAAACTCACTGAAGTTTTGATCTGATGGAAGGCCTTAATTCGGGCTCTCTCCCAAGCAGAAACACATTTTGAAAGTTGAACTTTTAAGTCTCTTTCTGAAGCTGCATTGGAATTAGCAAACATTCTTTACTGTCGCTGTGGGATACAGCACTTTAAATCAGCTTTTTCATGATGGAATTTTCCTCCCCTTCCTCAGAGGCTGTGAACTGTTCAATCTAAGTCAAGCAGAGCATTGGCAATACTTGCAGTCCCCCTTGGCAGGGAAATAGCAAATGACTGTGGGCTGGGATCCTGTCCCAAAACAACTATCCCTATTGGAAACCTAAGCTAAAACAAGGAGCACCACATCTGTAATCTATACGTTTCTCCTGCAGGCCTCCTAAAATAAGAATAGATAAATACAGAAACCTGTTGGGGCCAGCATGTGGGGACAAAACTTTTATTTGAAGGAGGGAGAAGACACAGATGGTCACATCACTGGGTTTGAGGTAAATCCCAGCCCTGCTCCCAATCTGCTATGCAAACCTATGTGGCTTTTCTAAGATACCCTGGGAGGGTAACCAGAGTGGAGAAGGCGTGACAGTAGTCATGGGGTGAGGAGAGACATGTCTGTGTCAGACAGTTTTGCCTATTTCAGTACATTACCACATCTCACTCTTGAGGAGCTCAAAACACTAAGAGTACGCATTTAGGCAATGGAGGTTAGTTTTCTAGAGGCCAGAGTCCTGCTTTTGATACATCCCTTGTTTGTTATTTTAGGAAAATTGCTTCTCCACTTGGTATCTGTTTAGGAAAGTTGCTTCTTCATTTGGTATCTCTTTCTCTCTCCTCCTTTCACTGGCTGTTAGGTGGGGCAGGGATGCACATACAACATGCTTCAAGAAGTCTCCACCTCAGTAGCTTGATAAAATCCCTAACGTTAATTTGCAGAAAATGATCTGCTTGGGCAAGTCTGGGCAGTCTATGCCACTCACGATGATACACGTGTTCAGGCAGTGCTGTTGAATGCAACTTGGTTACTGATAGAGACTGAAATACAGGAAAGCAGACAAGAATTCTTGCCTGAAAAGCAAAACAGCCCAGCCCCTATTCTGGCGTATACGCATTGATGTTATAGAGCTAACAGAAGGTAAGATCCCTATCTGCCTTTCCATTACTGTACTCAACTGCAGCATCAGCCCCCAGCAACTTGATCATGATACCAGTGTCAGTATCAGTATCAGAAAGTAGCAGGAAACCCAGATAGCCTTTTTGGTCTGAAGTATGTGCAGTTTGGGATATTGTCATAGCCTGGATTGTGGCTTTTACATTAGGAAAACTCCCTCTAGGGGACTTCCAAAGAATCCAGTGATTCTGAATCATGCACAAATTGTCCACTTCATCCAGGTAAGTCATATTGAAAATTGGCATTCATCTCTGCATCAGAGTGAACGCTTTGTATAATGAGGATAAGTAATGCTTTCTGTGGGGTGAAGGCAGGTGTAATTCACCTGCAAAAGTACAACACGTTGCCATCTGAAAAACCAGGAGCTGAACAGATAAAATATTTGAGACAACAGAACTTCCGTGTATGAAGTATTGCACTGGGATCTGCTAGACTGAGACTTGGCACTTGCAGAGATAATCACTGGAGCTGAGGCGGGGTTAAATGGTGAATTAATACACGTGATAGGTCACCATCCTTTAGTCTTTCCTTCTGGGAGGAAGTAAATAAATGTGTCAGTTTAATCTAGCACATTAACCTTTCTCTTAATCCTACAATTTACTTACTAGGGGATTTGTATAATCTACCCGATAAATAAGGACAGTAATTATTCCTGCTACAGAGGGCTGTGAGAAATAATTGCAATGAAGCTTGAAGCTGGATTTAAAACTGTTTTGGTTTTGTTAGAAACACAAAACTCTAGCCAGGTTTCCTGGAAAATTCCATGGGGCCCAATGCAGGTGGAAGCTCATTTTCTGTATGTGTATGTGTTTGCTTAGCCAAAGTGTAGATCCAGGCTTGCACATGGTCCTGAATACCAGAGAGGAAGAAGATCTAGGAATGTCTTTGCAGAAGCATGCTGGACAAACAGCCCTGTGCTGTGAGGTCCAGCTACTGCATCATCCCAACAAGACGTCTCATAGTGGAGAAGAACAATATAGCCCCATCCACCTCTGTCTGCTAACAGGCCCTGTTGCCTTCTCCACACATCCCTGGATGCCTATGTGTTGTGTCAAAGCTATTTCTTTAACTTCCCTTTCAGGAGAGGAACTCAAATGTGACTTGAATGATCAGAAATCTGATAAAGGCAAGTAGCAGGACTACAAGGAAAAGTAGTTCAAGATTCCCTGGAACAGAAAGCCTTTTTCCTCTCAAAGCAGTAAGCAAAGCCATTCCTTCCCTGAAGATAAAAATACTTTTTAGAGTTTAACACAGTGCCATTTGAAGGCTCAGGATGTCAAGAGCAGCCTTTGCATTCCCCTGGACTCCTGTTTTCCTGGATTATATAGGAAGGGCAAACTCTTCACTCCTTCCTGAACACTGGATAGCACGGGTGTGGACCAGCACTTGTGCCCTTGCAAACACAGCCAGGGTCAGCAATTGAAAATAAAATAGTTCCACCTCCTGGAGAAGTTTTTTTTGCTATTTCTCATTGCTAAAGGCGTGTTTGTAGGTATGAAAGAGACAGAGAGGTTAGGTTTTTATACACGTGATCATCACAGCCACTCTTTGTTGGTCTGATTTCGTTGATGTAGATTCCCTAAATACACAGTCACACACAAAGCTTGATTTAGGAACTCGGGGTGAAGGGGCATTTGGACAATTCCCATTATTAATGTTGCTCCAAGTGTCTACCCTGAACATATGTACATGGAGAGCCTCTGGCTGCCCACAGTCACATCCATCTGTTCAGATGGCAGGGTGCCTACACAGAGACTAGCTGGACTTTTGTCCCAGGATGCAGGTATTCCACAAGAGGCAGGTCACTTAGGCCACACTTTGAACAATATTAATACCATCTCTTCAGCAGGACAGCCTTCCTAATGGGTAATTAATTGAGCTTCCAGCAGCGTCTGTCAGCTGTTTGCAACAAGCTTGTTTGCTTGACTAAGCAGCCGTGATGATACTACGTGCTCTGTTTCCTACCAGGTCTGAAGGGTGGGGGACTTGGCTGTATTTAAGAGGATCACGTATGACTCAGGCTTTTCAGTTCCTATACCTGTGTGTGCAGCAGACAATAAGAGAAGTTAGCTTTGAGCCGTCCTTTACAGAGACAGGAAACTGAGCCTAGCGCAACTGGTCAGAATTAAATGGAAGAAATCTCGGTACCGAAGGGAATCAAAAAGGTTTAAAGTTATAAATTCACTCAGAGTAAGGAAATTGTTGCAGCTGTTTTCAAAACTCTGTGCAGCAGGGGAATCTTTTCAGGGACTGTGGTGGTATATAGGGGGTTGTTTTAGCTGGTTGCCCCATAGCGCCCTATCCTATGGCAACACAGTGACTTGTGGGTGGTATCTCCTAACCCCTCCATAGGTAACAATGCTTTCAAATACTTCTGTAAGTAATGAGGTTTCTACATAGAAATAGAGGTATCAACTCTTTTAATAATAATCCCCCAAAGTATATGCTATTTTTACTATTATTTAAAGACTTCAGTATCTTCCTCAGCATTTGTGGAACCTTCCAGATGCTTTCTAATTACACATTCACACCATGAAAATAAAAACCCAAGCCAAACCCAGGTGTGCTTTATGAAGCACAGAAGAGAGAGAGCTGTCTTTGGATGTGTGGGAAGCTGCCTGTGATACTGCTCTAATGCACCCATTGCTAATGTCTCTTTTGAAGCAAAACCAACTTTATGAGTTACTTCAGCTAATCCATTTAGAAGCCCTTTTATGACTGTTATCAACAGTTATTTTCATCTTTAAGTGGGCCAGGCAGAGGGCTGGGACACTGAATGAATAAATAGCCCTGAGGTGTACAAGGTTATTGCTTCCACCACACCTCCTCCTACTGCTATGTCAGAGCACCTGCCTTGGCTGTATCTGGATCCTAAGGGCACTAATAGGCCTTAAGTGCCCTGAACAGCCACAGCTGGGGCCTTTACTTGTGCAAACTCCACCTATCACTCCAGGAGCTCCATTTAAGCTCAGCTCAGGGGCTTTAGTCATTTCTTGAGCTACTGCATAGGTGTGCTTGTGCTCTGCTCTGGTTCCTGCTGCCCCAGTTTTCTGGATGGACCCTAAAGCTGTATTTCAGGTAGCTTTTTCTGTCTTGTTGTGTCTCTGGTCCTTTTTTCTGGTTGGAAAGTTTGTTATAGATAGCTCTGTTTCTAGGCTCATTTCATGCTGTTCCTGACTGTGCTCTCTGGATTAAGACCAGGCCAGCTCATCATCTCCCTTGGTCTGGGACCATCAGTGGATCTGGGCACTGCTGCTATCCTAGCCCTGCTTCACACCCTGAGGGGTGAGGGCGTTGCATGACCTGCATTGGGGTCACCCTCAGTACTTGGCTTGTCCCCTGAGACACCTGCTGTGGCTGGATGCTTAGATTAGCACCTAGGCTTTCATGAGTTGTGTTCCTAAGGACAGCAGGACCTGGTTTGGAGGTGTTCTGTGTTTTGGGTGGGGGAGATGATGACTTTTTTTTTCTTGCAGGGAAGAGAGAAGAGTGTTTCTTGTTCATTGTGTCAATAGACAACTACAGTTTGTGGAAAGGCATAACAAAAAAGGGCAGCATTCAGCATCTTCTCTGATTTATGGATTGTCTCTGAATGAACTTTTTAACAATAGTATTTGTTTCCATAATGCCCATTAAATGCAGATGGCTGATTTATTTCCCTGATGTTCCCATCAGGATGCAGTTCCAAACTGTGCATGGCAGGGGGATTACCGTACTTGCTGGGTGGTTGAAGTCACTTGCACTTTAGCCCCTTGCTGCCACCTGAGGCATATGGTAATCACCCAACAATGCACAGCCTGTCATCTTGTATTGCTTAGCTGTGTGTCCTACTTAAACGCAGCCTTGTCAAAAGTCGCTTTGAATTATTAGCAGAAAGGCCACCCAGGAGACAAAGATCCTGCAAGCAAGGAGTACAGAGCAAGATATTAATTTGGTGTAACAGCGTTATCAACATGCTGTACAGTTCCTGTGCAATATCTGTGATAGTGTAGTAGGCTAAAGCTTGTAAGGACTATGCACAATGTTAGTTCTAGCCAGGTAAAGGGGTAGATGGGTGAGGGAAGCTATTTTGTCTTTCCCTGGCCAGGCTCTGGAAAACTGAAGCTGCAAATCCATCAGTCCTGTAGCTTGCTGTCACAGGCACTTGAAGAAAAGGTGAAAATGACTGGGTTTAATAATCTTCAACTTATTTCTTACAGTTCAGGTGGGAGGACCGTCGGCAATTGCTCCCTTGATCTCCTCAATGGATAGAGAGAATGACCAGACATCACTTAAATACAGGTGTAGACTTAAGGTGGGGGAAAAGACTGAAGGAGTCTCTTGTCAAAGTGCTCAGTGTGGTGTGGGATTGCTCCATCAGGGCTGTCTCTGTCTTGATAGCTGAGCTACAGAAAGGTTGCTGTGGCTGTATGAAGGCATCTATAAAGGATCATGGAGAAACACGCTTTAGTAAGATGTTCTTGTAGGTTGTCTCTATTGATGTGGTGGTATTAAGTCCAAACAGCAGGAGCCCAGGAGGTGCAAGGGGATGCAATGAAGGAATGGCTGTTTCACAGGTGAAATAATGACAGAAAAACGGAATTATGAAACCAGATACAAAGAATACCAAAAAGCAACCTAGCTTAAAGGAAAACAGTCAGCTATTATTGCAATTCCCTGAAGCTCTTGCAAGTGAAAGTTCCATAATGTTCAGGGCCAGGGAGCCTGCAAGCAAATTGTAATTTACACTTAGTAATGGACAGTTATTGTGGTCAGCCTCTCGAGTTGATGCAGCTGGGGATTTCTGCTCCTGTACAGGCATGTTATGAAACTAGTGACACTGAAGTTTCACTATGCTGATCAGTTTGGTGACAGATGAGCAAGATAGAAGTCAGTTGTGAAATGTTAGCTTGGTGATACGTAAACCAGAGGTTTCACTGCAGGAGAACAGCTGCATTATACTTGGTCACTACTGATGAAGAGGAAAAATTAGCAAGTGTATTTTGCTGTTCTTTGTTGTGGTCATTGAAGACCTTTTTTTAACCTGCTGCTCTTGATAGACCCTTTAAATGGGTGCCCACAATGCAGAAACAGTAATAATGTGTATGATCTTTCATTAAAACTTAGGTAAGGCCAGTGTATTGTGAATGATCATGACTGAGTTAGCTTGGTTCCTTTTGTGCACAGCACCAACAGTGGGGTTTTTGGTGGCTGGTATGTTATGATGCACATTAATGAGGATGAGGCTCTAGCTTGACTTCAAATGAATGTGAAGGAGGGGGAGTGTTGGTGGTTGCTGTTTAGATTTAGGACAGGGCCATCACTCTCTTTGCACTTTCCTCAGTCCATGTTACTTCCCTGTTCTGTTACAGAAATATATTTTGCACTGCCTATAAAAAAAGGGTCAGGAAAACTGTGTGGGTGTCATTAGAATGAAATGGTTGGGAATACTTGACAATAATAATAAAAAGAGTACATTTGCTTCTGTAACGGGAGTTTTGTTTACTGACAGTTCATCTTTTCTTTGGTGCTGAATTTCTTCAGAGGACCCCATCAGTTCTGAGATGGTCTCCTGAGAGGCGTAACTTTGGGCTTGGAGTAAAGGGGGCATGGGAAGGAAGAAAAAATAAATCTGCTCTCCCATATATGCTTCTATGTAGAGCAACCAGAACCTTGAATCGGTAGGCGTTTGGGTCAATATCATGTAGCAATTAATTGGCTGTACTTATGTGAAAATACAGACTTTGAGATGCAGGTAGATAACCAGAGGAGCTCCTTTTATTCAAGTACTCTTGGTTTTGTCAGCATGATACCTATTTTGAGTGCAAATGGCAACTAACAGGCTGAGTATGTTCTTCTATTTCTTTTTTATACTTGGGCTGTCTACTGTATGCTACCAAACTTGTATGTTGTGATTTGGGGCTGAGGGGGGCAGAAGTATGTGTTTAATACTTTAAAAAGTGGATGCTTAATACTCCACTACTATAACATTTCAGTTAGTGGCATTGTGCTAAGACGGAATCCTTATTTGAGGACTTGGGGCACTATTGCATTGGGAAGTGGGAGACCTACTGGGTTTCACATACACAGACCACTAAAAAGCCAGTATAGAAAGATTTATTTTAATGTTTTGTGTGTCTTGAATTGAAAGATACAAAAAGAGTATGCACTAATTTTATGAGGTATGTGATCAAAGCTCCTAAAGACTTGACTTGAACGATGTGATGGTGTATTTAAGGCATTAAGTCATGCCCTTGCGTGTATTTTTTGAAGTGCTCATTTTGAAAGCAAGCTTGTCTATTTAGAAGGGGAACAAGCAACATCTATTATTACTTCTTTTTTTATATTCTTTGCATTGTTCACAGAAGGGAAAGGAGTTTTCTTTCACACTTTCATTCTCTCAACTTGTTCCATGTGACCCCTTAAAAAGAATCTGGTAACAGTACAACATAGCTGGTTTCCTTAACTCCCTGTCAATTTGATAACATCATAGTTAATTGACAAGAGTTTGTTGCTCTGGCCTTGGGAAGACCTTACTAATACTTTTTTTTGTAATAAGGATAAACCCATAGAGTACACCTCTGTCGTGGTTTTCCTATCAGTTGAGATGCCAAACTTGCCTAAGGCAACTACTTTATTTGCATTAAACAAAGAAGCTTTTGAGGCATGTGTAAGTCTGAGACCTTGCTTGCCTGACCAAGTAAACAATGTCATATGTGCACTTTGCCCCCCTGACAAAGGAGGGGAATATTCCATTGCTGTGTTACAACCTATTTAGCTCCTTCCTGTGGGATGTAAGACTACACAACTTTTCCTCTTAGGAAGGTCTCTTGTATTGTACAGTCGGGGCAGGCTCTTTCCCACTTGTCCTGTGCAGTAACCTTAGATACCTCTTCCTGATGTACCTCCACCATCTACGTGTTCGACCCCCATGCCTTAATATTTACTGTGGATTTAATTTATTTAATTGAAACTAACATTTTTCAGATTATCTTCTCAAACTGTGTACTTTTAAAAAGGCTTTTTAAAAGAGGGCCTTCTATTCTGCAATGCCTTTGCAAAAACAGAATGAGTTTTTCGTTCAGGATATGGACTATTGTTGCTATTTATTTCAATATAAATAGCTAAGACCCTCAGAAGAGGAGAGCGGTAAAGGCAAGATAATTGTGTACATTGAGACATGTGACTTCTGTAGTTCAAATCCCATAGTCCATACCCAGAGATTTCTATGCAGCGGCATGGCTAACTTGCAGCAGAAAAAAATGCATAATGGTAGATCTTTATGTGAAAAGGCAGCATTTCAGTTTAAATTGACCCAAATAAAAAGAATTTTTGTCAGGTTTCTGCGTGCTTATATTCTACCCCTCCCTTGCACCTTTATTGTAGTCCCTAAATATTTCTAGATAAAGCCTTTTTTACACATTGTAGTGTCTTGTTTTGATAAGAATGCAGGCTTACCTGTGAGGTTATTCCCCATTCAGTTTTTTCCTGACTACAGAAAAATCAACAAACAAATATTTTCTAGGTCTGAAAAGAAAAATTACTCCCAAGTTAGAGCCTGAATGGGTTCAAAAGATTATTAGAAGTCATCTGAACAACTCTGCTTCATGATAAATGAAAATCTGTCTCGCTGTCTTAATCTCTTTAGAAAACATTTTTGATTCAGAGAGGACATCACTGAATTTCTTACATAATAAACCCCATGCCCCCCTCTTTATGAAAGTTGTTTGAAGTGGCCTTTCATTTGGGGCTATATGCTTAGTGTCTGATTTTCTTTTTTTTCCTCTCATTATTCTCCTTAGCTCACTGCTAGTAGGCAGCTATTGACAATTCTGTATCCACATACATCCTGGAGCTTTTTTAAAGCTTTAATTTTAATACATTAAAAGTGACATACTGAAGTATAATGCATGACAGCTGTCTTTGTTAAAGAAGTTGTGAAGTACCTTATTACAGTAGAATATATTTCACCTGAAAAGCCTCATGCAATGTGGCATAAGTTCTGCTTAAGTTCTCTGTGGTTATAGCTCTTTCAGTTTGCAATCGCTGACATGCAAAGGGAGATGTAGTCGCTGTAGGAAGGAAGCTTCTACTTCAGGTCCCTTTAAGATATCTTTTAATATTCAGGTCGTGGACTTTGTTTACTGACTGCATCCACAGATAAATTCTCCCAGGACTTTGGAGACCCAGGTCAACTTGAAGGCCAATACAACATAATTATAGGACTGGTAGTATAGAAGGAAACATGGACCTCCATTCCCCAAAAAGCTTTAATAATTATGCAAGAAATTGCCTTCAAAAATCCTTCCAGAATGGAATTACCATGGTAAAAGAATACTGTAGATAATGAATGTTTTGGTTTGGGGTTTTTTTTCAGATATAGGTTGTCAATTCAGTGTGCAGACTTTTTCTCTTACCTCTGGAATGGTACAGCAGCTAGAATGTGACACTACAGGAGTACTCTGAAGTAAAGGAATACTGCTGGGAAGGCTCATCTCTTCAGTTTGTGGGCAGCACCTGCAGTTAGACTGGTTTAGCATTAGTGTAAATCCATAGGATTTGATTAAGTAGTATTAGATGGTCAACATCTCTAAACTGCTCAGTCGTAGACACACTTAATCAGTTTGTATCAAAGTGAACTACTTTCTTAAGACCTTCCAACTCCATATCCTAAGTATCAGGTGATACTTAGGCATCACTGAACTGGGCATATCAAGTGGCAGCCTTACTGTATATGGGAAGGAAAGCTAAGGTCAGTCTTTGCTATTTTATCCAAAAGTTCATTCAGTAGCATGGTATCAAACTGCAAAGCATCACAGAATAAAGGCTTGCTGATGTACTCTAGTTCAGCTGAAAGTTTTTGAGCTTGGAGCACAAACTGTTGGGTAGGAACTGGGTGATCTGATTGCAATGGTCCCTTACAACTTGTATCTCTGCTCACTCTGGTTTCGTTGGCTTTTCCTGATGGTGAGGCACAGTACAAAGTGAATCTGAGTCAGGTGTAAGCCCCTTATCACCTTTGTATAAAATTAGGGAGCAGAACGTGGAGGTTATGCTGCCTTTTGCTTTTGAGCCAGGTTAGTGCTAGCTGCAGAAAGACAGAAGATACCTGACCCAGTGTAATGTTAGAGTATTGTGAACAGGTAACTGATCTGGCCACTAATGCTGAATCGATATCTCAATGTTTTCGGAACAAAATATGCATAACAGGCAAATGCATTATGCCATGTAGGCTGTGGCACTTTTTTATTTGATAAAAAGCCCCAAAGCCAGAATTACTTTATTGTCAGATCCTGGTCCAAGGGCTGTATGTAGATAGATGGACCATGCCTTGATTGCATAGTTACCCTCTGGAAAATTCCTGTGAATTCTCATTTACCAGGCTTGTCTCGGTCACCAGTGTTCATGTACCAGCACAAGTTCCTTGTGTAGAAAGCCAAAACAGTAATTATGCTCAAGCTATTTATTTGTGTTTCAGGAAGCACAAGGTCCATCATACTTGAGTCTTGCTGGTTCACAACTGAGCTTTACACTGGAGTAGGTACAGATATCTGAGTATCCTCCAGAGTGCGTAAATCCATATATCTGTCTTTTCTGGTAGATTTTGCTAGCAAGAGCAGAAGTGGAAAATCACCTTTCCTTTTCAAAGAAGGCAGCTTCACAGGGGATTTTGACTGTTTTTTTTTCTCTAGGAGTTTTTGAGCTTTGCTAGTGAAGAACCTCGTTGAGTATGTCAGATAATAATTCACTTCTCAAGATCTGACCAAAAGCTATGGAAATTTATACAATACACTTATGTAAGGCTTATCACAGTCTTATTTTTTCCATTGTTTGTTTTCAGGAGGTAGGCTTCTAATCAATAAAACATGAACTAGTAAGTTTTCAAATTCATCCTGTGTTGTGCTATATCTTTTCCGATAATTCCAAATATAAATATTGGATTGCCATATCAATGATGTAAACTGTGGACCAAAGACCCAAACAACAAAGTGAGGCAATACCCCCACCTTCCTACCCAGTATGATAGTAGAAGCATCATTTGGTGGAAGTGACAGATCTTAATCATCTTGGCACTGGAAAATTTTTTTAAATGGAAACCTAAGATTGAAAAAAAACCCCAGTTCTCCCTTGCCACCTACTAGGTTTCTGATACTGCATTTGCAGAACTCATAAGCAGTCCTCAAGGGAACAGGAAGGCTTTTAATGGACAAAAATTCCAATTTTCAAGGACTTGGAACCATGTATTTTTCAGATATACTCATCAATTCTTCCAGCGGTCCAAATAGTGTTTTGCTGTTTTTTTTAAATGGCACTTGAAACAATTTGATGCCAGTGACCACAGTGATATTAGGATTTTCTTTTCCAGATTTTCAGAAAATGAGTGTCCTTTTTTCTGACAAGAAACCTGAATCTGAGTCCTTTCTCTTCCAGAGTATATGGATTTTTATGATAACTCTTCCTCATCAGAACATTCTAAAATCAAAAGGAAAAAATAATATTTTTGTTCAGAAGAGTAATGATTGAGCTTTAAAAATCAAAGATAGAAGCTGGCACCAGCAATTCATAATATTTTTGGATTATTCCCCGAATACATTTAGTTTTTATTTTCTTTCAAGCTTTGTCCTCTTTTAGTGGCTTTTCTCCAACAATAAGCAAAAGTTAAAGGAGAAGGAGCATGCCAAACAGTAAAATCAACTCAGAACAGACCCTCTATGACTTTTTTTTTGCCAAAAAGTCCATTACAGCTCTGGAGCTGGTGGTGTAATAACTTTTTGTTGCACTATTCTTGTGCAGCTACTAAAATTCTTGCTCATTTTAAGAGCTTAACACCTGCTCCACCTTCTGTGAGCTTCCAAGATGGTTTGCCAGACACATGTGCCACGCACATGTTTGCCAGACACAAGCATAGGCAAGGATATACTGAACTGAGTGGAGAGCCATACGTTGGCTCTGTAACAATAGCAGTCACATCAACGTGAAGTTTGAAGTCCTCATGAAATACCTCCTTTCTGTCTTTCTCCCCTGTATAAATTGCCTGTCAAACAACTCAAAGCTTGTGGCAACTTTTACTTTGTTTGTACAGCTGGATGGATCACCACATGAAAGAGGGGTTTTCTTTTTGAGGGAAGGAAGGAGGGAAGGACTGAAGGAGGTTCAAAGTTAATTAGGACCAACATTTTTAAACTTAGGTATGTAAATTTGGGCTCCCATGTTTTGTATCAGATGTAATTTATTAAAAGTTGTCATTATTTAGTATGTTTGGAAAAATATGCTTATGTTTTGCTGTGAAAACCTTGGCCTATATTCTGGCTCTTTTCTATGAGGTGTCAGCATTGAAGATATAGACTCAAGCTGCTTGATTGTTCTAGGACTGAAACATGCTCAAAGGCTCCTCAGAAATAGTGCTGTACTAATGCTTTTTTGAACATGGGAACGTATGCACGCATGGTGGGTAAGATGTGCCTTAGGTTAATTCCTAGCAGTAATGTTGCTGAACTTCTGTAAGCTTCAGAATGTCCCTTCCCTCATCTGTAGCTGGGATGTCACTTGCTTAGAAAGATGTCACAGTTTTTTCTCTGCCTCACAAGTAGTTTGCAGAGGGTTTATTACAATGCCCTGCAGAAGGCCAGATGAGCAGGAGCTGTTTAGCCAGTCTTTGCTCATTACCCTGCCACCACCACCAGTAACCCCAATCTGATGCCAGTTCCAGGAGTTGAATAATACAGTGTTGGAGGATAATAACTCCTGTATTGCTAAGGAAGCAAGGACCTGTCCATAGCAGGAGCCAAGCAAGTCCTACTCCTCAGGCAACAGGAAGACCCTTGCCTGAGCAATCATGTGAGTCCAAAGGCCTTGCTTCAGCTGGGGATGTAGAGAACATCTGGCTGGCATAGAGCCATAAAGATACACTCATGAAGGTATTAAGGAGACTTAATAGACAGAAGGAGCAAATATGAAGTATGGATAACAATGGGAAACCAAATTATGGACACATTGCAAAGATGGAGTGGATAGAGATCTGACAGTAGAAATTAGTGAGAGAGTCTTCTCTTTGATCTCATATGACAACACAAAGCTGTGTGGTGCAGTCAACACTGGAGGGAAGGGATTCCTTCCAGAGTGAACTTGACAGGCATGAGGGGTGGGCCCATGCCAACTTCATTAAGTTCAACAAGGCCAAGTGCAAGGTCCTGCACCTGGGTCAGGTCCCAAGTACAAATACAGGCTGGGAAATTATTGGATTGAGAGTAGTCCCGAGGAGGAAGACTTGGGGGTGCTGGTTGATGAAAAGCTCAACATGAGCCAGCAATGTGCCAGTGCAACCCAGAAAGCCAGCCATATCCTGGGCTGCATCAAAAGAAGTATGACCAGCAGGTTGAGGGAGGTGATTCTTACCCTCTACTCCTCTCTTGTGAGACCCCACCTGGAGTACTGTGTTCAGCTCTGGAGGCCCCAGCACAAGAGGGACATAGACCTGTTGGAGCAGGTCCAGAGGAGGACCATGAAGAAGGTCTCTCCACTATGAGGACATGCTGAGAGAGTTGGGGTTGTTCAGCATGCAGATCATAAGGCTCTGAGGAGACTTTATTGTGGCCTTCCAGTATCTAAAGGGAGTCTACAAGAAAGCTGAGGGACTTTTTACAAGGTCTTGTAATGATAGGATGAGGGGTAATGTCTTTTAGAGGAGGGCAGATTTGGATTAGAAATTAGGACATTTTCCATTATGAGGGTGGTGGGTCACTGGAACAGGTTGTAGATGCCCCAACACTGGATGCGTTCAAGACTAGGTTGAATGGGGCTTTGAGCAACTCAGTCTAGTAGGAGGTGTCCCTTCCCATGGCAGGGAGGGTTGGAACTAGATGATCTTTGAGGTCCCTTCCAACTCAAATGGTTCTGTGGTGTACAGCTGTGGGGGGGATGTATCTATAAACATCAAGAGCAGAATACTGCTGTCACTGGCTGCATTCAGTCTCCTGTCAAGAGCTATGTGAAACAAAATGGCAGTGGAACTATTTGCAGCTGAGAGCAGGATGTGTGCAGGGAGGTGATGTACCACAGAAGCAGTTCTGTGGCAGCAGATGTGGATAGCTTAGGGTATATGGCATTGACATTTGATACTAGCATGAATTCATATTTTGCGTGACAACTGTCAATCAGCTTCCTAAGCTGTCTTGACATTGATTTCTCGAAGAAAAAAATTAAATGGAAATGTAGAGGAAGTTAACTAGCTAAAATACAGAATGAGCTAATGAGTCATACCAGTGATTTAAAGAATGTGCCAACACTCCTGGAAAAAGTGCAGAAGGCTTAAATAGTCATTGGAAAAGCTGAGCTTGAAAAATACCTAGTAGTATAAACAGGCTGCCCCTATGAATCTGAAGACATGGAGCCTTTCAAGACTGGTAGCTCAAGGTGGATGATGAACTCAGCCTTGGATTACTTGATTTGAGAATAAGAATCATGGGTAAAGGCAAGGGGAGGGGGCGGCGGGAGGGGGGGTGCTATTAAAGAAAGCTTAAAAAGTAGCTATTAAGTCAGGGCTATTATAATAATCACTCTTGCAAGGAGACCAGCTCCAATACAGGTAGGCCCGCACTAGGGAAGAGATTTGCAGCAAAAAGGTCTGGCAAGTGGCTCTTTTGGGGGCTTTTCCAAGCTGAGAAAGAGGCTCTCTTGTATGACCTCAGCAGCTTGTGGGCAGGCTGCTGAGGCAGCCTGGGCAGAGCCAGCACCACCAGTGGCCACCTCCACTCCTGTAAAAGGCCACCCCAGGGAGTTCAAGTGACCAGGAGTGGTGCGTCAGCATTTTGCATGGAAAGGGTGCTGCAATCTGCTTGTAGGTTCAGGTCCATAAGCCAGGGAAGTGTTTGAGGTCTCAGAGAGAATGGTGGGCACTCGCCTCCAAGCTAAGACCAGTGCTTCTCCACAGAAAGCCCCTGCGATATCAGATACTTCCACCCATCTATTTTTGGTAAGGAAAGAGGCTCCAATACAGGCAGTAGATTGTAATGAGTGCTAAGAGCCCTCCCCTGGAGATAAGGGAAATACCTGCACGAAGTGTGAGCAGGCTGATGATCTGTTACACCAGGTGGCAGAGTTAAAGGAAACAGTTAGAAAGCTGTGTAGTATTAGAGGAGCAGAGTCTGAGATAGACAGAGGGTTTCAGAATCATGTTCTGCTATCAGACAACACTGTGAATGAGCTACCTCGGACCCTGGTAACCTGCAAAACCAGGGCTTTGCCATGGTCTCAGTCCTCCAGCATTACAACCAGTAACAGATATGAAGCATTAACAAGTATAGACACCCTGGAGCAATGTCCACAAGGAACAACTGTACCACCAGCATACAACAGGTGTTGCAAAAAAATGGCGTGCTCTTAGTGGGTGACTCTTAAGAGGCACTGAGGTGCCCATCTGCTGGCTTGACAGGGCATCATGGGAACTGTGCTGCCTTCCAGGAGCTCAGGCTTGGGATGTTGCTGAGTGGGTACCTCAACTTGCTAAGAGCACAGATTGCTATCCATTGTTACTCCTTCACATGGGCACAAATGACACTGCAACCCGTAACCTCAGCAGAATCAAAGACTACAGAGGTTGGGGTCAACAAATGAAGCTTTGGGGCCTAAGTTATATTTTCATCCATTTTACCAGCCAGGGACATAGGGGCAGCCAGAAATAGGTGTATAGAACATATCAACCTCGGGCTATGTGACTGATGTCGTTGTGAAGGTTTTGGTTTCTATGACAATGGGATGTTCTTTTCTGACTGTAACCTGTTAGGAGGGGAAGGGATTCATCTGTCTAGAAGGAGCAAGGGGATCTTTGGCAGCAGGTTGGCCAACTTGGTTGAATGGGCTTTAAATGAAGAACCTGGGGGGATGGGGGCCAAGATGACAATACTCAAGCCATTAAGTCTGGCTGGGGAATCAGCTTGGCCAATCAGAGCAATAACAAATGTTCCTCAGCTATTTGCTGTGATGATAATCAGAAGGCCTTCCACCCTTCTAGGGCGAAAGCTGTGTGCTAAACTCCATCTCTGAAATGCCTTTACACCAATGCACATAGCATGGGGAATAAAAAGGAGGAATTAGAGATCTGTATGCGGTTGAAGGGCTGTGATTCGATTGCAGTTACAGAGGTGTGGTGGGATAGCTCACATGACTGGAATGCTGTCATAGATGGCTATGTCCTTTTCAGGAAAGACAGAACCACAAAGCGTGGCGGTGGAGTTGCTCTTTGTGAGGGAGCAACTACAAAGTATTGAGCTCTGCCCAGGGGTGGATGAAGAGTGAGTAGTGTGGTGGGTAAAAATTAGGAGGAAAGACATTGTTGTGGCTGTCTTACAGGTCACCTTAGCAGGATGAGGAAGCTGAAGAGGCCTTCTACACACAGCTGGTGGTAGCCTTACAATCACAGGCCCTGGTTCTCAAGGGGGACTTCAATTACCCTGACATTTTTCTGGAAAGGCTACACAGCCTGGCATGCACAGTCCAGGAGGTTCCTGTGGTGCATTCTTGGCACAGGTGGTGGAGGAGCCAACAAGGAGAAGAGTACTAGTGGACCTTGTACTGATAAACGAGGGACTGGTTGAGGATGTGAAGGTAGGGGGCGGCCTTGGCTGTAGTGACCGTGAGATGGTGACATTCAGGCTCATGTGCAGTAGGCACAGCAACAAGTAGGATCACACGCCTGGACTTCAGAAGGCTAACTTGGGCCTCTTCAAGGAACTGTTTGCAGAAATCCCATAGGATAGGGCCCTAGATGGTAGGGGGACACAAGAGAGCTGGTTAATATTCAAGCACCATTTCCTCCAAGCTCAAGATCAGACCATCCCAATGAGTAAGAAATCATGTTAAGAGTGCCATGACAGACAGAGCCAGGCAGGCACTGGTAGAAGGGGATGCACAAAAAGGTTCTGCTTCTCCTGATGGGTGTTTCTTGAAAGAGTGTAGGTGGCAGGCAGGTAGCGCAACTTGAGGGCTGGTGAAAAAATGACTTTGGGATATTGTGAAATGTCAATAAATTGACCTTAAAGATTGGGATCTCCAGTTTGTTAATAGAATAAATTAATCCATATCTATACAATGCCACTGTGTTCAGTCCTCTGAAAATATCTTAAGCAAGGAGAGGTGCTCACATTTATTCAGACATCTTCTCACTCTGCTAAGAGAACTTCCCTGCTGCTGATAAGGGTGAAAATGAACACCCCAAACGATGCACATGAACTACTTCATGGTGAAGTATTTCTTACAAGGTGGTAAAATAGAAGTGACCTTCCATTCCCATCTTTTAAAGTGAATGGCCAAATTAGAGAAGAATTTAGAGGTTGTGCTGTCACAAAGTGGAGTATTAACAGTTTGAAAACTGTATGGAGTTCACTGGCTATTTGAATAGTTACAGAAATTTAGTACAATTATGGAGTCTGTTTTTTTTTTCTATTGCAAATGGGTTATTTCTGTGCTGACACTCATTTCAGAACAGTTCCACTTTAAAGATTCTTGGTAAAACGGACAGTTAAAAGCTTTTATTCATGCTATGGAATTAATAATTGCTGTACTCCACCATGTGTGCTGTAATTCTTTTAATAGCTTCATTCCATTATCAACTATTTATTAAAAAGATTTCACCACAGATACAGGCTTTATGGAGATTACTGTGCACTATACTTAATTACCAGATGTTCAGTATGTTTACAGTATATCTGCTATTCAAGTAAACTTTTCTGTGTGAAAACCATCTAAAATGAACAGTTAAAATACCACTCCAAAGATTTGTATTATAATAACTTGAAATGGAAATTCCAGCTGGGCAGTGTTACGAAACTAAAACGACAAAGAATTTCAACCTTACTCCAAAACATTATTAAACTCCAGTAAAAATGTTGCACTGCCTGAATATACCTTGTACGTTTGGTCCATCAGCTAAACAGTCACCTATGTGCTTTTCACATTCTTTTAGTTACTTTATTGCTCTTTCATCAAAACCATATAAACTCAATTGTATACTCAAATTCTTAACAAAACTTGGGAGTTTTATGGTTAGGGGGTTTAAAACTAAGAGATGCCAAAGCCAAGGGCAAGTGTATTACATTGTCTCAGTTCCATCATGTAACTTTCTTAAAATTCCATTTTCCATGCAATTTTTTATTACTCAACTCTGATCTTCTAAAATTTACCCCTTTTAGGAAGATGTGACTAACAAAGGTCTCAAGCCTAAAGGCCAGTCCGTTGTAAGCTCACCTCACTGCCTTGAAAGTAGAGAGATATTTTGCTCTTCATGTCTCGAGAAGTTGGCTGATCCAGTATCTTTTTTCTTTTTCTAATTTTGTGCCTCATTTTATTCCTATTTTACATCACTCCATACTGGGCTGATATTGGTTTTCATTTAAATTATCCCTCTCCATTTCTATTATTGATCTTGAACAACTGTAGGCTTGTAGGCTCCCTGTTGACTCTTATTTAATCCTAGGCTAAGCAAGTCAAGCTGTTTTCCAGTCTACTTTTCATTCCACTCCTAACATGTTTTTCTACTTTTATCTTCATATGACCAGAACAGCACACAGATATTCTGCATGAAGTCTCATGAGTGCTCTTGTAATAAATTTAATAATTCTTTTTCAGGGAAACATTAATGAATCCAAATATATCTTTCCATAGCTGCATCATATCAGCAGTTCATAGCCAACTTGTGGTCTACTAAAATAACCAGATGACTGTTCTTGTTTCTACCTTAAAATCCCATAGTTTGAATCCAAAATATGTGCTTCTATACTCTCTATAGAGGATATAGCATTGTCTTTCATCCCGTCTCTAATGCCACCAAACACAGCTCAGTGTACTTTGATTTCTCCCCTCCCAAACGTGCAGCTATGTGTCCACCTGTTAATGTTAAGTTTAATCTTTCTGCATTTATCTTTTTATTGCACTTGTACTATTTACCAAAGCCAGCTCTGAAGTTTCAATGATTTCTTGACAAATGCATCTCATTTGTCATGAGTTATTCACAAGTTATTCATGTGCTGGAAGAACTGAGTAGTGGTGAAATAACCTGCAGCACTGGCATTTTTCTCCTGTTTTTACCTGCTGCAAAAAGGGCTGGAATGGCCCAATTCTTAATATAACCTACTTGTATAATAACTGTATTTCTGCCTATATCCAGCTCCATGTTTCTGTCTATGCTTGCTTCTGGCAGTAGCAGACCCATCCTATTGTTTCAGCAAAACTTTTTACAGATCTTCCAGTCTGAACCTCAAATTGTTCACCTTTAGTGTTGCCCCTTCTCACTTTTTTTCAAGTCCAAAACACATGAGTAGCAAGCAGTGCTATCTAACTGCTCTTCACTTTTCATTTGTGTTTTGTGAACTTAAGGGGCCTGGATCTGCTCTCAGTTACACAGGGGGAAGTTTTACCATTGACTTTAAAGAGAACTGAGCCAGGACCTAGGTTAGTAGAGACCCTAGGTCTAGTAGTCTCTACTACTACTACCCACATAGCAATCCCTTCAGCTCCAAGCATGATTATTCCTTCAAGAGCTACATAATAGAGACATGAGGGTGAACATTGAGACAGTGCATTTCATCATCTTCCTGTAAGCTTCTCATTCATATAATAGATTTCTTCCCTTGTCATGACTTTATTAAAAAGGATATCACCATAGATACAGCATCTAAAGGGATTATCACATAGTAAATGTAATTACATTTTTCTCAGCATGTTGCCAGTATTTGGCAGTGTGAAACATAATAAATTTGATCCTAGTTGTGAATATCTTCCAATCTGACTGCTACAAGTCTCAAAAGTATTGAATTACCTGAAATAAAGAAATCAATGTATACAGGCACAGCTAAATTCTCACTAGCTTGTTTCAAACATTTTAGTTTAAGATCTTATGTTTGCTTTGCAATAGATGTGGAAGCAGTGTAAACACACTTTGAAGGAATTTAGTCTATATCCCAGTAGGATAACTTGGTTGCATATGATTTTTTGCCAGAATAGTTATTTCAGTAGTATAGCAATTAAGATGACCAAAAACACTATGCATCCTCACTCCAGCTCTTTTCTCCATTTCCTGTCACTAACTAGTTCTTTAGACTAACTTGCTACTTTTGGTCTTTTGAAGTAGCATAATCAAATGTTCACTATTCTTTGTTATCATGAAAACAGTTGAAGTCATAGTCACAGGATTGTTCCTCTAAACTGAGACAAGATTTAATCACAAGTTAAAGCAAGCTGCAAGGAATCAAAGCTAAGTGACAGTGTTGTGGTTGTTAGCATTTGTACTGATGCTGTTGGCAGGAGTCGGGTGCTGTCTGAACAGGAAAAAGAAAATGGGGCAATTTCTATTTCTGAAAGGTTAGGAAGCTGTAGCATTTTGCATTACTTTTCATATTGGTATTGGTAATGCTAATTGTGACACTGAAAAAAGTTAATTACATTTTTAATTAAGTAAAAGCATTCTAATACTTACGTGTTTTGGAGAAAGCTTGAAAAATCCAAGACAAAGGTTCAAAAAACCCCAAGAAAAATATAAAATTATTCCACAGTGGTTGGTTTGTTTGTTTATTTTTTTGTTTCTGGAAAATCTCTGTAGCTTGAGCTTCTGTGAGGATTGCTTATTGTCTAGGATTGGCAAGACTGTTTCTAAAAGGATGTGGGTGAACTGCTGTTGAGAAATGAGGTAGCATGCTACTTAGGACAGGAGGGCCAGGCAGGCTGGTGTGGACATGGAATTATTAGGATACTGGCAGGAGCGGTAAGCAGAAGTAGTATTCTGAGAAGTTAGACAGGATGTTTTAACAAATTTGGAAATGCTGCTGAAGGGGAGGGATGTCATGTACGTGCTGGAGGATGTGAAGAGGAAGAAGCAGGCTGAAGAACATGACAAGGCACAAAAGGAAAATGTGAAGTATAGGAAACTAAAGAGAGGAAAATGTGAAGAGGACCTGTCATGGTATGAATGACTGACAGGAAAGCTATGAGAGAGTGGGCTGCCTATCTGGACTAGCTAAGGAGGAGACAGCTAATGGCAATACCAACTCTCTAGCCTGCAAGGGTGAAGTGCAGGAGAGCTATATTCAACCAAGTTACAGCAGCCAGCTGTGTGAGGGCTATATATCACAGAAACGATCATCTTAGAGCTTGTCTTGTAACACCTCTTTGCAGTGCTTTCCGTTGCACACTGAGTTAAGTGTGGCACATGTTTTGCACAGAGTGAGAGAACGTAAACGTTCCAAAGCAAGAATGGCTGTAATTAGTTCATTTGAAAAAAAGACCCCTCTGGGAGGCAACTTCCTTGCTGCCTCACCAAGAAATAGTGTGGGATTTGCTCATTTCTGCATAAACTGGGAGTGATGCGGTGACTCATGCTGTATGCAACACCCAAAGTCAAGCTGCATGCAGCATAAATGACAGCAGAACAGGCCCTGTAGTGTTAGGCTTCACAAGCTGGAAGAGTCTGACAGCTTTCTCTAAGGCTAATTTAGCAGTTTCCTTCTAAACTGTCAAGTCCATGTTTGTATCTACAACTCTCCATTTCCAAGGCTTGTGATGGGGTATTTTAAGTGTCTGTGAGAGGCTGCATGGAATAGGAATTCTTTTTCATTAGTGGTTCTTTGTGGCTAGTTTTTATCCTACCTTTCTCCTTTCATCTTTAGTGTGCTCTAGTTACCACTCTTAAGATCTGAGACTTCATCTGTCTCTAACTGGAATCATGAAGCTTTTGATTTAGGTTTGTCAGCATGTGTTGAACTAAATTGAATGTACTAAATGTGTTCATCTTACCATTTCATAGTTCATTGTCCTTAAGCTCTCACTCACAACTGGAGTTTCTTAAAACAAGGTTACCCACTTCTATATTGCTCCATTTCACAGCCTCTTTTCTGGCATGGCATCAGAATAAACCAACCTGAGAGATATTTATCTTTTTGCTTGCCTTTTTCCACCGCTCTTCAGTGCACAGGAGCAATGACAGCAGAAGGCGGTCAGCACTGCTGCAGATCAAATGGCAAGATTTCAACTTTCTCCTGGACTTTCCCCATTTGCTTTGCAGAAAGGAAATATTTTTTTCCATGGCTTCTTCACTCCTTCAAAAACATCAGGCAAACAAGAATAGGAACCACTGGATTTTACTGGCTGATGGTTTGGGGTTTTTTTTTTTTGGGGGGGGGGGACGGGTACTCATCTTCCTGTGTTTTAAAGTACTAGCCCACCAGGAGAGTGTATTTGGCAATCTTATATTCAACCCTTACCTCTTTAATGCAACTACTTGCCTGTTAGTCTGGGTGGCAGAGGTATTTCTATTTGGTGTTCAGTGTAATGGGTCTCAAGTGAGTAGAGCTGCCTTTGCAAAGTTAGAGAATAGTACGTGTTGTCCAAAGTTTCCCTGGAAATGTCTGCAGTTGAAGCCCTGCTTTATATTTGCACATCACAAAGAAACACTGAAAAAGTCATGTCTTGCTCTTATTTGCTACTATTTTTTTTTATATTTCCTGTCAAATACCTTACATAGTAACTTAAAAAACCTAACAGAAAACCAAAAGAAACTCAAGCATTTGAAAGTACAGATGATAGGCATGAAACCATGATTTCACTGAAATCAGTGCAAGAACTTCCTTGACTTCTGCAGTTTCATCAAAAACATGGTAACAAACAACTTCATCCTCTTTAGCACCTTAAAGTTCCTAACATTACATCTCAAACTAACATCTAATGCAATTGAATCTGATGTTAAACTAAATTAAACTATTTTATTGAATTATATCAGACTTTAAAAAGGCTTCTAGATCAAATTCTTGTCTTGGATTTAGACACTAAACAAAACTTTTTCCTATTTTTCCCCCCCCTGTAACCTGGGAAGAAGAAAGCTTCCAGTTATCTTGATACGCTTGCATACTGAATAGCTCAGTTATTTACTTAAAGAAGTTTCTCCAAAAGGATATTGCATGTGCTCTGGAGCTACTTTTCCACCCTATTCCCATAAATCTTTCCACTCTTCAGTAACTTCAAGCTGTCATTCCTATAGGAATATAAAATGTACGTATTCTAAGAGAGTAGCAAAACAAATCTGATTAATCCAGTGACATTATTTCTTGAAATATTTTCCATTTTGCTTTATATGACAAGAGGAAAGAAAATTATGCTACTACGTTCCCTAAACAGAGTTGCTTGTGAACGTAGTTTAAATGCCTCAAATCCACCCACACATTCAGCACAACATCAGTCAAATATCAAAACAGCTTAATTGCTTTTTTCACAGCTTTGATCATACTAGTGTTCTATTGGACTGTTCACATATTCTGTTATAATCACTTGTTATCTTTCCATACAGTTCTAACAAGTACCATCTTCATGAATTTTTGTCATTCAACTTCCCTATTTAATTTTTAATCTGCTAAATGAGCATTTCCCTCCTTTAGAAAAACAAATAAATCAAAAGGGTCAACTTGCTTTTGTATCCTGAAACAAAGCTCTTTTTGTTTTATCACCACCCTGTCATTTATTATCCACAGCATGTTTGATATTTGTGATAATAATTTTTACATGGAATAAATTACATATGCATCCTGATGAATAAAGCCCCTGTTACTGTGCAGTTAATAATGTTGGTTGCAAACTTCGTTAATGTCTTATGCATATTTTCAGTAGTAACACATCATGCTTTACTTGTATTTCCTAGGGAGCTAGAGAGAAAGCTGTCCTTTAACGACTCAGCAGTTTTATAAAGGGGCATGATTGCTGTTATCCAAAGAGATTTTAAACTTAAATCCTCCTGCTCTCCATTAAAAGGTATGACATAATTCTTTGTTCAGCTTGCCTCCTATTTATGGTGTTTACATGAAACAGAGCACATTGTTTAAAGCAAACACTCTAATTATGTATGCTTCATCAAGTCAGAGCACAATAATGTATGTGCAGTGTTCAAGACTGCAATTTGCTCTTTAGATGCATTATAACCTACTTGGCATGTGTTTTTCCCAGTGTGTATATATTAATGGCTAATAATGGCCCTGTTCCAGGAAAGCTTTTAAGCATGCACCTAACTTTAAGCAGGTGATCAGATCCCTGAAACTGGTTGTTCTTTGCTGGTTTATGCTTTAAACAAACAAACTTTTCTGTTTGCTGCCCAAAACTTTTGCTTTCCTGACCCAATCTTCCTTGTTTATGAGGATCAGGTAGAGCAGAGCACCGTAGCAAGGAGCTGCTGTTGATGCACTCCAGAAACCTCCTGGATTGCTTTTGTCCTGCTGTGTTGCCTTTCAGCAGATACTGGTGAGGTTCATGCCTCTTATAAGGACCAGTGAATGTAAGGCTCCATCTTCCAGTATTCTGAAAATGGTTTCTTGACCAGGCAGACCATAGCAAACACCCCCCACAGCATCTCTTATATTCATCTGCCCTCTAATCTTGACCCCTAAACTCTCAGCTGGCTCGCTGTCTGTCCCAGGCTGAGCTCCATGCATTCCTTCTGCTTTCTCACATACTGAGCCAACACCCTCTCCTTGTCTTCCCAGACATATGGCCTGTATCCAGCCATTGCCACACTCCTGCTTGAGCTACCCCACCATGTCTTTGTGATTGCAGTGAGACTGTAGCCATGCAATGGCCCGCAGACCTTCCATTCCTCCTCTTCATTCCCAATGCTGCATGTGTTAGGTGCACAGGCAGTAGCCATATACTATCAACAGAGCCCACTCTTAGCATGGCTGCAGAAACATACATGTGTAAATATATGCATTAATACATATAAAAAGATCTATGGGTTGATTTATCAGGTGAAGTGATTTTTTTTGTTGTTGTTGTTACGTTCCTATATCAGATATCTTAATACTAGTTGAAAATGGCACTTGATATAGGGTCTAGAGCCTAAACTAGAAATTTAGATGAGTGTGTCATTCAAGAACAACCAGTTAATGGCAGAGTTCCAAGGTAGGTGGTAGATCACTTAGTAAAAAGATGCAATACTTCAGTTAAGGCAATATGACAACTGCTTATATTTTGTATTGCTTTATTCTTACATTCCAGTTAAGCAAAGAAAACTGTTAATTAAAAAAAGGGTCTCCAGCAAGTACTGGTGTCATGTTCTTCTCATATGAATATACTCTGACTTATGTCTTTTAGAAATACCACATATACAATTCCGAAATTTTTTTCAGGCCTGAGGTTATGTTCTCAGGATGTTGGACTTGATGATCCTTAAGGGTCCCTTCCAACTGACACATTCTATGATTCTACAGTATATTCCCCAGTGTTTTGTGTGTTATATAGAGTGTTTCTCTGTTCAGTGCTTAACAATTTTTTTAAATCCTTATGAGCCTGATAATTTTTGCCTTCCTTGTTTACTTTTTCTTCCCAGCTGGGTAGAGAATGAAGATATAATACTCATCATCCTTTTCTGCTGCCTGCCCCTGGCTTATAGCTGACAAGGATCAGTGACTAGGTGCTCACTTGACTCTTCCTACTAATTTTCTTTAGTCAGAGGTCACAGCACTTTGGGGAGACTTTTTCTCTTACTTGTAATTGTCTCTGTGATTTTCTGTGACTAAAATGCCTGGTGGATGAAGGACAGCGTGAGCCTTCTTTATGCTGTGTTACATGGCTAGGTAGTGGGCCGGACTAGTTGGTCAATGTGAGAGAAATTATGGAAGGTGAAGGCAAAAGAGGACAACCAAAGACATGAAAGCTCAGGCACAAAGTGCTTTACTCCTTGATGTATCTTTGTGTCATCAGACACTTTTACCTTTAAACTTAAACTGCTCAGATAGTCAATGCAGGAATTCAGCTGGTCACATACGAGTTTTGTAAGCTTGGTGTGCTCTTGGGCTCAGTTCCCTGTCAGTCAACTGAGTTAAAATAAAGAAAACTTCCATGTTTTTAAATTGGAGCCAAAATACAGTTTTAAACATGACACTTCAATATGATCAAATGCTACAGTTGGGTACAGACAGTCTTCTGCTTTTAATAAAACTAAGTGCCCATTTCCACATCTGGCTGTGGGATATAAGGATGTAAGGTCTCACACTTGAAAACTGTCCACATGATGAGCGAAGGTAGTCCATTGTTTGCTGTGGTTTTTTTTCTATGAGTTCCAGCAGAAAAGAAAGTTAAATTCACAGAATAGTTTTCTTTTACATTTGCTTGTTTTCATAATGCCAGGATGCCTTAATCCCACCCCCAAAAAACTTAGAAATCTACAACTTGGATTCCTTCAACTGCTGGGTTGGAAATTGGAAGAGTATTCTCTTTCAGATCCTCGTTGTTAGTATTCTGTCTCTGTCTGGAAATTGTCCATGTGTTTACACAATACTAACCTAGGGCACTTGAAGTTTAAAAGTCTGAATTATTGCAAATACAACTTTTATCCTGGAAAACACCATTATAAACTAAGTGTTCCTCAGCGAAATGGCTGATTTTTATCTTTTTGTTCCATGAAAACACCTATAACACTACCATTTGAAGAGTCAGAGCAGTGGAAGAGTGAAGAACAGCTAGGGAGCGTTTACTTGAAAGTTGCATGAGGTATTCAGCATTTCACAAGCTGGGACCTACAGTTTACTTTTGACATTCTTGCCTCACTGTCTGAAATAAACAGCCCAACTAAACCAAATGTGAGGTTTTTGTCTGTCTGGTTTGGGGTTTTTTCAGGACTGAAGTGTATATAGTGGTATCCTCCTCAGGATCATACAAAGATATTATAAGAATGCAACTGAGACAAACTTTGGTAATTAAAATAACCTCTTTTATTAAATTCCAGTTAATGTAGTTGAAAAAACCAAACAACAAAAATCCAAGAGATACACTTCTGGACATACAAGAGCTTTTCCAGGTCTGAGGACATATAAGAGCCCATATACCTGAAGGTTGAGCAGAGTCCCTACACAAGGACATCCTGCTCCTCTGCTCAGTGGGATGAGGTATGGAGTAAGATGTTGCTCCTTTGGATCCTGGAAATAGAGGTCTTGAGATAAGGAATGGCTTTTAAAATGAACACTTGACGTTTGTTACTACAGTGGCGTGGATTTTTTTGGAAAGACTATCTTTATATTGATAAATTTCTTTGACCTATAAACTTGGAAATGGAGGCCTCTGCACCCAGTCTATACGAGAAAGCAGCACCAATGCAGTTACCCTTGCGGTATTGGGGGTTTTTTCATAATATGGCTAACTATCTGCTGTAACTCATCCTGCAAGGTTATACAACCTCTTCACAGGTGAAGACAACCCCTCATTTTGGAAAAAAAATCCCTTTCTCTTTCTGCTTAAGCAGCCACATGGAGGCAGCAGTGGAAATTGCATCTGACAAGTAAATGCTAGGCCATAAAAGCAGGCGTTAAGAGCAGTGTGCCTTTAGGTACAGCATTTGTTGCAGTCCCAGCAGCTTCTCCAAAGTGCGAGCAGTGGTAACCACAGTATTCAGTGTATGAGATGATGATGGCAGTGGAACTAATCTATTTTAGTCTAATTATTATTTTTTCTTGTCATACGGCAAAAATCTTCTGGTATTAAAACATAAAGGCAGACTAACAACTAATTAAACTTAACCCGCTTTTAAAATATTTTCTTTAAACAAGGAACGCTGTTTCTTTTTAGAGTCAGCAATTAAAGTTGATATATAGACCATATAAAATATTAGGATGCAGAAGTAAGAAGTCAGCCCAGAGTAAATCTGGGTTCAGTCTTTGTTCCAAGTACTGAACAGCCACACTGTAAAAAAAATAAATAAATAAAAAAAAATCAACTACTTCTTGCTTCTTGAGGATATCTGTTATGCTTAAGCACAAAGGGAAAGAGCTAAAAATAGATTTTTAGTTCTAATTTTGCTCTCTTTAGCTTTTGCCTTTTGCAGCCATATCATTTATATTAATACAAGATTGGACTTTAAAAAATTTGAACATACTTTAAAATGACTAGAAGTGATTTATAGTGTCAGTCCAGAAGATTTGTTGGTTGTTTTTTGTTTATCCACCTGTTTTCTGACTCCTTGAATAATTTCTTTCTTTTATTAAAAAAAAAAAAAAGCCTGCTGTTACTGAAACAAATAGGTACTGTAGAGCACTTGAGTCCCAGTCTTTGTTTTGCTGCCTGCATTAGGTGGGTTTAGGGGCCAGATGCACTGAACTTTGCAACAGACAGTCCTGGGACCATCTGTGCAGAGTTGGGGGGTGTCAAAGAAAGGCTGTTTGTGTAAGTCGTGGGAAACGTAGTGGCCTGCCTGCCAGTGTGCTACATGAATTGAACTAATTGAAGATTATACTCTAGAGCTTGCCGTAGCTGAGTGAGAGGATAATCCTTCATCAGCTGCAGTCGCAGCCAGTAATTGGAGCTTATTACAGGGAGGAGTTCCCCTGCAGTGCTGCAGAAACTGAGAGGCTTTAGTGTTTAATTACTATCTTTCAATAGAGATGGGAGGAAGGAGGAAAAAAAAAGGCCAGGGTAAGAAAGTCCGGGAATAAGGGGAGGGGCAGCAAGTGTAATGCAATTTCTGATAGTCTAGGCTAGACGTTTAACAAGTGAGAGCGCCTTTTGTGTGAGAGAACAACATTCTGGAATGTATAATGAACCTCTGTTGTTTGTAATTAACCCCCACGTCACCACAAAGTCTTTGTTTGGGATATTGTCTTAAAAGGATTGTTTTCCACACCTCCGGTGCAGTTGAAAAGACCATAAAGGTCTGACAACTTGACACATTCATGCCAAACTCACTTACAAAAAAGGTCTTTTTTTCATTTATTGCAGTCCAGACTGGAGGTGACACTCCCATTTGTCTCCAGCTCACTATTCATACTGGAAACTGAAGAAGAATGTAGGGCTATACTCATATGCATCTGTCTAAAGTCAGTTGAATGATTCTGGACTTCTAGAAGTAAAAATGTTGTTCATTTAGCTAAGCAGAGATGCTACTAGGGTTTTATTATTGGGTTTTGGATTTTCCGGATATAAAATTCTTCTTTAGGTTAAAATTGGTGTGATATGATACACCTGACGTTCTCCTACGTGCAATTTCTTCCTTTCCAGATACAGTTTTTCCCTTACCCTAACTCCTTCAATATTGATATTAAATAAATGAGTCTTATTCGGGGAACAAAGATTAGCCACTCTTGTTCCATAATCACCTGGATTATGGTTTATGTAATAGTTTTCAAATGTTGTTGATAATGAAAAACAAGTTAAAGATGCAACTTAAGGCAATCTAAATCTGTTCCATTAATTTAAGAGCTGGGGACCTAATGGGAAGATCTGTCCACCACACAGGCTTGCATGCATTGTGTCTCATTGCTTGTTGCTGTACTTTGAGAAAATAGTTTTGCTGGGTAACATATAAATAGAACTGACTGACATCATTCCTGAAATACTCTAGCTCCAGGAATGATATTCGCTCTGCCTGGCTGTATTTGCAAAGCAGATTATATAAGCACCATTATATGAATGAACTGGTTGGTCATGCTCTTCACAGCACTTATGGAGTGGAATGAATAAATAATGTACAACAGACACCTATCGGGGATTTACAGCATAACTGATCTTTAACACAGATTCTTAATGGCCACTTTGGCTTATAGGATGTTTCTGAGATCCTGCCCTTCTCTTTCTACCCCAGCAACATGGACACTTGAGTCCATGCCCACAATGCTGATCTTCTGGGCCCTGCTGGAAAGCTCACACTGCATCACAGATGGGACACAAACTCATGATAGTGGCCCAGAAATGTGAATCCTCACAAAAGAAGGGTAACTCTGGTACTTCTAGGTCAGTCTCCAGCAAGCCTGAGGGCTGTCTGCCCAAAAAGCATAAAAAGACACATGCTAGCAGCTTCAGGCAACTTGCCTTCAAAGGAGGGCAAGTGAGACCCAGGCAGGCATGTAGGAGCAGGAAAGGCATTGCTGAGAAGAAACAAGGGCAACATTATCCACGGTCTGGAGTGTTTCTGACATAGTTCCAAATCTGATGACCTGATGCAGGAGCAAACCAGCTTTCAGAGGGTCATATAGGGCTAGGCTCTACCTTGCCCCTCAGCTGCAGGCCACAGAAGAAAGGCAAGGTGGGGCAGACCAACAGCATGTTGAGGCAGAAAAGTGGATTAGAGTCCAGACAGCACCGCATATAAATAAAGATTACTCCTTTTCAGTTTTTTTTAAACCATATTTGTCTGCATGTTGACCACCTAAAAGCATCTCTCTTGGCTGGCTTGTGACAGAAAGCAAAAGGGGGACACATGGCAGTGGACACAGCAGTGTACTGTACCTCTATGACTTATATGCTGTAGCCTTGTTGGAATGAGGGCAACGCTGCTTATTTATTTTAACACCACAAGACTTTAGCATTAGCTCCATTTTCCCTTTGCTTATGCAAACTGCTCAAAGGGAACTTTGTTTCTTTAACATAAGTCTGCTAGAAACAAATAAAGTAGGCTAGCATTGTTGTGATGTTACACAAGTCATAAAGTATACCTGCTGCTAGAAAAGTATTGCAAACATCATAGATGTTTGTCTGTCAACAGATTCCTCCCTTTCAGCACCTATGTAGAATGATGTAGAGAAGGCAGCATGTTGGTGGTTCTCTAATATGTCACAAGCTGGTAAGTTGAGAATCAAATGCAACAATTAAGTAAAGACAATGTCTCTGGAAAAACACATGCATCTTTCCAGAGATTACTTCCAGACATTGTTAATATCTTTAAGCTTGCATTCTTTTTTTTTGTTGTGGATTTTCTTTTACTTAGACACACAGCTAACTACTCAACTGTGTGCCTAAGACCTATGGACTTCATTAGAGTGTAAGTATGCATTCAAATTCATTAGGTCTCTACACTATTCATTAATTATTTTCCTTGTGGCATCATATAACTAGCTAATAGCTGGGGAAAGTCACCGTTGCACGAAAAAACCCACCCTCCTTTATTTTATAAATAGCTGTCAGGAGGTATGAAAACAGCCAGAATAATGAAGCATTAAGAATTCACAGTACAAATCTTGTATCAGAAGTAGAAACACAACCACTGACCTTCTTGAAAAGAAGCTCCTTATTTATTTCTTGTTACTCAACACAGGCAATAATGACCTAAATGAGACCTACTGAGTGCAAACAGAAAACAAACGCATTGTGGGCTTCTAGCAATAGCCACTCTCTGATGTTTAATTGGAAATTGTTAAATGCAGAGAGTTACCAATGTAGTTCAACAAAATAGCATTCACAGACTATAACAAGTTTTGACCTTGGCACCTGTTGAGTAGCTCTTAGGGTAAACAAAACTAATTTGGCATCAACGCTGAGTTAAATATCAGGCCACAACCTTTTTTATTAACTATAAATATCCAAACACTGATGTGTTTGGTATGCAAATATAGTATCTGATATGTCTGAAAGATGCTATTACTTTCGTACATTGAAGTGGAAGGAAAGGAAAAGATTCCTGTCTACTAGGATCTGTTCATGTTCAGTATCTTTTCCCCAAAGCTGTAGGACAACCACTGTAATAGCTGCAATTGCTAACTGTCCAGAAGACCGATAGCCCTAGACTCTGTGGTGGTAATAAGCATATAAAAAGAAAGGTAATCAGAAATATGACTTAAAATTGATGCTATGAGAAGCACAAAAAAAAAAATAAATACCCCAAGTGGGCTGGAAAAGCCTTGGAAAAGATTCAGCCTTGGAAAAGGAAGCATGCAGCTAAACCATAACATGGCAAAACTGACTAGAAAGAATTAGCTAAAAGCATTAGCTAATGGCCATGCTCAAACCAAACAGGCTGGAAAAAGGCTAAGCAGAAACTTTCCTGGGTTTGCTAGAAGGGCTGGCTGAATAGCTGATGGCTCGGATTATTTCTCACTACAGACAATAATTTTGCCAGTCCATGCTCCATCCTTTTCCTCGTGCCAGCCAAGAGAATTTTGAAATGATACATAGATATATGTCCATATGTGTACATGTATGTGACATTTACATATGTAATACATGTAACTTCAGCTTTGGAAACAATGTAGTCTGATTACAGCAATAACAAAAGAATGGAAAAAAGCATAAATGGTCCTTCAAAAGTATCTACAGATAGATAAAATAAGCACCTTTACAAGCTATTTAGAGAGCTTTAGCCTTTATGCGAATAACCTTTTTTCAAATGTATTTATCCTGTTTAACGTAGCATTTGCTTTGCAGTTTTTAAGGATCTAAGTGTTTTTGTTCAAAATCCAGGAAAGCTGTAATACGGAACTTGTTATAACTTGCAAAGCTATCTTAGATTTCAATAGCTTTTAGGCATTATAAGTTGCTAGATGAAAAGAAGTAATATTCTAGTTATGAATTATAAGTATAATAGGAGTAGTAATGATTCTTCTTCTGCCTCAGGTAGGCCTGGGATTGGTCTTGTTCCAGCAGTAGTGATTTGTTAGATATATGGCAATTGCACTATTAAGCTGTTACACTCAGGCAACAGCAAACATTAAATGAAGGGAATAATTACTGTTTGTTCCAGCAAAACTGACTGATACAGGAAGAAGCTAGGCAGATTAGCTCATAGGCATGGAAGTGGCATACATGTCCCAGCCCACAAACTTATGTGATAGAAGACAGAAATGTTATTTCTTTAAACAATCTGTACCTTTAATTATCATTTCTACTTTTTATGGTTGTAGAGAAAAAAGTTGAACCCAATTTTGATTTGTTTCTGAGCATACAGACAGTAACAAAAAAAGCACATAAGATATTTATTGTTACAAATCTAATTATTTTTAGGTCATCATATTTTGAAGACTGACTGGCACTTCCGAGAACTTACAGTTGGCAACACCTGAAAACTCTGAGGTCACATGGACCCACTTCAGTAAGTCTAAAGCATGTACTATAGTAACGTCTCAACCAGGATGTTAATTTTTTTTTACTGGCCTCCTTGTCTTCCTCCCGCATTGCAAGCCTTCAGTGGGGCTGCAGAACCAGATTCCATTCTCTGGATGCTCTTTTGATCACTTGTTCATGTTCCTTACAACTCTCTAGCTGAGAATTGCCTTAAACAGGGCTAATGTTACAAGGTTCTCTTTCACACTGTTTTTTATTCTTGTAAGGCATTAAAATTGTCTAACTTCAGCTTCTTTCAGTATCACGGAAACTGTGTGGTACCTCCTGTTTTTTTCATCCATCATATTTGTTCCCCTGCACTATGTCATACCAAATATCTGAACCAGGATTCACAACATCTACTCATGAGCAGCTGCTGCTTAAGGTGGTACCATAGCAAACAAAAATAGCCACCCCTCCCAAACCTGGTTTAGTGGCTCACACGAAGAGTAACTGCTCTTCAGACACGTTATCTGATTAATTTTAAAGCTGCAAAAGTACAGTTTAACCTTTCACTGGCAATGATAGCCATAGTTCTGAGAGATCATTATAACCTACAAATTTAGGGTGTTGTTACATAGAGCCCACCTACATCAAGGAGCTGGTGGGATTCCAACCCATGAGTTGTGGCCAAAATTTACTACCTACTCATAAGAATGTCTTACTGGTCATAAACTAGTTTTCTGAGAGAAGTCAGAAAACGCACAAACATAGCATCACCACTAATGAAATGTTGATGTATGTGAGGGGGATTTTTTTCTATCTGTAAGACTTAAAAGCAGCAGTGTATAGGATCGGTATGCCCAAATTTATTAGGTGGTTTTAAAGGCTCCCTCCCTACTGAAATAATTATTAAAATCACAAGGAAGTCACTATTCTCTAATAAATATGTGTATTTTCTCAGCTATATCACCGTGACATCATAGTTTAAATTAATCTGGCTAATTTAGTTCTATAAGTTTTCCTGGAACATTGCCTTAATACTCGCATTCCCTTTGGCTTATTGACTGCACAGTCAGAGGTTTCTGTTTAAAGTGACCGTCCTGTTAAATGATGTTAAACTGAGTTTTTGACATGATGGTATTCAACCAGTGTCAGTAAATTACTTTTACTAGTATCAAATACCGTCAGAAAAAAAAAAAAATTAGGCTACAACACAAAAATTTTAAGTAAGTGCATTTTAACAATAGCATAGTGGGGGAGTGGGATGGAGATGGTCACAGATAGTTTGATTATAAATGCGTGGTTTACATGGTAGTTACAACTGTCCACTACGTAAGGCATACGAACTTTATCTTAGCCTTTTGATATGCAGCTCACTACTATATCTGGAGCAGTCATTTGAAAGTGATCACTAACTGCAGGTTACATTTTTCTTAGGAAGTACTATATTTTCTTGTGTTTTCCCAACAAGACAATTCAATCTATTTATTAATAAATAGATTTCTACCATACAACCGATAAATCTTTTTAATCTTCCTAGTAGAGTTCCTGGGTCAGAGGACATGTCACTAGCTAGGCACTGACTTGGGAACTAAGAGCTGGGCAGGCAGCTCAGTGCTTGATTGCATGTTTTTGGCTTGACCCAAAGTAAATACATCAAATGAGTAGCACGGAAAGCTTGGGGGAGGATTCAGGTAACATTTAAGGTAACCAGTATTTAGCTCTTCGTTCAAATTCAACCAAATGAGGGTACTAATGGGACAAAAAGCTGGCCATAAGCCACCAATGTGAAATGGCAGCCCAGAAGGCCAATCGTATCCCGCGCTGCATCAAGAGAACTGTGGCCAGCAGATTGAGAGAGGTGATTCTGCCCTGGTGAGACCTCACCTGGAGTACTGCATCCAGCTCTGGAGCCTCCAGCACAAGAATGATGTGGACCTGTTGGAGTGTGTACAGAGGAGAGCCACAAAAATTATCAGAGGGCTGGAGCACCTCTGCTATGAAGACAGGCCAAGAGGGTTGGAGTTGTTCAGCTTGGAGAAGAGAAGGTTCCGGAGAGACTTTACAGCAATCTTCCAATACCTGAAAGAGGCCGATAAGAAGGCAGGGGAAGATCTGTTCACAAGGGTTTGTAGCAACAGGACGAGGGATAATGGTTTTAAGCTAGAAAAGGGTAGATTTAGGTTAGATGTTAGGAAAAAGTTCTTTAATATGAGGGTGGTTGATCACTGGAACAGGTTGCCCAGAGAGGTGGTGGAGGCCCTATCCTTGGAGACATTCAAGGTCAGGCTTGATGGGGTTCTGAGCAACCTGACCTAGTTAGAGATGTCCCTGCTGACTGCAGGGGGGTTGGACTAGAGGACCTTTGGAGGTCCCTTCCAACCTAATACATTATATGACTCTATGATTCAAATGGCAAAGAGATGTTAATTTCTGAGCAGATTGAGCTCACTGACCGCTGAAGATTTGCTTGAGCATGGATTGCAGATTTTGGTTGCAGACTTTAGTCTAGTGATACAAAGGAAAATTATACTGAACTTCAGAGGCTTACAGTTTTGACCTCATTGATTGTGGTAACTGGATAAAAGAATCAAGCATTTGGGATTATAGCACTTAAGTCTTTTAAGATTTGTTAAGAATTTATGGCTTATTAACCAATTAAAATTTCTTTAAGCTCTTACAGTGTCCTAGCATGGCTGGGCTACTCTAAACTCCTAAGGAGACTTTAGAGTTTATAGTGTCTTAGCATAGTTAAGATTTCTTCCCTCATTAAAAAGACTTAACCATGCTAAGGTTCCTTAAATATTTAACAAAGCTTATAGACACTGTAATTTTTCCTGATTTCCTTTTTAATTTCTAAACAAGGAAAATCAATGCAAAGAATTGTGCAACTTGAATTTGAGACATCAAGCTCCTACTTGAGAAATTCAAGAAGTGATGTTAGCCTCAAAGTTAGCTCAGGCATGACAACTGCATATGATACTTTATCTGTGGAACAGAAACCTTTCTCAAGTGGTTCAGAGCATCCCATAAAAAGGCAACTCTTCTGTGTCAATAAATCATGACTGTGTTGAATGACTTAATTTTTAAAAAATTCCTGACCATAAAGCCTCTTTTTTAACTTAGAATTCCACTATTTTTTCCTTGTGTTTATACATGTACCTATATTACTAAAATATTCATTAGTTTATGAATACGTTAATCCTATAGAGTTAAGCATATGCTAACTTTCAAACAGGTCAGTAACTATAAACCCTTTGGATGAACAAGACTTAAGTTAGGACAGACTGCTTATTGGCATTGAGCCCTTTCTCCTCTAGTTTTGGGCATTTTGTTAAGTTAACTTTAAAAGTTTATTTCAAATTGTCCATATGCAAAAACAGGCTTTGCAATGCCTAAGTGGGTAGAGCTTTCATGTACATACAAGAGGAGAGAAACAAGAAAATAATAAAATTAAGAGCATTACTTGCCTCTAGGAGAGCAGGCTTTATAATTCCTATACTCTTCTCTGATTTGATTTCTCTTTGTCGCGGTCGGGTGGGTTCACCACACTCTTCAAATGTTTTTTGGTTTCAATGCAGATTGCAGCTGGTAGCTGGTTCACAAACCAGATGCAGGTGCTCATTCTACAACTGGTTTTTGTGAATGAAGCCCTCATAATTTCTAGGTGTCCAGTACAGGTAAGAATGGAGCGAAATAGGATCCAAAAGGAAGTGGACTTGGAGAGGAGAACAGCAAAGTCTATGATGAAGTCTCTTGTCCTTTCCATCCTAAATAAAACACCTTGACTCATAAAGTAAAATCATATTATGACTTTTAAAATATGCAGATTATATTGGTGTATGGTAGCATAATGTAGATAAATGATGAAAATGTTAGTTACATGTGTTAATAGGGGGACAGCTTTGTGGTAACAGTGCTGTAATTTAATGCCTAGTTGGTGCCCAGACCCCCCAATTTGTCCATCTAATGTAAAGAATGTATGAAGGGACTACAGTTCATGAACTTTAAAATTTTTTTCTCAGGTTGATGTTTCATAAAAACCTTTGGTTGTGCATTTTGAGCTTGTTGAGCAAGGGAGAAAGCCACTTAAATATTGTTGAGACTGCTGCTGTGCCTAGCTTATGCTTTTTTCCTTAAAGCATCAAAATTGACATGGGTGAGAATTGCATTTGTTCAATTAAAAAATTCTGATTCTACTCCTAATGGATGAAACAGAATTGCAGATACCAGTATGATTCACTGGAATTTCTTTTGGGTCTTCCAGATGAAAAGACCTATCTATCCCACAATGCAAAGTAACATCAGGATGACTTTTAAAGCTGCTCCAATATATGCAAACACTACTACATTTGCCACAAAATAACAACCTTGCACTTCTTCCATTTTATGCGATATGGCCTTTGTGGGAAGGGAGGACAAATACTACTTCTAAAGCAGCATTTTGTGGATTATGTAGTAAAATGGCTTATCTTCTTTCTTCAATTTATTATTTCAGGCTTTTTTGTGATATATGAAACTACTCTGAGAAGACAATTTGTGATGTGTTTTTACCCACATGGTCCAAAAGTTTCCTATGAATACAAATACACACACCCATACATAAATGAGTAACGACGTTGGATGACAATCATAGGTAACAAAGGGTATCCCTTCTCTACAACAAAGTCACCCTTCCATGGTCCTTCTTCAACTGCTTGGTCTCCTAAACAGCTTTTTTGTCTATTGTAGGAATTTTCTGAGGCTAATAGCATTCACAAATTTCAGACGCTGAACTCAAGGTTCCTGAGCTTCTAGAGTTCAGAGCTTTACTATTATACTTTATATGCCTAAGCTGCAATTCTCAATTACTTTAGCTCCAGCTGTGACAGCTCTGCATTTCCTCTTATCATGTTCTTGAATCTCCAGTCAGAAAAGAAGCACCACGTGATTATGGGTCTAGCTGTGGAAAAGATTATTAGTATTTTATTTCCACCATACAGGACCTCTACAGCAGAAGCAGACGTAGTTATTTATTCTCCAATTTCCATCACTTCTGCAGCAGGTCTCCACAGCAAGCAAACTCTATGGCTGACTTAACTCAAGGCCTACAAACTACCCCTCTCTATTGACAATTTTCTGTTACCACAACATACCAGACATCTTCAGTTTCTGAATACTTGTAGGTGATGCTAAAGCATGCAGGGATAATATCCCAGCTGTCCTAATGCCATCCAAAGTTGAATGTGAATAAGCACCAATATGTGGTACACTGTCTGACTTTATTGGCTCAGCAGGATACTCATTTTTTTTCTATTTGTGGCAGAATGAACAGCTGTGAATCTATCAGAGGAGCATTTTTTCCTTGCACCATAAGTGCTCATGATGGGCAGTCACTCTGAGTAGTTCTGTGAAGCTTTGGATCTGGAGAAAACAAGCATGCGGCTGATGTGATTCATGCTATAATTGTATCTCTCTTTAAATGCACGTGGCATACTGTTGGATGCATATGAGGAGAAACCATATGGGTTTATGTAATTTTTCATTTTGACCAGCAATGGTTCCAGAATTGCCACATACAAAAATAAGTTTTTCATTAACATTTGTAGAAACTCACTCCAAGCCTCTCGAACCATAGCATTTATTGTAATACCTGAGCTGGTACAGTGGTGAGCTGTGATTGCTATGTAGATGTTGGTTCTCATAGTCTTCACCAGATCTGTACAAGTTCATTTGTTGATTGCAAGTTGAAGGTTGGGCTGATGACAGCTAGATATTTATGACATGTTCTGACAACAAAACTTTTTCACTTGCATCAGATGCCTTTGTAAAATAACAGAGTAATGCTCTGGACTCAGTTGGAGTGACTGTGCCTCTATGTTATCCCTGTGAAGAAACCAGAGGTTGTTAACCACAAAAGGTACTAAAAAGTGTAATGACTGTGCTAGGGCTTTGTAGAACACGGGAGCAAAATCAGACAAGACTACTAAAATAGAAAGCAATTGGAAAATACACAATTCAAAAAGCAAGTTTAGATAAGCTGGAATTTTGCTCATTCTTTATGACCAACCCTTACAAGAACTTTGGTTCCCATCATAATTCTGGGGATCTTGCCCATCTTTTTTTTGTCATGGTTTATGAAGCTGAACATCCCAGGGAAGTCACAGTCTTAGCAAACCGCTATTTTGTGGTTGCAGAAAAGTGATGGCTTGTACATTTGAAAGGATGGTTGCAGGACAGTCTTCTTGAAATCATCTGGATATCGAAGTTGAAAATGCCATGTGTGCGCCATATGTGGGTTGTTGAGCACCACAGTCTTTCCTTGCCCCTACAAACTCAACCAATATCAGTCCATTTCAGTTTTCTCTTCCCACTTGACACCCTTTGTCTGTAGGCATTGCAGCTGCTGCTGCAGGGCTAGGTCTTGTTCTTCTGATTTCTGAATTAATCAGCTTCTTCCTTTGTGTCAGCAGCAGCAGGTCACTAAATACTGAAAAGACAGGTATCATGTTTCCTGTTCACAAATATACCCCAGTAATGCCCAGATCAGAGGTGAAAATCTTGTCAATGTGGATGTAATTGCCAGGGATGGTTGCTGCTGTAACTGAAGTCTAGACTTGGGGTCAAGAGGAATCTTTTCCCCACATCAAATTGCAAAGCATCATTGCCCTCCCCTGCAGCCTGCAGTTTGCCCAGCAACCCAGTTCTTAGGTCACTCTGAATTTTATTCAATGACTATATTCACAATTCCTTCCCACCTTTTTCTCCAGCTTTTGCTGCTTTCTTCCTGTACCAAACTGGCATAATGGCTTTAATATCATTGCTGCTTTTTTTCAGTGTGTTGCAATAGAGCATTATAATAGAGTGTTTTGGGGCCAAGAGGTTGCAGGAGCACATGCCAAGATTGTCTGTGGAGCTCTTGGACCTGGACACCTACTGTACGTCTGCCATGATTGCATGGGACTGATTTCAGCCCATCAGGCAGTTCTTTCTAATCCCGTGTTGTAGTAAATTCACATCAGGCACAATTTTTCAAAGGCTTGTAAGTAGCCCGTACTGGGTTGATTTTCATGGAGAAAGAAAAAAAAAGTGTAATTCCTAACAAAATTATTCCTTCCTGCCAATTTCAGGGCAGTGCACGGCAGCAAGTGAGGTTTGCAGTAAAAATGTCTGATTTTTTTCTTTTCTTTTTTCCACAAGTGAAGCAGAATGTTTTTCCCCTACTCTCATTCTTGGAAACAGTTGTATTTTTTTAGCTGAATTTTTCCAACACATCTCGGCTTGAGGCACAGACATTGCATGGAAAATTTCAGCCTGAGCATTTAATGTTTGGCAAAGTTATATGCAACTGGGACTTAAAATGAGAAGAGTCTGGCAATCTAGGATGTGCTAACAGCCTTCTTTCTAATGAACATGCTTTTACAAAGGCTATTAATATACTTGAAAACTAGTTTGAAAGTCAGAATAGACCCAAAACAATGTTGGTGTCCTGTCTGAACTTTCTAGTCTTTATGGAAAAGTACTTTGAAAAATCATTGGAAAGCAAAGTTGTATGACTAAAACAGATATAAATCTAAGTATAATTTTCTGGTAGGCTTATTAGTTGAAATATTGTCTTCAGCTTCAGTGGTGATATTACCAAAATGCAGTGTAGCGCTAGAAAAGCTAAAGAAAAGGAAATTGAGAATGATCCCCAGAGATAAAGGAATGTGCAAGATAGAGTAAAGTAATTTGCATAAAAATTGTTAGATTGGTATTTAATTGAATTATATTGGATCTTACGCATTATAGATAATGTCAGTTTGAGTTACTATTGTAGGTTATTACAGACTAGTGTATTATTAAAAACAAATATATTATTGAAACAAGTTCTGACAATGTGCTTACCTGTTAAAATATCTTTTTTTTTTTAAAAAAAAAACACTCATGCTTTCTAGTGCAGTGAAATATGATAGCACTAAATAAAACCTGTTAAATTTGTGGTTTCCATCATTCTTGTTATAGATCTGTCCCACAGGTGCCTAGAAAATGTTTCCAGCTGATTCACTCTTGTGCAGCAGGCCAAGTCACGTTACAATTTGGTGGATATTGTTGATTGATGCTATATAATTATAGTACAGTCAGTCCTTTCCTTTCCTTCCTCCCTCCTTATTTTTCAGCCATTAAACTAATACTGCCAGGTTAAAAATACCATGTTTTTAAAGCTTCTCGCATGTGTATTAGTAGCACTGATCTGACACGCAAAAATGGAAGAACGCTAAACAATCTAATACATATCCTTGCATTTATGCTGTTTCTGCTTGTGAAGTCGATATTCATTAGAAAACTGAAAGTGCAGTATTTGCCACAACATAGTACAGATTTCGTTTACAAAATACAAAATGCTGCCTTATGACATGACCTTTTTGGTGTATTACATCTAACCAATTGTACAATGTTCTAGTCTGGCTTGACCTAACTCCCATGATGATTAGTTTGAGCCATGGTGTAGAAGAAAAAATTAATTGCCATTTTAATATGTATAACCATATGCTATTTGCTGAAAAGTTAAGCAACATTTTGTTTTTTAATCTAGCTACAGCTTTTGACATTCCATTCTAAGTAGTAATTTTGTCCTCTTCTTATTAATTTGTGATATCCTGAACAGCTGAAAGTAGTATCTGAATTGGACCTGTAAGATAACTAAATTAACACAGAAATTTCAATATTCATGTATGTGGTATAATTATTAGACAGTGGCTGCTATATTGCTGTCCTATTGCATTAAAAATAAACCAGCAAAGTCTGTGCCTACATTTTTAATCATACTCATGCTCTGTTTTAATCTTCTGGCGCCCTTTGATTCCACGTCAGCACTGACGAAAATCACCCAGATCTCTACTAATACAGCACAGCAGTTAGAAAATCTGATGCTTTCTGTATATTCTTAATCTCAGCACCCCCAAAAAGTGACCTTCCTATGGGTCACAAAATTCTAGTCCCTCTTGTGACACACTATACGTTGAAGTGGATCCAATTATAATCAGTTTAGCAGTGTGCTGACTGTTATGACTCATGCCAAATACATAATAGTTAATGACTGTAGCAGCTACAGAACACTGATGCTTCTGATTTTTTGTGGAGACTTAGTTTTTGGTAACTTCTTAATGTTTCTATTTACTTGTTTGTAATTGTAGACGGTTTTTAAACAAAAGCTTTTCAGTTCTGGGTTTGTTTCCAAGAATCTTGAAGGATTGTGAGCTGTACTGGGATATTTTGCTGCACGGCTTATCTACATAACCAACTCAGAGGGAGGATTAAAAAGGCTGAGCATGGGGTTTATTATAAACCTATCAAGATCTCAGATGGAGATTTTGCCATTATTTGCATTAGTAGGTTTCAAAGTGATGCAACCCTTTGAGGCTGAATGAAAGCAGTGCTGAAGAAGTCTAGCTAGTCAGGCTGGACCTATAACACCAACGGGGCAGTCAGGTGGACCCCCATAGCCTGCTGAAGCCCCTTAATCTGTGGTTTTTCACAAGAGCTGAAGCAATTCACCTGCTTGGCTCAGCTTGCCAATGGCCCCAAGAGAGTTACAAAGTGTACACATACACACAGAAACTCCTATGAAAGTTAGTATAAACAGAGCGTGTTTTGTTCTGCTTCATCATTTTGGGGATTAAGAACTGATCCTTTATAAAACCGCCTAGATGTGGATTCTTTTACTCCTGAATCACACAGCAAGTCAGGTAAAAAAAAACACAGAATCCAAAAGAGTTTTCTAGGCCATTTTGCATAGTGTTGGGTGACATCAGGTCAAGTTCAAAACAAATGTAGAACTTGCCCTGATTGCTGCTTCAGAAATTAGCAGTATTTCGCTTGCTTAGTCTCCTTGGAAATGCTGACAGGTACATAGGGAATTATGGGCTCCCTGGACCAGAGATGGAAAAAACGAGACCAAGAACAACCTTCTAACATGGTGTTTAAGGCTCTGGGGGGAAGGTCTGTGTTCTAGTTGGTGATCAGGGAGCAGCTTCTGTTTTATTTTAAAAGAACTGATGACAAAATACTCTGCAAGACTGGGTTAAGAGATAAAGAGGCTTTCATCTTTTGGCTTTTTTTTTTAAAGAAAAGGTGCAATGTACTACACTTTCTTCTTTGAAAGAAAACATAGATGCTTATACTCGAGAAATAGTTTGGGAGTTTTCAGTTGCAAATTGTAAGGAGTCTAAGTTCTCAGTATATACACTTTTCCAGTTAGTATTTCTAACATTAGCTAGTTTAATTAATTCCTATTCAGTCTGAACCTGATTATTGGTCCCATTCCAAGTCAGCCTGAACTGCGTACCACACTTAGCTGCTCAACTACAGTCCGAGACCCTCATGTAGCCAAGCATTTAAAAATGAGTGGCATGCAATCCAGAATTGCACTACATTATTCTTTTGCTGACAGCTACTAATTCCAATGTGAGGTACTAAAGTCTGTTTTCATGCATTTGCTTTTAATCAACAAAAACTACGCCTATGTGATAAGAAGTTAATCCTGTATGATGCAAGGTGATATTATCTATTTTAACTTTAGATATGTAGTTGGATTTTGCAACTTTATTAAAAAAATTGAAGGAAAAAGAATTAATGAAAGATTATGATAACCTACTACAATCACCTATGTAATTCTCCTTGCCTAAATTACTGCTTTTCAATAGTTTTAAAAGTTTTATTTAAGTATGGCAATGGGGTTTTGGCATGACACAATGTGTTATTCTTATGTTTCTCCTTGTAAAATTCCACTATGTTCATCATTTCCAGCTGATCCTCCAAAGAAATTTTGCTCTTGGCTCCCACTTCTTAAGTACAATGAAGCCAGTGCCAATAGCATGTGAATATCTAGCTTGGTACAATAGTTATGGTCTGGTTTTCCAACCTTGGGAAATAACTGAAACAATACTGATTTGCTTAAAGGCAGCCAGTTTAACAGGCACCACAGGCAAGATTCTAGTAGCTTTCTAAGGTTTTTTTTGTGCTTTGGGTCTTTTGTTTTGTTTTGGCTTGGTTTTTTGTTGGCTTTTTTTTTTTCAGTTTATCTGCCATGTATGTAACATTATTAAAAATAAGGGAAAGGACAAGATGCTCTGTTATGATCTCTTTTACATGCAACTTCAGAATGGAAGATTTGCTGCTGTCAGTGTCATGAACTTTTTCAAATAATCTTCTAAAAAATGCTGCTGTTCTCTTCTGTCTCCTGAGATGGTGTCTTAGCCAGATACACCAGGCAAATGGTCATTGCAACAGTTAAATAAAAGCACCAGTTTTTATCTATTCGTTCATTTCATTTCTATACAATGCAGAGCCCCTTTACTAGGTCTGATTTGGAAGCAACCTCTAGCAAGTGAAGAAAAATGGGGTGGAAGTTACTAAATGAAGTTGTTGAGATAACTGCCTGCTGTGTCTGCATGGTGCATCTCAAACATGGCTCGCTCTGACTTCTGATGAGACAGAACAGCAGTACAGGTCTCTAAGGCAGCCTTAACAGCTATTCAGATTTGAGCTTCACGTCTTAATCTGCGAGCTGCGCAAGGATGGCTCAGCTCTTAAGGGCCTGCATGAATGAAAATAAATAACACTGAAGAGAATCACTGCTATTGAAAATTCACATCCACTTGAGCTGTCATATAAGCTATTGGAGGAAGTATGAACACTCCAGTGTTGGTTATGAAGTTATGCCTTCTTCAAAAAATTATCTCCTAACTAGAGATGGCATTTTCTTCTATGCTGTTGATAAAAACTGCATTATGTATGTTAAATCTAACTTTGAGATATAAAAATGCAAGCCACCAATGTGAATCATGCAACTAAAGCAATACCAAGCCTATGCTTACATTTGAAAAAAATAAAAAACCCAAAAAGAAATCCTTTATATGGCATATAAATGCAGAAAAGTTCAGGCCTAAAGAAACTAAAGAAAACAGTGAGCAAATGATAAATAGAACTGGAGTTTGATTTTTAACAACATAATTTTCTATTTGCTGGAACACATGGATACACATATAGGACAGGTATAAAAAAAGTAGCAAGTAGGGTGGTATGTGTGCTCATAGCTTAATATATTACTACGAAATTCCAACTACACACTTTGTGTATAAATAAATAATGATTCAGCTAAACCAAGAGTAAAGGCTTTGCACAATTCTTGCTAAAATAAGATTGTACCTCGCTATTGAATGCTGTTAGCAGAGTTTTATGGTTTACCATATTTATTTCTTCAAACAAATGATTAATGTCGTATTTCTGCAATCACAAAAAGACTTCCAGAGGCCTTATGTGCATAATACTTTCAACAGGCAAAAAAGGTGAGGACAAACTTAGTTTGAATAAGTGACCAAAGACACTTGTAGAAATGACTATGAACATGACTTAAAATATCAGGCTGTTCCACATCACGTGCGAGAGCAAAACACTGTTGTTATCTAGGTTACAAAAAGGCTGTGTGGAAAACATACTGATTTGACATCTCTAATGCTTTCAAGTTTCTTGTTTGGTAAGGGAAGAGAATCCTTGAATATAACAATGATTATCTGAAGTTTTTGGATTGATGCACAAGTGGTGACAAATTCTTATCTTTTATCTATACATGTAACATGCATGCAAGCATCTAAGCAACAAAAAGTAAATACTGGTATCTTTAACATTGCTAATGAATTTTAAAAGACTGCAAGATTTCAATTATACATAAGCTTTAAGTTTTTTTCAGTGTATCACTATTTTCCAGTCAGAACTGGAAGCTTTGTTTATACAGTTCTTTCCACGTGTAGACACCTAAATCTGCTTGAATGACTTTGTCTTGTGAATTGGAAATTAACTTTTCCCAGTACACTGACAGGTTTTACTCCTAGCATTTGATCACTCCAAATTAGATATGGAGAGAGAAGTTGCATAAATGATATACTTAATAAATGAAATTGGAAATAAAGCAATCTGATTGAAAACAGAGACTGAAGCTTGATTAGAGGAGGCAAGAGCTACATTTCACCCAGTCCATCACTGTTTGGAAGACTGCAGGATGTTTTAAGGATTCCATACCAGCAAGCTACAACTGTACCCCAATTTATGAATGATAACATCCACTTTCTTATGTTTTTTTTTTTTTATTCACTTCATGTTAACTAACTCGTTTCAGATAAGTTCTTTTAAAAGTTTAGCATATATATTAAACATCACTGTAAAAAATATTGCTGTCTTAAATATTTTTTCTTTTATTCGTAGGTTCTAAAATTGTTTGAAAAATACTTTTTGTTTTAGTTACTGCTGTACAGGTTTCATTCTAAGTACAAAGGCCCAGACCCAAGTTTTTTGCAGATTTAGTAGGAAATGCTATTGACAGAGGTGTTGGGTTGAAAATGAAAGGACAATCACTTCGCCTCTTTAGGGCTAGATGCAAAAGGTGAATGAAATGCTCAGGAAAATATCATTGCTTGACACCCTTATGGAGCTCTGACTAAAGTAATTGCACTAACCCTTTAATATGATGCATTCAGAATTGAGGTATCAAAGATTTTCTTGTTTTTTTCTTCTAATTCTGTCTTTCCAAGTTAGAGTAGGGCTCCCTGACCAGAATCCCTCTATTCCACTGTGGTAGGTGTCCTTGCCCTTGTTGGGCTGCTGTTCTTTTACCCTAAAGTGGCTGTTATCTCGGAGGTGATGTGCTTAGTCCTACAGAAACCCGGATCCTGTAACTAGCTGGAGACTGGTGGTGAAGTAGCCCAAGGTCAGGGCCGCGTCTGGAACACTGGGAATAAAGTGCTGCGCCGGTGGAAGAATGTTGTTTTTCAGATGGGTTTTATTTATTTCACCGAAAATACATCGAAGAGTCTTTCATGGTCTCTTCAGTGTGCAGCAAAATAAGAAAACCCCCAAACTCTCCTTTAAGTGTTGGGGGGGAAATCTCAGAAACGAGCGTTGTGTTGTGGTGATTGACTTGGTGACTTAGCTCCCCGACCACCTCGCTGAGACCCGCGGCGCGGCTGCCGCGGCAGGCCGCCTTCCCTCCGCTCC
>VZZY01010191.1:0-30737 GCA_013400335.1 Eurystomus gularis | reverse complement strand
CCCCCCCGCCTTCCTCAGCCTAACCCCAACGACCCAAACAACAAAAAAATACCCCTTCGCTTCCCTCCTCAACCAACCCCCTCAAAATAAAAAGAGAAAGGTATAAGGTAAAGGGGCTGAAGGGAGCGCCGGCCGCTGGGGCAGGGCCGGGCGGGAGGCCCGCCGGAGGGAAGGGGCAGCGGGGAGCAGGCGGTGGCACAGCCCCCGCGGCTGGGGAAGGAGGCTGTGTCCTCAGGTGTCCCTTCTCCTCGGGAGGGGAGGTGAAGTGCCTGGGAAGACGAGTGGGGAAGGCCAGAGGAGTGGGTGGTAGAGGGGGCTGTGCGGTGGCGGGGGTGTGCGAAGGAGCTCTTCGTGATAGGGGTCCGCGTAGGAGTGTCGGCTGGCTGATTAAATAGGTCTGTGTGGAATCCTTTACTAGGGAAATTTTACCTGCTTTAGATAAGTTAAGGTTGTCATACTAGCTGGTCAGAAGCAGGACTTTCTGAACTTCAACTTGGTCAGGTGGGGTGGAGAGGAATTAATTGTCAATGACACTTAACTTGCACTTTTTTCTTAATCTTTCCCTCTTCGAGTTAATAAATCTGAACACATTTGTAACTCCCAAGTAGCTGCCAGCAGTGTAGGAGTAATTTTTTTTTATTCATTCATTCTTTCTATTTTTCCTTTTTTTTTGGATGGAACTTCACTTTGCATTTTGAAGGCTGGTTGTGATCTATTTTCCCTTCTTACAGAGTAGGTTCAATAATGAAAAATATTCATTCAGTTCTGTGAGGCTCAATAATGATGTCGCTCCCAAGCTGTTGTTAACACCTTGTTGCTCAGCGAGCCAGAGCGTGGACAGTATATAGTTTCTATACCTCTCTGTTTGACCAGTCTTTATTTAGTTAGTTGTACGTAATGAATAAATGAATGTAAAGTAATGACGACTTACTAGTTTGTAAAACTTTATGAACTTCTTGATATCTAATCCCTTATGTGGTATAGAATGAAGGTGAACCTATGGTCGTGTTCATGACAATAGTGGTAGTGATGTGTATGTTATGGATGTACAACTTTAAAATGTTTTCGCCTTAGTGCTAAGTTTTTAATGACCTTAAATGTGACTCAGAAGCAATCTCAAACCTCTTTGCAAATGTTTTCTAAATCTCCTGATCAAACATTCCTAGTTCAGTTAGCTAGAATTTTAATTTGCAGGTTGTCTCTGACTTGGTCACAGATAAACGTGTTCCTGTCTGTATTGCCTTTGGAGTTGAGTTGACTGGCCTCTGTAACCTGTAAGTTACAGCTGCTTCAACAAAATGCACGTTAGCTATCCTTCCACAAAACACTGGACACAGGCCAGTTTTAAGGCTTGCATTCTACCTGCTGCGAGGTAGTTTAGTGAAACCTTGCCTCTATGTAGAATTTTATGACAAAATGACGTAAAAAACATAACTACGTGTCAGTGAATGCAGAGGATGGTGCCTGGGGCTGAGAGACCTGCAGTGGTTAAGGGGGTGTAGCTGTGGAATGCCTCCCTGTCCTATGACAGGAGCTGAGGAGAGGGGTGCCTGTGAAGAATGTGGAGTTTACAGCCTCTGCTACATCACCATCCACTCTCCAGTTGTTCTGTTTGTGCAGTTATCCACTGGAAAGTACAATAATCCTGCAGTGTGTTGTAATGTAAAAAGTATAACAAAGACCATATTTTAATTGTAAAATGAACTAGTTAGGAGGAAGCTCAGATTATGAGGTTTTCTTTAGTTTTATTTCTGGCACAGAGGCACATTCCTAGCTGAATAGAATTCTAAGTACATAGAAACTGGAAGTTGTGATGTTGTATGTGTTTTGAAATCTATAGGTTTTCCAAAAGCAATAGGTGAAGCTGTAAAATTAAATGACCTGAAAATAACCAGTGGTTTTTAAAAATAAAACCATCTTGCCATTATTCTTCTGAGTAGATGTTCAGAATTTTCCTAGTGAGACTGTACATGGGTGATGCTTTCTTTTAAATTCTCTGTTTTACAATATATAAATAATGTAAAATTCAGAGAACTGGAAATTGTTAGACTAATGTTGTGTTTCCCTGTTCATAGAAAATACCCAAGTGCAAAACCATAGGATAATGCTGTGCACCTTTGCCCACTACATGATTAAGAGATCCCCTGGAAAATGTCTATTTTCTTCAATTAAAAGAATGCATGAGAAGTATGAGATTGGAAGAACAGTTGAGGAGAAAAAGAAAAGTTCTGATTCGATGTTCAAAAGCTAATTATAATGAATATATATGTATTGTGAAGGGGTTTTTCCCCATTCTGCATATTATGTAGTGTATTTGAGACCCATCACAGGGTATAGTTAACATATTCTATATCAGAATTTTTTTTTTTCTTTTTTTTTAAAAAGGAAGATACGTAACTTCATGATAAGTGTTCTGGTGGGCAGAGAGAAAGAAGAATCTAAATTTACGTGGAGTGATACCTTGATAAATACCCAGCATAAAAATAGGATATATAGCATTTCTAGACAGTGTGAAACTGCCCACTCCCCCAAAAGTAGCTTACTGCTGCATTATACACTTTTATTGTATTAGGGGATGGATATTATCATTTACAAGTGGGAAGGATTACCCCTTGCATAACTGCACCATCTGAAAATTTACCACTCTGTGGTAAAGCAGGCAGAGCCAGCATGGAATGTTTTTCCATTTCAATAAGCTAAGCCAAATTTTAGTGTGGATGGAGAGCACATTTTTAGAAGCTTAATGATTTTTCTATTCCTGTGACCTGTGTGCCTGTAGGGAAATCTTCCAGGATTGCCCCATGTACCTACTGTGAGGCTGTATTATACCACCTTTGTGATTTGGCTGGTTTCTTGGAAACAGTGATGGCTTGAGGAGAGAGAGTTCATGTTTTTGCTAAATCAGATACTAAAGTAGAACGAAGTAAAGCAGTATGAAATTGAAGCCTTCTGTAATTAGTGTTTGAAATCAGTGTTTGAGTATCTGTGTGATTTCTGGCCCTGAATTACTGTATGCCTCTCTTAAATCTAGATAGAATAAGTTTCTTATAAACCTTGAAAAATAGCTTGGGCCTAGTTTCAGGCCTATTTAATTGTATTCATCAACGTGGATTTTCTTCCCTGGTGAAGTAGTGGATGGGGTAGATGAGTGTTTCCCAAAGTTCTTGCAAATGTGAACGCTGTTTAGGCTCATCTGCTTTTATGCAATCCCTGAGGAAAACTTTACTACTGTACTATTTTATATGCTGGCAGCAGCTAAGTTCCTCAGGGTGTTGGGGGGAAGAAGGCATGAAAATCAGCTGCAATTATCAGCTGCAGGTGTAAATACTCTTCATATTGCCTGGGAGGAACTGAGCTGCTGCCAGCAGTTTAAGGGAGCTGGTAGTTCCCTAGCTAGTGTAAATATGTGCAGCTGATAATTATAGCTGCTTCTGACTCCCCTGGAGGAAATGAGCTGCTTCCAGCTGTAAATCAGGGTAATTTGGTTTTATTGTTTTTCTTGTTATTTTTTAATAGCTTAATTTTTTAATTAAGTTTTCCCCTACCTATTTATGACTCCTACCCTTTGAATCTTCCTGTTACTTCTTTGAGAGTTGCAGTTCAGGTATGAGAAATGTTGGTGTAGGTCATTTAATTATCTTAACAAAAAAAAAAAAAGAGGAAATTGTGGTCAGATGGCAGAATTAGCAGAGCCTCCATTGTGGCTCGTTACAGTATTCTACCAAATAATAGTTTGTCTTGCATAAAACAACTGACTCACAAGTCCATTGTTTTGGCTTAGTAGTAAGAGTGTACTTTGAGTACATGACTACTAGCACAAGTTATTTGTTAGGGAGAAAATCTGTACAGCTGAACAAGATTGGAGGATGTGTGATTCCTTTTGTAAATAACTCTTAATGTCTGCTAGTACTCTGTGATACTTTCATTCAAATAAACCTTAAAGTTTTTACCCAAGATATATCAGAGTAAAGTGATGAGGGAAGAGGGAATGCTAAAAGTTCAAAGTTTTAAATTAAATTTCAAAATGCAGACAACCAAGATTGCTCTTATAGCTGTTTCTCCTTTTATTTCTTAATATCAATTGCTGGTGTTTCAACATAGTACACAGAAGCTTAGGAGAAAGAAATTCAATACTGAATATTGGTTGGCTTGTAAATAAAAAGAATTCACCTGGCTACCATGTATTCATGACCACAGCAAAACAGCAGTCTAACTGCTGTTAATACCTTGTATTTGCTGGCAGCTCTCCATCATGCTGCCTATGATAAAAACACAGGCTCTGAGTAGACTAATACAGTGGAAGATACATTAAAGATCCATTTACCAGTTTGCTAGTCTCTTTTTGTTAGTCATATACTTTCTTTTGCTTAGTTCCTAAAGAAAATGACTGTTATCTGCATTAAGAATGGAATTGAGTATTTTCTAGCAAATGAGGAAAAGAAAGACAGGCACATGTTCATTTTTCTGCTCAGCTTTGTCACTATCTTTCTTGAAAATGTAGCTAAATACCAGTTTCTGTATTGGGACACATGTAAAGGGGAAGCTTCATTCACAAGGCTCATTTTAAAATCTAAGGACTTGCCACTAAACATTTTCAGTAGTGGACAATAAAGGAGGGATCTCGCAATAGAGTCTATCTTAGTCATGTAAGCTACGGTCAGTCTCTTTTCAGTGGTGCCCAGTGATAGGAAACGGTGTGACAGGCACAAGCTGGAACACAGGAAGTTCTATCTAAACATCAGGAAAAACTTCTTTATTGTGAGGGTGGTGGAGCACTGGCACAGTCTGCCCAGAGAGGTTGTGGAGTCTCCTTCTCTGGAGACTTTGAAAACCTGCCTGGACGCATGCCTGTGTGGCCTGCCCTAGGTGAACCTGCTTTGGCAGGGGGGTTGGACTAGATGATCTCCAGAGGTCCCTTCCAACCCCTACTATTCTGTGGTGGTCAAGCATGCTTTTGGCTACAGCTGTTTGGACTTCAGTGATTACCAGCTTAACTCACTGTTAGTTGCCTTGCTTTGTTCTATTTTGTTTTGTTTTTAACTTTGCTGAAGGCTACCAGCCTTCTGTTCTGCTAACATAACTCCAGGTGTAGCTGCTCCAGCCTGGTTGAGTCAAATTGTCTTGGCTAGCTTATAAGACATTTTAAAGTACAGATACTTAGAGTTAGTTTGGTGAGTCTTACCATTATCAAGCTGTTCAGTTTTGGGCACCTCAGTGTAAGAAAGACCTTGAGGTGCTAGAGCAGGTCCAAAGAAGGGCAACAAAGCTGGTGAAAGGCCTTGAGAACAAGTCTTCTGAGGAGCAGCTGAGAGAACTGGGGTTGTTTAGTCTGAAGAAGAGGAGTTTGAGGGGAGACCTTATCACTCTCTGCAACTTCCTTAAAGGGGGTTGTAGAGAGGTGGTGGGTGCTCATTTCTTCTCACAAGCGATAGGACATGAGGAAATGGCCTCAAGTTGTGTTAAGGGGTGGTTTGACATTAGGAAAAATTTTTTCACCCAAAGGGTTGTCAGGCTGCCCAGGGAAGCGGTTGAATCACCATCCCTGGATGTGTTTAAAAGATGTGTAGATGTGATGCTTAGGGAGGTAGTTTAGCAGCGAACTTTGCAGAGTAGGGTTATAGTTTGACTGGATTATCTTAAAGCTCTTTTCCCACCTAAACGATTCTATGATTCTGTGACTCAAAACAGTGTCCTTCTTTTGCAATACTTTGTGGTATTTTAATGCATGTTCTTAAGCCTGAATGCTGTAACTTTTTCTGAGACCAAGATGTGTTAATTTATCACTGCTTTGCTTGTGCAACAACAAAATGATCCTCAAAGTTGATTTTAAATATGAATAGAAATGTATTGATGTTTGTCGTAATCTAGTTCAGCAAGTGTATTTTGACTGCACATGTTGGTTATTCCAAGTCTATATGAGGAAATTGTACCACGTTATTATTAGCAAAGCCACTGTATGTGTAGAAACAAGCAACAAATACTGTCTAGTTTCCACACAGTACTCTAGAAAAAGTTGTTTCTCCGTTCCAGGATTAAGTTATGAAAAATTCTTTTAAACTTTTCAGAACTGTCACCCTGATGAGCTTAAAAGAGTTGCTCTCATTGCGCGTCGTGGCTCTGTTAACCAGCCATTGCCCCATCCTTCTCAGTGGAGGTCACTGTTGATAATTTGTGTTTTGACTCCTTTCCTTTTCTCTGTGTACCCTTAAAATAAACTACAAAAATCCTTTCGGTAGGAATGTCATGCCGCGATGAATGATTGCTTAACAATATATACCGACAAAATTCCGCCCTAATCCAGCACTCTGTTGTCTTATTTTTAGAACATTTTTCACTTTCAAGAAGCGTGACAGCTAATGGAGGTTATAAAAACATTGCAGTTGAATAATGTGCCAAGAGTGAAGGCTTAGATAACTTGGACAGAAACTGAGTTATCTATACCCTACTAGTGATACTGGGGAGAAGCACACAAAGGGAGATAAAACAGGTACATACACTCCATTCACAGGCTCCTTTTTTGCTTTGCAACAACAAAAGTGTTGAAGTGTTGAAATGGTTTAGAGAAGCTGAGGGTGTGTTGGCTTTTTACAAATACATTGTGAATACAGACATACAGCTTCTGTATTTTTACACTTATTCTGTAACCTTTCAGAAGCGTTAAAATAACTTTAAGATGCTGAAATAGCAGATAGCACTGTTATTTATTTTAGTGGTGTGTAAGGAGAGTTAGAACTGTATTTCCTTTAGCTGGTCTCTACGAATTAGTTATTAGAATAATTAATGAAATAGAAAATTCAACAAAAATTTACGTGGGGTAGCAGAATCTTTCAGGAGCAGGTCTTGGGCACCAAACGCTGCATCAAAACTTGTACTGTAGCTGTAAAGTATAATATCTATGTATACACCTGTTTGTACACTTCCATAGAATAATGAAGTTTGAATTACAAAAGCAGCAAAATGTGAGATACTTTGGTCAGTGGCGCATAATAAATATGGCACACACTTTCAGCACAAGCTGTACAGAATGCAGTTCTAACAGTGGGCAGTAAATTTTCTAAAGGTCTTCTGTGGTATGTGTTTTCAATGTTTGGGAAAGTGAGGGAGAGTTGAGAAACGTGGTTTTTTTTTCTCTTTAGTGAAAAACATGCGCAAATCCTATACTTTCTCTTTAATTCCAGACACATGATTCTTGTAAGATGGATTTAATGGCTTTGCCTTTTGAGCTGTGTGTATTGGTCATCCCCTGCATCCACCCATTTCCATAGGAAATCTTTCTACGTTAGTCCTAATTTTTTGCTTCTACAGGAAAATAATATGGCTGTTTTTCTAATTTAAATGGCATAATCTGTTATAAAATGGAACGTTTCGCTCTCTCATTTGACCTATGCGTTGTTCAAATTTAAAATCATCTTGTTGTTGGCCTAAGATCACTGCTTTTCATAAAATGTTGGAGGTTGAGAAGACAGAAAGAGGAATAATGTTGGTTTTTTTACATAAGGGAGGATGATATCTTTTTGGGGTTTTTGCTAGAACGTTTGATAATTTTATGAGATTATGAAATGCGACATTAAGTTATTTAGTTACAGTTGCTACCTGGTCTTCTAAATCTCCAATTTCTTCACAGTTCTGATTGCATATATGTTGTATGATCCACAAGTGATGTATAAAGGAATCCTGCAGTATGCAGGGTGGCATTCAACTCTATTAGTAGGTGTTTAGTTAAGATGATGCTTAATCCTTTTTCCTCCACTAGGAAGAAGCTTGTAAGTCCCATGTAAATACCATGAAACGCAAAAATGTTTATGTGCATAAGTAAGAAAAGCTGAAGCAGTTAAGCATGGAAAGAATTGTACGTATTGGTGTTGAAGGAAAGCTGAGAGTGAGGCAACCAGACTATGATAGAACCGAAGAACTAGATTCTGTAGGTTCTCTGTGCCTGCAGTAGTTGCTCATGCTGTCCAAGAGATGTAGCGTGGAGTAGAGCTTTGTCTTGTATATTATAAGGTATAATCTGTATTCCCACTTGTGGATTTACTGTGATGCTTTTGTCAATCTGTTTCTGTTTTCACTTTGGGCAAACCCTGTGTCCTTTTCACCTTTTTCTGTAGTGTTATTAACCTTGTGATCTACTCTGATGCCTTTTTTTTTTTTTAACTTTGTATTACTACTTTCATTTATATCACTTTTAATTTTCTCCTTGTATTGTATCCAAAATTTAAGTCTGTGTAAGCAAAATAAGGAAAAGGGCACAGTAAAGAAAAGCGTTGCAGAATGGAAGACAGGGAGAACACAACAAAGAAGATGAAAACATGGGATACGTTATAGAGTGTAGAATTTGAAGGAGGAGGATGGTTTGTAGACAGGAATAAGTGGTGAATTTCTTAAGAAGAAAAGAATGGCTTCATGGGTGGGATGAAAGTCCTGAGATAATGAACTGGAGAGAGCTAGAATACATATTCCGCTATACAGATGGTTTCGAAAGTGTTGGAATATCATTAGCTGGAACCAGTTATTCTAAAACTCTTCGGGCTGTGATGCCATGACTGAAAGTACTTTGAGGGCCACTTTCTCATTGTGTCACAAAACAGAGTGAGTTACTTGTGAATCCTCCCTAGTACTCAGCTGCATGTTTGGGAACCCACAGATCTGCTTTATCGGACATAAAAGGCAGTTTTAAATGTTTCATGGCTATGGAGACAGTGTGGTTACCCATTTTTTTGTTATCTATAATGCAAGTTAAAATGAGTAAGATAGTACTCGCTGGAAATCTGGGTGCTAACTTCTGTAGCACAGCCAAGCAAATCTGACTGTATGAGGAGTCCTTCTGAAATTAATCAGTGCTGTCTGATAGAACAGGATTGCAATCTTTAAAAAACTGTATAAAATAGCACAAAACTGTTGGCTAGATGTGGAAAAAAAAAATCTCCAAAGTGCACATTGCTATTGCCGACTAGCAGAATTGATACTCTTAAGTTTCAAAGTCGGCATGTTTCTCAATTTCTGCTGCTGTTTTGCAGTTGTTACTGTGGAAATACTTGCTGATTTCTAAGTTTGGGGAGGGGAGAAAGAAAAAATATTTATATTCCATGTATTTATTTTTCATATAAAAAGAAATTGTGTATAACAGTGTTTATGATGAATGTAGTTCTTAACTTAATCTTAGGGAATCTGTTGATCAGTGTCTTGAAAGTATTCTCTAAGGGACAAAATTAATCTAAATATCTCCAAAATTAATTAAATCCAGAATGTCTAGCATATAAGGGCTGCTTATTTCATTAAAAATGTAGAAAAATAGAAAATCATTACTTTAAAAAATCAGTTGTTAAATTTAACATGACCTCCTTCTTAGTTAGCTTTGAATCTTGCTGTATTTATGGAAAATGTTTAAAAGAAAATTTATTTATTAGATGCAGATTTTCTAGGCACTGATTCTTCTCAAGTGTAAAAGCAGTTTGCTTGGTTCTAAGTTGTTTTATTCATTTTGCTGTAAAGCAGTTTGTACAGTACTTCAGTTATCAGACAATTATTTTCAGGGATTTATGTGTTTTTCCATAAACATGTAGCTCTGATTGTAGATTGGTACTGTGGTTTCTGTCTAGGAGCACTTCTTTCCTGATGAAATAGTGAAAAATAGGCTTTTGAAAAGTACACAGAAAACCTTTGCAGGTTAAAAGACCTTAATTTAAGATTTTTCTTGATTTTAGAAGTGGAGAGATTAGTCAGTATTAACATTTATTCTTTATTTTAAATACAATTTATTTTTCATTGGCAAGGAATTAAATGTAGTACACTTCTTTTAAATATTAGGATATGAAGTCATTGTCCAATTTCCATTACAGTTGGTTGAAGCAAGTTGTTGTAGAATTACAGAAGGCATGGCTGCAGGGTCACCTAAACAGCCATTTAAGTGTCAGTCAGAGCAGGATCAGCTTCAGCAGGATCAGTAAGTTTGTCGGTGTTTGTCTTGAAACGTCTAGTGGTGAAAAGTCTGAGGCCTTCCAGGCAATTGATTCTGGTGTTTTAACTGTTTTTACAGTTAAAAGCATTAAAGCGGCGTATCCATGAAAAGTCTTTTTCAGCAAGTTTTCATGGGTTTGCAGAAGGACCATGCAGTGAGATGAAGCCAGCTGTGAGAGGAAGGTAGTGTGGTTCCGTGTTCAGAAACCATGGTGTTCTGAGCTCCCTCTGAGCAGGAAGGCCAGTGACTGATGCTGCAAGTTCATAAGTGCTAAGCATACTTAGCACTGACCTCAGAGCAAGGTCAGAGTAGACTGTGATCTCACATGATCAGTATTTTTCTGCAAATTCCACTTAATGGAAAACTAAAACTGGAGAAAAGGAGGGTTTACACCCGTCAAAATCTAAATCGAAGTGCTAAGATGAACCAATGTTATGGAATTCTGAAGTAATTCCCTGCATGGAAATGCCCAAAAACCAGTTATTACCAGAAAAGGGTTCCCACCAAAGAGAATTACGATTTTAAAACAAAAACCTGAAAACTTCAGGTTTTGATTATAAAATTAAGCTCACTTGCTCTTGGGTCCCGGTTTCCTAGCTGGATTACATCTCAGGAAAGTATCCAAAGGCAGACACTTTTCACAAAAAAATAAGAAAAGTTTTATTGAAAAACCTCTTTCACTGCTGAGGAACTTTTCCATGGAAAAATTTTGACTAGGTCTATCTTGAACATAAGAAAATAGAAAACTTATTCATGTTTATTCCTAAGGCATCCAGTTAGGCATTTGATCTTTCCGAAATCTCAATATACGTAACTGGAGAGCAGTCAGTATAATAGATTTCCTGTACAGAGTCCAATCTCTGTATGTTAATCTTGGATCTGTTGGATAGCACAAAGTGTATTTAATATTAAAGCCTGCCAGTTCTCTTCCCCTCTGCTCTTTCCCTCTCGGCAGATTACCAGATTTATGTTTGATTTCTTGGATCTTTTTGTTAACTTTTTTTGCCAAAGAATTTGCTCTGATTGAACTCACTGGAAAGAAGAAAAAGCTGAAGAATGAGTTTCATGCTTCTCTTTGTTCTGGTATCCTCTGCTGATGGCAGTAACCACTAGGCACTGTTGCATTACTCGTACTGAACACCAGCTGTTCCAGAGAGGAAAGCAGCGTTCCAGAGACCTGGTATGGATGGCATAGGACGTCAGGCTGTAGCAGGTTCCAACTGCAGCAATACCTTCTTCCTCTCTGCTTTTCTCAGTCAGTTCCAAGCGTGGTGATGATAATTCTGTCCAAAGAGAACGTACTATGTGCTGTTTTAGGTAAAGGGCGAGACATCTCAGTGGCAGACAGCGCAACAAATTATGATGCAAGCACCGGAGGCAGAACTAATAGTGTGCTTACCATTCAGTTTGGAAGCCTGTTCTAGGCTTCCAAATGTAAATGAAATTTTACCAGTAATAATAATTTAAAAAAAGTTGTTTGTTGGGAGGAATAATACCTTGCTGTAGACCTACAAGTGAGATCCCAGGCACACCAGCTTTTCTTCAGGTCTGAAATAAAAGTGGTTGTGTGCCTGAAAAGTTGTTTCCCTTTCCCAGCTGTACCTGTTTAACTCAGCAGAGTTCTTAGTGATCTCTGCAAATTTATCTGTCCCATATTCTTAGACCACAGTGGTTACACTATTGCGGTCATCTATGCAGTCTGCATCTCCAACTAGGCTTGCCTCCATTGAAATTCTACAGGAGGTTCCCCGTGTTCCCCCTCCTTTTTGGCTCATTGAATAGAAACTTTCCTGTAAACTTAAAAATGTTAACAATAAACAGACAAAAGCGAGCTTTAGAGGCAGTGAGCAGGCCTGTAAACTTTGTGGTCTTCCAGGAGGGGCATTGCCAGCTGCAGGTTGCTCCTTTGTGTTCTCTCTAAAGCAGGGTACGCAGCTCTACTTTACCAGGCTTCAGGTTGGGAAGCAAAAGGATGATTTGTGTCACTGCCTTCCTTTCCAGTGCCCAAACTAGAGCTTGCCTGTCTGTCTTTTGTATTGCAAATAGGAATGGATGAACATGTTTTGCCTAATTTCAAATCCACTTAATGTTCATGGGTTGGAAATTAAAAACAGAACTCAAATGTTATGAGGTTTCTGTTCTGTTAGGAGTTGGCCTTCTGCCAGTATGTGTCTATTCATTTAACTTTTATCCCTGGAATCAAATCCCTATCAGTTTGCTCTACTGGGTCATTGTATTTCTTTATATTCTGTTCCTTACCTTTTTTGCATCCATCCCATTGGCATGAATTTAAGGTTATTAGAAAGTTGCTAGCATAGGTGTTTGCTCTCACATGAGCAAAAGACTTTTGCTTTCCCTCTTCGTTTTGTTTTTCACTGTTTCTGTGTTCACATTATGTGCCTTCTGGCCAGTTCCTTCATGCGTGCAAGTTAGTAAACAAAGGATGAAACCCAGTCTATGTGAAGACTGTATTTTAGATGCTGTATGCTTTGAATATGGAATGAAGTAAAACATTGACAACCCATGCCCTGTAATGAAGTTTGTTTTATCTGCCATGGTGGCTGTTCCAGACTGAGAGGTGAAGCAATCCTGGAAGCTCCCACTGAGGATCAGGTTCCTTCCTAGTGCAAACATGTGTTTCCTTTTTTAAATTTTATTTTTTTTAATTTTTTTTTCTCAAGCCTCTCTTGTTTATAGTACAGTTCACATCTGTGCTGGCTTGCATTAGGCAGGTGCATGGAACCCCATGCAACCCGGATGCAGAAGTTAATAGCCTGCAAATTGACCGAAAAAATGTCTGCAGTATTGCATTTTATAGGTTAACTTAGTGGTAGTCTATTGATTCCATATAGGTTCACTTGCTGATTTTCTTTTTTCTTTTTTTTCTTTCAATATTTTCACTTACTGAAAAAAATAAACCAGAGGGGTTTGTGTGTATATACAAATAGCAAATATACATTATTATATGTTGTTATTGGCATACTGTAGTTGTTTTACCAGTCCTTTTTAAGAGGTAATGTACTGATTTAATAAATTATATCCATGCTTTCTGTTGCTGAGCAGAAGTGTTTATTTTTCAGTATTTTATACTTTGACGTGATTATGGGAACCTGCTGTGATCATAGTGGTTCACTTAAATACTCTTTGATCAAGATTGTCTGTGATCAGATGCAATTTTCGTAAGTTTATTTGTTTTTTACAGACATCTGATCAAAAGCCTATAAATAACTCTTGATCTGTCACTTCTGGTACTATGCGAAATAGAGATTATTTGAATTACAATATGAATTACATGATGCTTATATGTTCTCTGAGAGAAAAGTTTTAACATCAGTGCTTCTGATTATGAACTTTGAATGTTTTAAATGTATATTCTATAATATTTACTTAGCTATTGCTGTTGGAATATATAAGCTAGCTGTAGCTCACTGAAATTTCTCTGAAAACAATGTCCAGCACATTCATGAGTAAACTTTTTAAACTAGTGTGTTCATTATAAATCTATTTTAGTGATATTTTTCTAGATTAATAAAAAAGGAACTGGAATGCTGTTAACTTGATACCATTCTCTATTTTTAAAAAGGGTTTATAATGCACTATTGTACTTCAACCTGAGAAGGTAATGGAAGGTAATTCTGCTTTTCTTACTAAAAAAAAAAAAATAAATTACAGAGGGTGCTGTTACTTCTACAGGATTGACAATTTCAGCATTAAATTTGAATACTTAAAAAAATAGATTTAAGCAAAACTTTGTCAATTCTGTATATGATTGCTTGAGAGAGATTTTTACTGCCACAAGCAGCAGCATCAAAGTATGTGAAAAGCTGAAGTTTTAAACAACAGAATTGGTCAGTATTCAAATGCTCATTAAAATTTCTGCTGGGATTTTCAATGGCTGCATTGCAGATGAAAAATAAACAATTGGAGATAATCTTACTAATTCATCTTGATTTTTCTCACATTTCAACAGTTTAAAGAAATGGTGACTGGGGGGGCAACTTAAATACATGAATGCTTCATTTTGTAATTGATAGATTTCTGCTTTATCTGTAACTGTTACTAATGTCCCATTTTTTACTGTTTTCCTTCCCACTGGGTGATGTATTGCATGAGGTCTGTAATTGCAAATTCCACCTTAAATTTTAGAGAAGGGTTAAATTGAGTGTTAAGAGTTTTAGACATCTGTACCACCAAAGGCAGATTATTTTATTTCCCCCTCCCTGTGTTTTAGAATTTCACAATGTTTTTCTCTAAGGCCTTTGGATCAAAATTTGGATATAGTTACTGAGTTTAAATAGCAGATTTCTAAGAAGAACTGTTCTTTGCTATCCTGCCAGCTGTTCTGTACTGCAGTCTGTGCAACTGATTGTAGTCAGTAGATGTTATAAATCATGTTATTTGTCCTTTGCCAACTTTGCCCCCTTCCCAAGAAAGAAGCTGCCAGTCTGAATCTTAAAAGACCCTCTGTGGAGAGTGGCGAACTTATGGTAGCCTGAAAAAGGGCTTCTTTTTCTCTTCTAGGGGTGAGTGAGGGGATCAGCAAAAGAATCTATAAAGACAAGGAAAGTGCAGCAGCAACTCCTGAAGTTGGAGGCTTTCAACAGCTGCTGTTTATTTTGAAGATGGCTCTTGGTTTGATATGCAAGTATGAGAATGATGGATATGTGTCACCCTGGCTGTAATCTACCCGTTCACTTTACAAAATAGAGGAGGCAGCTGATTAAATTTAGCCAGGATGGGTTTTTTGTTGCCTGCTGTCTAGACAATTGGCTTGGTTCCCGTTCCTCCACTCTTAGCTTGCTTTCTTGGTTGTAGGCCCACTGGGCCACTTCACCACTCTGCTGTCGTTTGAACAGTGTGTTCATGAGGTTGATAAAGAATCTATAGGGATGGGCTTTTTTCTCCTCTTAGGTCTTTAACAGAGAATCCATTGCTAGCAAATAAGCACACAGAGGGTTTCTGCTAGTGCTGAATGAGTCCTGTTAGGGTGGAAATTTAACAGCTTTAGAATTGGCTCTCTTTTTACTTTGGTGCTCCTAGAACTTAGATGAGCCCTTTCAGCTTATATTGCTGCAAAAGTGGTGTATGTATTCTGATAATTGTCTCTCTCCAACTGTAGTTTATATGTATATTATAAGTCAGCGAAACAAAGAAAAAAAGCCTGTAAACAAAACAAAAAATGAACGCAAACTGCAAAGAGAGACCTCACTTTTGAGCATTTGTCTCCAGGTTCTCTGGGTGTGATTGTCCTTTGTATTTACAGGTCCTAAAGGCCTAAAGACATTTGTTATATGAGTGTATTGCAGCAATATTCTCCCACTCTAAAGAAGTGTATGTACCACGATCTTACTATGTGGATACTGGGTTTATAGTATCCTGAAGATTCAAGCTATTTCTATTGTACTGTTGTTATTTCTGGTGTATAATTTCCAGGCTGGAGCTGAAGAATAATGTATTTAGCCATGGGGTAAATTTTAGTTCAGTTTTAAGCAATGGTTGCAATGTAAGCTGACAATTTAACAAACACTTGAAAATTTTAAATGTTCCTATATGCAGTCTTTTGTAAATGGGGCCAGCCTTATGGTTGGAGATGACTGAATGCCAGATGTTTGAGATTTGCCTCAAAATCATACATCTTTGTCAGTAGAGCACCGAGCCCAAGCTGCCTTCAGGCTTTACTTGCACTCAGCCAACCTGGAGACCAGGCAAATCACATGTGCATTTGCTAGCAAGAGACTGTGTTGATAACACGTTTAACAACATCTCACAACTCCAGAGGCCACAGCAGAGTCAGTAATTGTGCTGCTTGGTGCATTTTCATAGCATACCCCTAGAACCTGGCTACAGCTCATTAGGGGAAGTTACAGTCCAGCCAGGAAGCAGGACTCCTTTGTAGAATGGAGGGACTTGAAATTCAATTTTCATGAGATAGCATGATGATCCAAATGAAGAGCTTTGTGTCCAGCCCTTCTGCAATCAAAAGCCCAAGTTTTCTTCTGGAAACCTAGGCATCGTAGGGGCTCTCTTTTTACTGGCTATATTGTTGGCTTCCCTCATCTTTAGTACGAGAGGAAATGGCCTCAAGTTGTGCCAGGGGAGGTTTAGATTGAATAGTAGGAACAATTGATTTATTCAAAGAGTGGTTAAGCAGTGGAACAAGCTGCCCAGGGAAGTGGTGGAGTCACCATCCCTGGAGGCATTGAAAAAACGTGTAGACATGTCACTTCAGGACGTGGTCTAGTGGTCATGGTAGTGTTGGGTTGATGGTTGGACTTGATGATCTGAGAGGTCTTCTCCAACCTTAATGATCCATGGTTCAGTTTTGTTTGTTTTTAGAAGTCCACATTAGTCCAAAGTACTATATGATCTTTGGCCTCATAACTTCATGTGGTTTGTGATGTGACACCAGCAAGATGCACCTCTTGTGCAAATACTTGTGTATTGACCATCCAAATAGACAAGCTATCATTCATCTTCTTAAATTACACCGATTTATTAAATAATCTGTAGCAGACAATTGTTTCAGCCTTTCTTAGTCTACTTTCCTGATTGTCTGTGTGGTCTGCGAAGTTTTTAGGGGTTTTTGTTTTGATTTGCTTTCTGTTTTGTTTTGCCTTGTTTTCTGCACAAGGCTGGGCAGATGGGATCTGGGGTCCGTTTTGTACTTAAATTCACTGTACTGGCTATACTTTCTTTTCTGATCCTGGCAACCTGAAATGTCAATGTCATGAAACATTTTTTTCCCAGTATTATTTTTGTTTCCTTTTTTCACCCTACTCCCTCCCTCCGTTGTTTCTGTTAGGCTCCTATTAATCCTGCTGGATGATCTGTATTTTCACTAGCTCAGACTTGTGTGCACCTGTTTCAGAGTGAGTTCATACCACAGCTTCTCTGAAAACCATATGTTTAAACCCTCAGTGATTTGATGGTCCTTGCTGTGTTTTTCCCTACGGATATGCAGATTTCTAGTGTTTGGCCTCAAAAACGCTTTGCAAAACTACATAGCCCCCCCCCCCCCGTCTGCCTTTTTTCTTCTATTAACATTTTAATTGTTTTTAATGCAAGTGTCATAGTTATTCTTTATTTCCTTTCTTCAGAAAATAAGAAATTAGTTACTATTTTTCAGGTGCACTTTACAGTTCTTGCATAAAGGAGATAGCCTCTATTTTGCCATTTTTTCTGCGTTGGACACATGCTTCTGCAGAGGTAGTATTTTGACTCTTGTTAATAAATAGAAGGCATTGTGTGGCTTCAGGATATTTTCTGCAAATTATATAGGTTCAATTTTATACGATGGAAAGGAAACACTGACTAGTTAGCTTCTAATTCCAAACAAGGATTAATGCAGTAAGGAAGACAATGTCCTCTTTAAAATCTATTTTCGTCTTTCCCTCCACTTCTGCTGTACAGCTTCCAGACCTTCCCCCAGACCCATCCTGCCTGGCTTCCTGTTGTAAATGTGAGGAAACATTTGCATGTATCCTCACAGAAAAGCTTTACTTATTTGTTGGTCGTTGCACATCGTTTTCATAGCATTATTAACAGATTGAACCCTCAAAAAAAAAAAAAATCAATCTTGCTGCAACAAAATGAGAGTTTTAAATTAATTGGGACTTTTTTTGGCTTAGAGGCTAGTACAGGCTTGCTGCCAGTAAGAATAATGTTTAAAACTGTGTATCATGAGGGAGGAGGAAAAAAGGCTACTCTTGAACCAAGTTTCATATTGTGTTGTGTGAGAGATTCCACATGTTGTTACTTCATACAAATGTTTTCTCCCAAGAAGCAGAACAAAGTATGATATTCAAAAGAACATAACAATAAAACATATGGATTTTTAAAAAAGTCTGTCAGCTTAAATGAGCAATATCATTCTTTAGCTTGCCTCCAGTGGGTCTGAGATGTTCGTAGGCTGGTTTAAAGTATGAGTTCATTCTAGGACAAAGAGAGTTCTCTGTTTTTTACGTTTTCCTGTGTAAATCATTGAGGAGGGGGAGAGAAAAAAGGGCGGAATTATGCTCTGGACGCTGATGCCTTTGCATTTTTGGCATTATGCCTTCTTACTGTTTTATTGTCTATTTTGGCTGAACTTGAAGTTCCAACCACGCTCCCTGCCAAAAAGAAAAAAAAAAAAAGTTAGGTCCTTTAAGGATACTGAGAAATGAAGCCAGTTTTTGAGTCCGCCACGTCCTGTAAGCAAATAAAAACGAATCTCTATGGAGCTCAGACGTTACTTCCTGTTCTCCTTTGGATTCCAAGCAGGAATGGAGCAATTTTTCTCGGCATCCAAAAAAAAGGAGGGGGTGGGGGAATAGAGGGCTTCAAAGCAACAAAGGAGAAATCTTTGAGAGACTCCTATGCATCTAACTTTTAAAATACGTGCAAAATGTTTTTTCTGTGCAGCAGTTCCTCCCCCCCCGCCCCTCCCCACACTCACATTTTGTAAGACAATGGACATACTAAAAAAAGTATTTTTAATATTTCTTTTTCTACTGGTTTCGTAACCGTTACTTACTAGGCTTGCAAATGTTTAAGTATTGATAACATATACTAACTTCTTAAGGCATGTGAAAGTGATCAAGATGATCCTACTTGAGGTTTCTGAGGAGACCAAAATGAGAGAAGCAGAAAGGGAAAGAGAGAAATGCTCTTTCCAGATAATCTAACTAGGATTTACTGTATAGTAATCTGTATATTGTGATAACTGGTTCCATGGGTAAAGTAAAGATTTCAGTTTTTAGGTGCTGCTACTTCCCTAACTTTTGAATGAATGAATGAATAAAATATTATGACATAAAAGATAAACTGCTAACACAAAGTAGACTTCTGGATTTTTGCCACTGTAAAATTAGGAGTAACTGTAACCCAAGCAGAGTAGCCAAACTTGAAATTCACTGTGGACAAATATTCTTTGTGCATAATTCTAGAGGAAACTATTTTTGGTAGTGAATGAATATATGTAATCATTAACACATGATGGGGCCGCTGAAAAGGCATAAGGCTGAAGCATGAATGCTACCAGCACCCAAGAGGTGCTTTTTTATTTTATTTAATAAACTGTGCTATTCCTTTTACTTTTTTGTTTTCTTATTTCTTAAGGTTACATTAATAAAGCAACTGTAAAATTATTTTTAGGGTAAGGGATTTGATTTCTTTTCCTCAGAAGAGGCAAAATGGTGTAGCTCAGTATTCATCAGTAATTCTTTTGCAAGGAAATAGGGGAAAGAACACAAAGAATAATCTACTGAGATCCCTGAACATCCTTTTATAGGCAGTTTTTGGTGTGTATATTTACTTGTGCTTGTCTAGGAAAGATAAATTACGGGAGAGGCACTTTGGATTTCTGGATAATAGTAGAAGTTATTGTTAATGTTTTTGCAGAGGGTTAAGTCTTAGAGATCCCTTTACACCTCTGGCCAACATTGAAAGGCTTCACTTCATTTCTTATCTCAGTGAACAAAGGGACATGGAAGACCTGTCAGCATCATAGACCTGGTTACAACAGTTTTCTGGAAGTAGCTTTTAGCAGTAAAATGTCTCTTATCCTGCTGAGTTTCTGGCCTGAGTTTCAAGGAAGGTTTAGAAGTAATCAGAAAAACCAGGAATAACTGAATCAATGCCCAAAAGATTGCTAGATGGCATGGAAAGAAATCTACTGTATTCTGTGCAGCTGAAGGCTAGCCCCACTTACTGGCCAGTGAAAGAATGCTGTAGATGACCTAAGTACTTTCCTTTTTCTGTTGTGTGGACAATTGGATCAAAGCTTCGTTCAGTCCCTTTACTAAGTCTTGTGGGCTATTTATTATATTTGCAGTAGTGTGGTAGGTAATGCACAGTGGTGTAGACTAAACATGTGAGTGTGAGCTCGTTCTGTGGAGCGGTGGAAAGATTCAGGAGATTGTCGTTCTCTACCCTACACTCCTTTCTCACTTGGTCCCGAGTCAGATTATCAATAACTTGGGTGAGATCCCAGGTTCCATGGAGGTCAGTGGGAATGTTATCTTACTAAAATGGATGATCTGCGTACCTTGATTGATGGCCTAGGCCTGTGTTCCTTTATCTCTGACAGGGAATTATGGAAGTTAATAACTTTCTAATGGATATGGAATTTGGTTTTTACTTTTTTTTTTTTAAGGCTGAACTCAGAAGGGTTATACAAACAGTAACTAGTGGGAATAAGATCTACTTCTAGGTGGAGTGTTAAATATGAGCTTTCCATCTGGAAACATTTACTGGATCAGACCCTATCTGGAATTGCGAGTCAACCAAGGAGCACAATGGGGAACAACGAAAATGGCACTAGTAACTTGGAATATTTTTTTTAGAAAATGAGTAGTTCTAAATTTCACTCATATAGGTATAAAGGGTCTGATTGAGCAGGACCAACTCAAACCAGGACAGCAGGTTAATATTTATCATTTTGCTTAAAACGCATTATTTTGCACATTAGGTTTGGCATAACAACATTTTTACCTGTGATGTTTATTTTAGCTGTTCTATTGTCCGAGACTCATCTTTAATCTTTAGAGCCGTTTTGGCCAATGATTCTTGGCTGCTTTCAGAAATGTATAAAATCAGAATTTTAACATGTCCCATCTTCCATGTACCACAGAAATTTTGTGGTAATTCTCTCTCTTATTTTAAAACTCAAGCTTTCAGACTACAAATTGCAGTCCTGTTGTATTAGACTTCTGACTTAGTTTTGTAATTTCAGAGAAAAATGTGGTTGAAACAAATAGCACCCCAAACTTCTATTTTAACCTGTTTTCCTAAGGGGATGGGAATGACCCAATTGTGCGATGTCTATTTTTCACATCCTTGTTAATAGCCTCTGAACTGATTATGTTTTCACAGGAAGGTGGTGGTTTGAATACTGCGTTTTTACACCAGGCATGCTCAGTATACTCTTTAAGGTCTTGTGCAGTCCTGAAGCATCGGAAGTGCGAAACACTCTGGTTGGTCTCCTGTTCAGAACAAGTACAGCTGTCAGCTGCTCTGTCTGTGCCGTCTTACTGATGGATTAGCACAATGCTACAACTACAGCATAGGCTGGTGCTTGCCCAGCAGGTAGACAAGGCAAAAATAATTGGTGGTGATGGGAAGCACAGGGATTATTGGAAGAATCTGAGGAATATCCTACTGGGGAGGAAGGGAAGCATAGCTCATCACTGATCAGGTGAAATTTTTAGAGGACTGTACATACACTTTAGTTAGGCAGATTTTTAATAGAAGTTTGGAAGTGTCTGAATAAAGGAAAGAACTTGCATTGTTGTCCTTGCCATGGGTGAGCTCAGCCCATATCAGACACCTAAAAAGTCTTTCTCATAGATGTGCTGTCTCTCCTGGAGGTTCTTTGGTGTCAGTAAAGGACTTTGTTCATGCTGCAGCCTTACTATGCATCAGTCAAAAAAAGTCCACCTGCAAACACAGGTAGAAATGGAATGTCTTCAGCTTGGGTACTAATATAACTTTAAAAAAAATTATTATCTTATAGATCTGTACCCTGCACATTGCTAAACTAAATTTTCTGAGTGCATCTTTCAAAGATAAAATGCTCCTAACTAAAAGATGTTTGTGCCAAGTTCAGTTCCAGATCCCATGCTTATGGCCAGGTTCCATAACCTGTGTTGTTAAGAGGACAAAATTTACTGGAACTTCTTAAATTTCTGCCACCCGATAGTTTAAAAGGTATTCTTGACTAATATTAAATAAGAAAAAAATGCTGATTCTGCTTTCTTGAAAATTTAGGATACTCTTAACATTAAAATTTTCCTTTTTGTATGCTGCCACACATCATCTTTCTGACTTTATAATTCTTTATATTAGAAAAACTAGCAATCAATAACAACAAAAAAGTGGTTTTAATGACAGCTCACTGACAGTGTTTGCCCTGACCCTATTTGTAGTTACAGATTGATTCTGTTCTAGCCCCTGCTATTCATTTCTCTCATCCCTCCCCCAGATTCCTTATTTTAACCCAAAGTGTTAAAATGATACTAGGAGTGGAGGGCATGATAGCCTTTTCAGGAATGATGCGATTGAATTTGAATGAGCTCTCCTTCTAAGGAGTGTAGATTGACTCCTGAAGAGCAAGGTACATCTGGCATGTCAAAAGCTACATCCTATGTGAGCCTAACCAACCATCTTCCTAGAGGCAGTAAGTACAGGTGATTTTACGTTGTTCTGCTTATATGTTCGTTGAGGTCATTAAATCCTGTTTTGCAGAGTGAGAGGTCATGTAACTGTAGTCCTGTTGTGGGGTGTTTGGTCTGGAGAGAAGGAAAAAAAAATCAGTGAACTAAAGGGAAAGGAGAAAATTATACAGGATCCAGGGACAGCCCTAAATCACTGCAGCAGATCCTGTGGAAAAAGATATTTTGGATGTATCCGTTGGAAGAACTGTGTGCTTTGGCCCTACTGAGGATGGATATTTGATGCAAGCTGAGGGAAAGCAAAGCATGCTTTTGAGTTTGGTATTCAGAAAGACTAATGATATATGGCTTCAACTATGTCCTACACCTTTCAACAGAAAGATCATATTTCATTATTGGTGTCACCAGTACAAATTCCCTGCTTTCAATTAAGAGGTGTATTACTTAACCAAACCAGTCCAGCAGCAGCCAAACACCGTGCTCGTTTGTATTGCTGATTCTGACTCAGATCTGAAAAGATAAAATCTGTACTTAAAATCATCTAAATCTTTCACAAAGTAAATGTTTTATGCAACCCAGGAAACAAATATTGCATAAGATCATCAGGCTTTGCTTAGATCTAACAGAGCGAGTGATTGGAATTCCAGTTCTCACAGTTGCAGACATCTGAATATTAAGCTATTTCTGTTTTCATCTCTTGGGTGTAAAGGGACTGTAGTACCATTTGAACAGCGTTGGTACATGGAGATCTTACGCAGTGAATTTTATAAGCATATTTATTCTGTGTTTTAGGTATGAGTAGAGAGAGACGTGTTTCATATTCTTTTCATGCTAGATGTACTGTTTCTGGACAAATAATTTTTTTTTTTTCTATCATGTCTTGCATTTCAGATTTTATTTAAAAGTTGTCTGATAGAATTTTCCTTTTGCTGCACATTGACTGAAACAATAGTGCAGTGGTTCACTGGAGTTTTTATTGTGATTGGACAGCAGTTTTGCCATGATGGCTGTTCTGCTGTGGCAGAAATTGAGCAAAGAAAAGAAAATTTTATTTATTTATTTGGAGGCTACAGTCAATGGTAGAAGCTTCTGTGGGGAAGTACTTGAAAGTACAGGATAAAGTGAACTGATAGAAGTGGCAAGAGTTTGCGATAGTTACAGGAAATGGCACCAATTGCTCTGAAGGAATTGAAATTTAGGTTCCTGCTCCAGGAGCAATATGGACAAATTGGCTGCCTTTGATGCAGTGAAAGTTTGATTCCATCCTGAAGTCTTGAGTGTTCCTTATTTTGCAGAACTACTAGTGTAATTAGTAAGGTAATTAATGCAATCTGCTAATAATGGGTGATCTTCCCTGCATTCAATTCTAATCTCTTTTATGGTGAGAAAGTTAAACAAAGAATCAGTTTGTACAGAGGTGCTGTAGCTCTAATATTAGAAGCATTTTGTTGAAACAGTAAGTTGATATGTTCATGTGTGAAGGTTTTTTTTAATGGCTGGGATTTTGAGTTATTACAGCTTAAGATCTTCAGTGAAATATTTGATGGTGCCTTTGGGAAGGGTGTCAGCTGTGATACTTAGTATTCTGTTTCTCTTGTACCCAAGTGGGAATATGATACTCTTATAAATCAGGTTAACTACATCAAGAGGTTTGGAATTAACTATGATGTCATAATGTCTAAAAAGCGCTAAACTGGAACAAATCACGCACAAATCCTTATCAGAAATCCTACTTAATCCTTTTTATATTGCTTGTTATAAACAGACGTGTATCACCATATACACAGATTATACATAATATATTATTATAAGTATTCCCTTATAGACAAAACTTAGTCAGCGGGGAATTTGGTGTGGCCTTTGCCACAGATATTTCTAATTACAACTTGGTGAATGTGACATGAAGAATCAGCCAACATTTCCATAAGTAAAAACTAAAAATTTACTTTGATGTTCATGACCGTTTGTATCAGTTTTCTGAATGAATCTATAAAATCAATATTGTGATTATGAAAACACTGATTAACTGAAGGAATAATTTCACTGGTATTTGAATTGGTCTGCCTTTTCCACAAATGTTTTTGTCTGAAGAGTTTGGGATCACTATGAAGTCTTTACTTGTGCGTTAAATTGCTTTACTTTTTAATTGAAATTTGGCATAAAATAATGTATGTTTAATAACCCCAACACAAATACTTCTGTGTGTTGCACTCAGGCTTAATGACCAATGTTATCTCATTTGTTATCTCCTCCATCCTTTGGTCCTGTCCTGTGCTTGGTTAATGTAATTGTATATGACAAGTGTCTCATTTTCAGCTGAGCCATGGAGATGAAGGGTATTTACATGACCACTCAAAAATGCTAATACTTACCCAAAGAAGTTGTGCTACTGTTAGATCATCAGTTTTTATTTTCTTCATTCTGTTTTATACACAGGCATTGCTAAGTTAGCAGTATTAACATTTGCTGCTAATTTGAAATTGAAGAAAGAATTCTTCTTTCTGAAGAAAGAATCATTAAGAATTGATGAAACCAGTGATTTGTTTCATTCTTTAGTTAAAAGCAGAATTGTTCTCTGCAACCCTGCCAGTTTAAGATCAGAGAGCAGTGTTTTGACAGATGCTCTTTTGTATTTTATATGTCAGTAGCAGGTTTTCATGCCCCTCTTGTCCAAGAAAGCAGAAAATCAGCATGGAATTCCAGTGGCTAAATTGCTTTTTGTAGTTGCCGCCAAATGGTTTATTTGCTTCACATTTTGTCCAGTTGCAGTCATGTCAATGTAAGTGCTGTCTTCTCCCCATCCCCCCAAGACGGTATTTTAATGATGTTGAAAATCTGTCCTTTCAAAATGCATTTACTTAATTGATATGGCATGTCAGTGACGGAAACAGAAGCAGTTGGTTGTTTAATGTTACTCTGAAATAAAAAAATTCAGGGGAGAATTGTCTTAGTTTTCCTAAAAAATGTCTAAACTTTGCACATCGGGCAATGAGCAGCATCAAGGCATCTATATCGTTCTAACCCAAAATCTGGTGTAGGACCTCTGCCTGTCTGATGTGATTTCATGAATACCTTTCTTGCATCCTTTGCCGTTTCTTTTCCCCGTGTGTGTTTTGAGATGCCTCTGTCTCTTTGCTTTGCGTGATCATTCTCTCTGTGCCTTTGTTTACTTTTTACCTTGCTATTTAATTGCTTGTTCCTTGTGCTCTATGACTTGCTTCCTTGGAAGATTCCCAGCAACTATATCTAGTATGTTGTTTTCTCTCAGCCTCAGACTGTATTTATTCTCTGTACTTCTCTATAGTCTACTGCGCCAATGAAACTGGGGTTTTTTTTCACTGTAATGGGAAAGAACTATAATACTACTTTGCCAGGGATCCACTTTCCCCCTTGCATTTCTTGAAGGCAAAGTTCTTTTCGTCTTTCAGTATTAGATAGAGACTCACTTCATTTAACAGAATCCTCATTTGAGAGTTGTGGGTAAAGGCAAGCCTTGTGCTTGTAGGCAAAGACAGATTTTGTTTGAAAATACAGAAGTAACAGGCAAAGTAAAGGCATGTAATCACTTAATGCTGCAAAGAAATCATGAAGGCAGCTATAAAGTGTAAGTCTTACCTCCACCCTTATCTGAAGCTGTGTGGAACCCAAAGGACTTGTAGTAGCAAAATTCGCTTGTCTTCTCCCTCCACTTTTTTTTTGTTGTTGTTTTTCTGAAGAAGCAGACTTACTGAAACTCATTGAAAGAGCTGGTAAATTGCATACTGAATCCTGAATTTACTATGACTGAAGCAATAAGGGTAGTAAATGGACACAGATAGGCAGGAAAACTAGAAAAACGGATGTTTCTCAGGTCGTGTTGAACTTCTAGCTCACTAGGAACATGAGTCTCTATGAAATCCTGCTGAAGAGAGGGAGAAGCCTTCTAAATTGCTGTTTCTCTTCAGGCAGCGAAGTGTCCCATTATGCTTTTTGGAATTAGGGCAGTATCACAAAAATGTAAGCCAGACTTCTGTGGTGGAAAGTATTCTTATTAAGGCAAGTTAAAATCTTTGTTTGCTGATGTCAGGTTATACTGATGAGTACACTCTGCAATATATGCACAGACATTCAAAGCAAACTTCTCTAAAAAGTTACACACTGTGTGCATTTCACTGGCCATCTTTTTTTAATTGTACAACTACACGTATTTTTAAAGCATATTTGAGCTGATTGTTGTTGAGCTACATGTGTAACAGGGATTACTTTCACTGCCTTAAATGCATCTGAAAAATAAGATTCTTTGGGTTTATTATGTTATTAAGTCATGTGAAGTTTGCTTCAGACTGCGCAGTTTTCTTCCCTTTTCATAACTAGTAGGTCTGTTCCTCTTCATACTGCAGAGCAGAGAAGGCTGCGTGTTTGTAGCTGGTGTCATCCCAACTCAGGGCATTCTATAATATGAGACTTCTGTATAGCCTGCAGATGAACTTTTAAATTGTTCATCCAAGTCCCCGAAGCTGCGGGAACCACAAAGTATCTCTTGGTTGCACTAGATAGGGCAAGTGTCTGACCTCTGGAGAGCTGGAGGTGTCAGTGTCTTTGAGCCTTGGGGGCCCCTTGAGCATGAGTGAAATGATGATACTGAATACTTCTTATTGTAGCTGCACGTGTGTAAGGCACACGTTACTGTACCTACTGAATGTAACAGTACTGCAGTTCCTTTTGTTGGATGGTTGTGAGCTTAGTGTCCTGGATCAGTGAACTCACAATCTCTGAGCAGAGCTTGGGGGAACCACATCTAGGTTTTTGCAGCAAATAGATTTTACCTTAATGCAACAGCAGTAAAACTAAGTAACGATAATGGGAAGTTCAGTATTTCAGGTTTTGTCACAGGTTTGAGGTTAAACCACGATGAAGTCATTTTACTTTGTTGAACCTTTCCATTTTCCTTGTATAAAAGTGAAGTCAAAGATGTACCAGGTATTGAGGGTTTACATGCATATAGGGTGGTATGTATGGTGTATTTATTTTGTAGTGACTTGCAAGCCTCAAATGAAAAACATTGTAAGCGTGGAGCTTACTTAGTATTAGGAGAATAGTGATTCTTATTTTGACTTTAATAAATTCACCATTTTAATAAAGGTATTTTCAAAGACCTTATTTGGTCTCTTCCAGTTTGGTGTTTTGGGTCAAATTCAGGTTTAAAGTGGGCAGGTGCAGCACCATTGAATTTGTGTCTGTATGTGGCCTTCTCCCTTTCAATAGCTGTCACTCTCTCATTTTGGAATGGAGTTAATTGTTTTCCCCCTTCATGTATATGAAAGAATGGCATTGAAAAAGCACTTAATGAGTCATAGTATGTAAAGAGTAGTTGAAAAGCATATTGATGCTGTATTTTGCTACTTCATAGGAAAGCCAGGAATATTATTTTGATCCCGAAGTGATTACATGTCCAAACACGCTGCAGGGAGTTAACAGTTCTTCCTAAACACACATAGACCATACATAACAAAAGAGCATCTTTATAGCTAATTGGAGGTTAGCTGAACTCCTTTCTACCTTGGTATTTCTCTGTTTTGCCGCCATTGAATTTCCTGCTTCATGTGAACAGCAAGATTTGCCATTCTCTTTGTTTCTTCTCCAAGGTTACTGCCCTCTGTTTGGTGATCATGTTCTGGCCATGCCTGTCTAGCCTTCTCCAATATGAGTCTTCCACGATGGCTGTAAACTTAGGCTTCTCCTGCCAAAGAGGGCTAACAAAACAGCTGCACATATGCTGCAAGGTGTTCTCTTGATACAAGATAAATCCAGACTAATAGTGGAAATCTGTGCAAACTGTCATGAGAAATTGCTGGTGTAATTAGTTTTGTCATTTGGGTTTGTTTCGACCATCCACTTATACTTGTGTGGGTATTTCTTAGCAGTCTTTCGAGATTCGTAAAAAATGTTAAATGAAAAGTCAAAGAAACAAGCAAATTCTGGTATCTAATTCATTGTCTTTGCAATTAATACAAAATGAAAGCAAATGTGCAGGATAAGTTATTTTATGATGGAAGAACGATTTTTTTTTCTGTAGATACTATGTTGATTAATGACACAATTATGAAATTTTAGATTAAGATAATGGAAGTAAAGACTTGTCACAAAATTTGAATAGAGACTTGCAGCAAAGAACATTGAAGAAACAGTTTCCTTAGCTGCAGCATCACAGTGATAGAGACACTTCTGATTGGTAAACATCTCATAGCTACATATGGACTTCTGGGACAGGTATTTGATTGTGCTAGACTGCCTGGTAGACTCCTCCCACCTCTGTTCTGGAGGACTTCCTGTAGAAATAATGGTGTGGATTGTTGGGATCAGGGGGAGAAAGGGGAAGAATAAAAAATGCACTTATGAGTTTGGTTCTCTGCATACTGAGAAACAATCCCATTCCATGTGCTGATTTTTGTAAAGCTTTATTTTCTTGTCACTTCCATAATAGGCCCATTACATTTTTGGGGTCTCCTTTGCTTCTGTCTACAGTAGGTCCTGGAATTGATTCTGTATTTCCAGCTGTTGCCGGGGAAAAACTTTGCTTCTCATTAAGGTATTTGTTGGCTTGTTGCAGCTGGTCACTGTGTGGGTTGGGATTTTTGGTTCAGGGTTTTTTTGGTTTGTGGCTGGTTTTTTTGTTTTTTGTTTTTTCCTTCCCCTCTCCATATTTCTGTGCAATTTTAGAGCATGTCTGGCACCCAGATTTTGGATCCCTACTTTCTTTTGTCCTCAACAGACAATATTTTTTTCCATGTGTGAAAGAACACTTCCGGTACTTATGATGCATGTGTGTAATTTGCTGCAGCCTTCCTTCATGTACAGCAAAGATTCCTGATTTCAAAGTTTGTCCTTAATCAGAGTCTGGCACAGCAGAATTTCTTGTTTCTGAATAGTTATTAGACACGTTATCATGATCTTGCAGAGTCACTGTTGGAATCCTACCTGGCAGTATCCCTGCAGGCATTTTCCAAGCCTTCATTAGAAATTATTTTAGTAACCACAGAATCTGGAAGTGCATATGTCTGTGTATCATGTTTATATTTCCCCTTAATGTTACATTAAATTATGTTTGCCAGATGGCACAGTGAAAAGCATTGATTGCAGTATTGATAGAATCTTAGAACTTCGCTCTCTTGCTGTGTATTGTTGCCATCCATCCAAATTTCTAACGTATTTATTTCCTCTTCCTGTCATCCGTGTGAATAGCAAAGTTGCCATGTGCAATCTTAAACCCAGGTCATCTATCATGTAGTTTCACAGTGTCATAGCTGAGAAGTGTGTGTCCGTTTCAGAGCTCCTTTGCAACAACTTTATCAATGAAATGTACTGCAACCTCAGCAGATTTGGTGGGGAGAACGACAGAGAATAAACCTGTGCAAAGGTTTGACTTATTATGTTTACGTTAGTGAACTTGACTGAACTGGATTGACCTCAAGGGCACAAATTTTATTGTACCAATTTGACAGAGTGCTTTTTCTGGTGGGCTTCATATGAGGTTCACCATAGTAGTATTTTTTGGGTATGTTTCTGATTTTAGTCTGTAGATTACTCTGATCTGTTTGTGGCTGTCATTCCACATTAGGAAAGAACCCTGTGTAACAGACAAAAAACTCTCATGTGCAAGGGTGGTGTTTCTTTTCATCACTGTTAAACGGAACTGTATGGTTATCTCATCTAAAGGCTCATCTAAAATCAATATAAGTCTTCCTGTAACCTAAAGTTTCTCTGCCTTCTGTTTTAAGCTGGAATTATTTTCATTTTGTTTTTACTTTGTAAATAGTTCAGTCAATGGAATTACTCTTCTGTAAACTTTCCTTTGATTTCAGGGGTATTTCTTTACTGCATATCATCTTACTGTCATGAACTGCAATAGCAGTACCTAACTTAAAATAACTATATATAGAGAAGCACTGGAAGAAAATGCTGTTGTTCTTGTGCAGTCTTTTGTGGGGGAGAGTTGGGAATAGGATTTGTTCAGGATGCTTTGGGTTTTGGTCAATATGTTAAGACATCCCTTAATACAGAGACAAGTTTTCAGGAATCTTGGGTCCCTGAGACCCAAGGAAAAGTACAAAATGACAAAGACTCGCACTTGGTAAAGGAGGATCAGGTTAGGGAACACTTGAACAAACTGGACATCTATAAGTCCATGGGGCCTAGCAGATTGCACCAACAAGTGCTGCGGGATCTGGCTGATGTCGTTGCAAGCCATCTCTTGATTATCTTTGAAAGGTTGTAGTAATCAGGGTAGATAGCCATGAGAAGGTCGAAAGCTTATGGGTAAGAATTAGGGATTGAGACAACAAAGGGAGCCTTGTGGTTGGTGTCTACTACAGGCCACCCAATCAAGGGGAGCTTATCGATGAAGCCTTCTTAATCCAGCTCCAGGAGACATCACACTCACAGGCCGTCATCCTACTAGGGGATTTGAACCACCCTGACATCTGTTGGAAAAGTAGCATGGCAAGCTGTAGGCAATCTAGGAGACTCCTAGAGTGCCTAGATGACAACTTCTTAAGGCAAGAAATAGACAGCCCTACCCGAGGGGATGCGATATTGGACCTGATGGTCACAAAAACAAGTGAACTCATGAGGGACATCAAGGTTGGAGGCAG
>VZZY01010188.1:431308-476799 GCA_013400335.1 Eurystomus gularis | reverse complement strand
GAGGGCCTGTGCTGGGTAATGGCCGCTGGCGGGGGCCGCCCGGGGGCGGCGGGCCCCGTGAGCCCTCGGGGGGAGGCGGGAGCGCCTCGCTGCGGGGAAACGGCGAGTGATTCGGTGCCCGAAATATGCTCGGTCCCTGAAGTGCCGGGGGTCGGGGCGCTGCAGCCTGCCACGGGCGTGCGCCGACCCGCCTGTGGAAAACGCATCGCGCCTCCTCGGGAGCAGCCTGTGCTTGGCGTTGGTGTAGAGGAAGCGGGGTCGAAGCAAAGCTTCATACCCTCGGGAACGACCCAGGCCTGAAAAAAGTACGGGCATGCGATAGTCTTTTAATTATAAGGATACCTTCCTCTACTTTAGATGTGAGCTCGTAGCTGGGAGACTGCGAGTTCCTCAACAAAGGGTTTCCGTGTTCTTGGTTACAAGCTTGCTTGTGGTTTCTGCTGCCTGGCGTTGTTAGAATGTAAAAGCACTGATTTAGCTTTATTATTCTTTCTAAATAAAAGAGAATTGGCTCTCGTACTCTTTCAAATCCTGTTGCTGTTTCAGAATCTACCCAGTTCTCCTAACAGGAAAAAAAGTACAGAAGCACTTGAAAGAAATTCATCCTAAAAGGTTATTTGTTGAAAAAAGAAAAGACTTTACCTATTTTTTTTAGGGACAGAAAAAAACCCTCATGCTTTTTCATTTTCTTGGAGAAAAGGAGGATGAGCTTTAGAGGACGTAACATGATGATGTGCACATGTGCATCTTTTTTCTCTGTCTGAAATCTTCATATTTCACTTGCTGAAAGTTCATTTGTTAATGATGTTACACTCTTATTTCTCAGCAAAGTATGAATTCATCCAATGTTGCTGTAAATGTAAAAAAAAAAAGTAGATCCACTTCTTAAAACAGCACTATTAAGCTTTATTGCAAGGAGAGTTTAAAAAGGGCATTAACTTTTTTTCCTTTTAAGTTCTGGTCTTAAGTGTTGTGGTAATAATTCTGATGCTAAAAATACTGAATTTGCCTCCCTCCTCTGTTTTAAGTGTTGAACTGAACTTTAGCACTTGTGCAACAGTTGCTGTTGGAAAAACATCGTAAAATCACTTGGCCTGATGATAAAATGTGGCCTGACTTTATACCTAAAGTAGAAATGAGTTGTGACTAATTGAAATGTGCCTTGGCAGATCAGCTGCAGAACAAGGCAGTCTATGCTGGGAGCAGAGTGCTCTCCCCAGCTTATTGGACAAAAAGAAAGCTTTGTGTTTTATGAGTTACCATGCAATTTTTCCTTATCTTGGACTTCAGATAATTACACTATCAGATTTGGAATGTGACTACATTAATGCTAGGTCATGCTGCTCAAAACTCAATAAAGTAAATTATTCTTCTTTACGTTTCATGTGGTTTAACAGTCGTTCATCTTAGCATCACATATAACAGGGGTGTAACGTATATCTGAAGAGCTTTGATTGGCAGTATTTTGCATGTAGCCCTTATCTGAGCCTGCTTGTCTTTTTTGGATGCCCGCTTTCCAGCAAATTCAGTCATGAAAGGCTGTTCTTCTGACTCTTGGTGCTCTAAATTTGTGGGGCTGAAACTTAACTCTGCACAGAGCTCTTCAGTTCTGTGCTTTCATTCTAGGTGTGCCACACCAGGGATGTCTACTTGTGACTGACCACTGAGATCTTTATAGCAACTTTCTAGGATGCTTCTGTATAATTTCTAACTTCTCTTGAATAGTAGAGAGCCTGACTGTGATAAGGAAAAGTACCATTTTAACCAAATCTGTCTAAAACTGATTTCACTAAATTAGTGTGGCCTTCCTGCATAGGCATTCACTTTGATTTAAATATATTTTCTTTCTTAATGTAAAAGAGAATGCTACAGGATTACTATCAAGCCAAAAATGAGTTATTGCTATAGATGCTGACCCAATTTAACTATGCCAGTTTTCATATTGATCAACCTTCTCATCTGTTCCAAGCCTGAGGGTGCTTGTATGTCCTCTGTCTGTGCAGATTTTAATTATCTGCTTCTCTCATTCCTAAATCCACTGTTCTCTGCAGTGATTTCAGATGAGCACCAAATACTTTCTTAATTTGCTTTCTTAAGCACTTGTGTAATATAGTTGTGTTCAAACAGCTGCTTCTCTTTGGAAATTTTTGTAATACTTGGATAAAGTAACTCTGTTCTAATATGTTAGAGCTTGATTTCTGGCTTACTCATTTGGAATGCGTCTGAAGGTATTAATTTCCCCACACTGCGATGAAATCACATGCTTCTGCCATGAATCTTCTGAGTTTTACCTGATTAGAATCAGATGATAACGCCATATAGATCTCTCTTTCAGAAAGGAATTTACATTTGTGCAATTTGTCTTTTCTTCCCTTTTTACAGTGGGTGGTCCCCGAGGTGATTGGCCATGCTGTTGTAACTGTATTAATGCTTATTTCATTGCACTGGTTCATCTTTCTCCTGAATTTGCCAGTAGCAACATGGAATATATATAGGTAAGCACAAAGAGGTTTGTGTGCTTTTCTTTTCTTCCACTGTTTAGCCTTAAGTGTAGTATGAAGATAAGTAATACGTCATGAAGAGATGCTTTAGTTGTGTTCTTGAGCTGCTGACAGTCTTCCTGGATCTAAGTAACATAAAACTGTCCTCTCCTTGCAATTAAAATTGTAAGAAACCCAACAGCGTGAAGGATACGAAACTTTCCTTTCAGCCTTTCCTTGCATTCTATCTAGTGCCCAGGAATCTTGATTTGTGAGCCGTTCCCAAGTTCATAGGAAGTAATAGCATGTTAATTTGGATTATGAGGTAGTACTGCAAACATCGTTGTTAATGTTTCTCATGCCTTGCCTACAGGCCCGATAGTGGTATCAGTGTAAAAGTACGTAGGTCAGCACGACCGATGGTTGTAAAACCATCTGGCTGTGGTGTTATCCCCCACACCCCTGTTCGTTTGCTGTCTCCCCCTCATTTGCCTTGGTTTTGGTCCCCCGTCTTGCCTCTTTGTGTTTGAAAAGGCTTGCAGAGTCTTCACCTCATGACAACTTTCAGTGTTACTGGTCTTTGTATACTGGGCCATCCACAGCTTTGAAATGGTTTGCTTAGCAGTGGGGGTTTCCATGTGGCAACATTGGGACTGTCAGTTCAAACCCGTTCTTTTTATTTTCTATTATTTGATGTGCAGAGAATTGAACCTTTACAGATGTTATGCTAATGAAAACTGAATGGTGATTTGTCGCAAATTATCTCTAATTTGGTCCAGAAGACCAAATGTTTAAGATACAGGTATGAAAAGTTGGCTGTGATTCTTGTTTGCCTCACCCTGCCAGGGCTAACTATTTTCAGGAATGGGTTGAATTGATGGTAAAATTGAACAAGAGGTTTCATAGCTCTCATGAAAAAGAAGTTGAGGATCCCTTTACTGATAACCTCGTTATTCTTGGGCAAAATAACCGTATGTTTATCTCTCGTTTTCTACAAAACTGCTGGCAAAGCCTTCAGATGTTTCTAAGCTGGATTAATGTGAGGCAACATAACATCTATGCCTAAGAAACAAGTGTTGCCTAAATGCACACACACATAAGGATGGTTTTATTCGGCTGCTCCTATGTATAATTATATTATTGCACTGTTGCACAAAATGACCAGTATTCCCTTTGGTATCTGCTGGCAAGTATAGAGTTTGCATTTGATGTTTCATTTAGGCTGGACTGTTTCTGTGGAGGCAGTAAAGAGAGAATGCATTTTCTTTGAAGATTTAAGGATTTCTTATACTGGTTACCTCTGCTGCTTCCTTTTGCTTACTTCTGTTAATGTTTTCCAATTTAAATCTGATCAGAGAGAATTTTAAAAGATACAATTATTTCTACTTCCACACTTCGGGCAAAGTGACTTTGTTTTGAATTGACAGCTCTCATTTTATATTGGTCATACACAGGGTAGACATTCTGAGTATCCTAAAATCCACAATTTTTCCTGAATTTTAGTTGTGCAGTGTAGGCCATGAATGAATATGGGAATATGATACTTTGCCTGTCTTGCCACAAGAAGTCAGAATGTTCAGTCTGTGTTGCTGATCCCATCTTCTTTGTGAGGATTGAGAAGTTTCACCCGTTTTAATAGCCTAGACCTATAGTGAAAGAGTTAGAGGTCTGCAAAAGCAAGTGTGTTGTTTAGCATTATAAAGGAAATCTGATTGGGGTAGAACTGAAATTTGACCTAGTATTTATTGTAGTCAGAAAAATGATGGGCTGTAAAGTAGTTTGAATACAGAGGAGAGTAGCTTGAAGAGAGGAGAAGGTGTCAATTGCTAAACTGGGATTAAGTGGGAAGAGATGAAGTGTGAACCTGGTACCATGAGTTGCAAACTTCCAGCATCAGCTGGATGTGTTCAAATCCTCTTCATATGTTACAGTATTTCAAGAACCAGTTTCTGGAATAAATGTTGCTGCATATGAATTCAGTAAGGTTTGAGAATATCATTCTGCTCCCAGAGGAGTATGGAAAGGAAAAGAATGGTGTTGGGATTTGAAGAAGTTTATGCTTTGTAGTATACCTAAGTGATAATAGAGAGAAATGTACGATAATAATACCTTCCCCTTATTCTTTACTTCAAAACCTGCTTGATCTTGATGCATAAGTGGCAGTTACAGGCAGTATTGGATTAATTTACTAATGAACTCAGTGATTTCAGTGAGAGTAGAGAGGTTTTGTGTGAAGGGGGCATCAGAAACAAATCCCAGGGAGGATAAATTGGTCAAAAACAGCATCAAGGGAGACTTTCAGAGTCGCAGCGTGTTTATTGTAACATCCTCCTGGCCCTTCTTGTTCAGTGTACTCAGATGCTCATTTAATTTGGTTTATTTTTTGCTGCATTTTGTAGTGTCCTATACAATCTCCAGTGAGACGGTTTTGTTCTCCTTGTTTTAAAACTAGATATCGAAGCATCATATTTGAATCCTAGTCATATTTCAAAATAGGCTTTTTGAATTTTTTTTTTAGTTCTCAAATATTTCTTAGACTTGCTACTATGCAAAATAAACAAGAATTACAAAGGGAATTCTGAATGTGAGTAGACAAAAAAAAAGCAACTCATAAGAAAAAAAGTTGAACCTTTCCTTTCTTATTTGTTATATAGACCTGCTTGAGACAAGAGGTCCTTAATTGGTCCTTATTCTTGCCATGTCTGTAAGTAGATCATACTCTTCTTAAAACTGAAGGAGTGATAAAAAAAAATCTTTAAAATACAGTAAAAATTCTGACCAGGACTACCACATCCCTTACAAAATCATGTAATCCACAGGAAAAAGTCCTGTTGCTGTGGCAGCAGCTTCCACAGAATGGAGATACTGGAGGCGCTAATGTGTGTATTTCTCAAAGCTGACAGTTTTCTTGTTCCGTGGGGTTTTGCTGCAGAAGTTTCTTCGCTGTTTAGAGTATGACAACTGACTTGAGTTCCGCCAGCATCTAGCATCATAGTGTCTATGGCTACGGTTCCTTAGATGTATCATATAAGCTGTACTTGCTTGTGGGCCTCTTGGAAATACTACCTCCCAGGTTTCGTAGTTAAGTTGCCTGCTTTAAGTATTATCATTCTTTCTTAAAAAATCAAAAAAACCAAACATTAATAAATGCTGCCTTTATGGCACTTGTATCCTAGAGATACAAGTATCGCTAGGATAAATTGGTACAGGGAACTTGTGTTCTTCCTTTTATTCCAATCAAATGCATTACATTCCCAGGAAATGGGACAATAATGTGTGTTATAATACTAAAAATAGAACAATTGCTTAAAACGGCAAATTTAGAAGATAATTTCAAATTGTCATTATTTCACATGACCTATATTAAATGGAATGTAATTGTCTTTGTTATTAGTGAAATATGCTGCAGTGCTTTTTAATGTGTCTGTGAAAGAAAGATAAAAACTTAACTGTTTGGGGTTTTCTTCTGGTCTCCTGCTGCTGCTAGAGAACGTCCTTGTTTCGCGTTCCCTCCCTTCTCCTCCTGTTATTGAAATGAAGGTTCCAAGAGGTGGGGGCTTGCCTCTTGGAGTTCAAGTGGTGCCATTCATTTTTAAAAGTCTTCTGTTCCGAGACCTCTCTTTTGCTCCAGGTTTAAGATGAGGCATTACATTCCTGCGTAGAAAGAGTATTATTTCAGGAAGGTAGAGCCTCTATGGCATTTAAGTCAAATAATAATCCTGGTCTAAACTGAGCTCAGCTGGAGTGAGAACTTCATGTGCTTGCATTTGCTCTCTTGAGAAATGCTTATGACAAAAGAACATGCTCTTGTTGAATTTTCACAAGCCATAAACATTTGTTTTGCTGGTTTTATTCCTCCTTTTGCTTACATTTCGCTTGGTTTCACTCAACTTCTGTTCTTATGTGGGTTCAGACAGCAGTACTTAATTTCTCCAGTTCTGCCCAGTCTCTCATCCTGTCAGCCTCAGCGCTCCTGCTGAGATAACACAGGATACTTGTGACAAAGATGGGAATAATGCACAAATCCTTTGTCTTTTGTCCTTTATCTCATTTCGACCACTGGAGTTTGTAATTATCTGTGTGGGCTTTTCTGATAAATAAATCACCGATTATTAGCTAAATTAATTATTTTCCGGTCCCTTTCATCTAATGCGTCTTTCCACTGCAGGCGGATGTTTCCTTCATAACACCAAGTAACCATGAACAGCAATTGAACAGCTCCTACCTGGAAACTCTCCCATTTGTACAAGGAAAGCTGGGCTGATGCTTTTAGTACCTTTTGTCCCACTACTCTTTGTTTTGGGGGTTGTAGCGGCAGAGATACACGCTATATCCTGAAAGTGAAATAGAATTTAAAAAGAGCTCCCTTACGCTGAATTGTGAAACAACTCTTTAAATGAAAGTTCCCTCTGTGCAAGCTTTCCCTGTCCCCTTGCCTTCTCTAGTGTTTTGATGACTATACTTCTGGGTTTTGTTTTCTTTTTCTTAAACTTTCAGATACATCATGGTGCCAAGTGGAAACATGGGGGTATTTGATCCCACAGAGATCCATAACCGAGGACAACTGAAATCACACATGAAGGAAGCCATGATTAAACTAGGCTTTCATCTGCTCTGTTTCTTCATGTACCTTTACAGGTTAGTTTCAAAAATCACTCCCAAGGAACAAAGGAAATGTCTGCCAGCTATTTTTATATCCTCTCTTCTGCTCGTGTAATTGCTGGTATTCGTGTCTTACCTTTTTGCATCCTGCTAAGCCTCGATAATATATTTTGACAGCTATCTGCAGTCTCACTGTAGGCCTTTATTCTTTCCGATCGAACATTGTTTGGAAACTCAGACTGCTCCTTAATCTCCAAACCACTATAAGTACAATATAAAGAGCTACATGATTTCACCTGGAATAAGTGGCCTATATAGAATGGAAATAACGTTGAGGACCGTGTTTATTTTACAAGTTCTGCTTTAGAAGATAAAGTTGATCTGGCCAAGTTACAAGTGGATGAGTTGGGTGATGGGGCCACTTAGTACAAGCTGGAAGAACTACTGTTCTTCTACTGCAGTCCTTGTCTTGATAAGCAAAGCACTGTTGCCTTGACTTTCCATTTCAGAATCGAGTGCAGTTCTCTCATGAAAGCGATAGCTGTTCCCACTTGCACATGCTTCAGTAATCCACTGGTGTCATGTTTTCTGTTTTGTCACAGTATGATTCTGGCTTTGATAAATGACTGAGAAGTTGAAAAAGAACCATTAGCTGCCAAATTGGGTCATCACTCCAGTGACTGGTTGTGGAGCCACAGACACCTTCCGAACACACCTAGATCAGTGTCGTCATGCAGTATATTTTTTCCTCTTTGAACAAGAAATATTTTTCTGTATTTTTAACATAAAATATTTTCAAAAGACATTGGATTTGTGTAGGAGTTGTTTTTCTTCCTTTACAACCCAAACTGTTGGAGCTGCTGCTTCTGTAAGATGAAATCCTTGTTTACAGAACTGATCTCACAGCGATTAAGTGGTGAGAAGGGAAACTCATTTCAGCAGCATGGGCTGGTAAGAGTGGTAGTTCCAGAACAAATTAAAGTGCAGCTCTGATGCCTGCTTCTTACTGAAAGGTGTCAGGATGTGCCTCTGGCTGCCAAGCTGTCCTATTAGAGGCTACTTTGGAGCAGTGCTTGGAACATAGATTTCGAAGCGGAACAGTAGTGCAGTTTGCATCTTTGTGTCAGTGTTTTTTTCCAGCTAAAAAGCAATGGAATAAAAGTTACGCTCTTCTCCCTTTCCACCTCTCCCTCCAACAGTCTTGTGTTCGGATGGATTAAGGTCTCTTTGGTGAAAGTGACACGTGTGTAAGAGTGAAAAACAGATAAGTAAGAAACATGATTAATACTTGTTTTTTCCCTTCAACTCCTATTTTGTCATTGAAATACATCATAGATCCCTATACAAAGTAAACATTGTGTTGCACCAGGGCTGGAGCTGGTTACAGAACAAAAGATTATCTGCAGTCACTACTCCGTGAACCTCCTGTTTCCATATCCAGTGAGACAAATCAAGGGCATGTCTAGCTTGAGGAGGTGGTCTGGTGAACCATAACCCAGTTATCCCAGTTTTGATATGACTCTGCTTCAAAGACACCAGCAAACTAAGTTCTTTTTGTGCAGCTCTTGTGTCAGTGATAAGTACATAAACCTGAGTTTGTACCCTCACTGTCCAATAAACTTTTTTATATGTGCATGGAAATGGGTGTTTTGAGACAAACACATCAAGTTAAACTCAAAAATACAGTTCTGCAATTAAGTCCTAAAAGTTTTATGAGCTTTTCCTTCTGAAGTACTTGTTCTTTGGTGTATAGCTGTAGTTCATGGGCAGCAGTGAAAAGACAACACTGAAGCTTGATTTGTGTAGATACCTTGTGTTCAATGTTTGTCCTAGGAAAAGTTCGGCTTTAAATTTATGACAGCGGAGTCCCAAGTTCAGCTGTTGCAAAGGTGAAGAACTACTGAAAATTATGCTCATTTAAAAATAACTAAGGCAACAGCTAGCACAGCTGCCTGCCACTGACTACGTGACACCACAAAAATCAAAGTGCAGAAGGTACTGCCTTAGAAAGCTGCAACCCAGACAGGATGGAGGTCTGGAAAAAAAGAGAGAAAATAAAACTTTACAAGAGAGGCAAGTCAGTAACTTTTGTAGCAGCTTATAGGGAAGGGCAATTAAGTTATCTTATTTGTTTGTAAAAAAGATTAACTACACATATTTTGGGTGTTATTTATTAGAAGAAAGGACAGTATTAGTAAGCTGCTTAAGTCCTTGCTGTAGTGCTAACGGTTGATAAATATTATTGATGACTTTTCACATCAAGAAACTTTATTATTAATCTGCAAGTCCACCACTTAAACTAGCAGTTTTGTATCTTAAAGACATGATTTTGAGATAAGAGCTTTATTATTAATGAAAATGTTTGTAAGATACATTGTTTTCAATTATTTCTAACTACTAGCACCTCAGAATTACAGTGATGACATTAGATAGGGTAAGATCCATTCCCTAGTGGAATTGGTAACATTTATCACTTGCTATGAAAAGCTTCTATTCTCCTACTGAGGGAAGTGTTTCTTCAGAGATGGAAGCAGGACAGTGAAGCACAAGGGAAAAGAACAACATATCTGAAAATTTAAAAATGAGGGTAGCATCTGTCTTAATTTCTATCACTGACCCACGGGGCGTTATGGTGGATTCCTCCCCACTTCCTTCCTCAGGAGTGAATTACTAACCATGATAGACCAACAAAAAAATACAGATAAGTTTTCTAAGGGATGGTTGTCAAATATTAGACAAGCTATACATTTATATGAATGCAAACTTCTCACCCCATTTCTTTTTTGTATAGGTAATTTTTATATTAGTAATTTTAAAAATATAAATATTATCTGTTCATTCGTATCTAATGATTTATTATAATGGTTGTAAAAACCTCAGTAGTTGGCTTTACTCTGGCTCCAGAGACTGCAATTCTGCTGAGTAATTACACCGCTAATTTTGAAGCCTTCCATACTCTACAGGTTCATTTCCTGCCATAACAAAAATCTGCACAGAGCTCAGTGTCAGCAATAGGAAAAATGTATCTGTAATTGCTAAAAATGTAGTTAATTAGCTGGAAATAGAGACCCTAAAGTCAGAGAATCACGGAATGGTAGGGGTTGGAAGGGACCCCTGAGCGTCATCTAGTCCAACCCCCCTGTCAAAGCAGGTTCATCTAGACCTGGTTGCATAGGAACGTGTCCAGGCAGGTTTTGAAAGTCTCCAGAGAAGGAGATGCCACAACCTCTCTGGGCAGTCTGTTCCAGGGCTCCGTCACCTCACCTCCCTATGAATCGGTGAGAGACCGAACACAGATTCCCTCTTACTCACTCACTGGAGTATATTTCCCTTTGGAACTGAGGTGTCGTCCTGGTTTGAGTTAGAACTAATTCTGTTCAGTGATTCTACTTCTCAGCTCAGTCTCTTCAAAGTGACTGCCCTCTCTGAAGTGAACGGTGTGTCTTTGCAGACAGTGTCCACTTCCAGCAGTGGTAACGCTCGATGTTTACAGTGACTACCAAGGATTGGTGTGCGCAGAAAGGCTCTTGGTTATACGTGCTCCTGTGCAGACCAAGGTCACTGCTAACTCATGACTCGTCGGGGTGCAGAAAGTAAGAGGCTGCACCTGCGGGGAGGAGCAGCCAGGACAGGTGACCCTGAACTGACCAGCGAGGTACTCCAGCCCACATACATCATTTTCAGTATAAAGCTGAGGGATCCTAAGAGTCAAGCTCTGTGCTTCAATGGCTGGTGTCTGAGGAGGACTCTGTCTATTCTGCCTTTGATCCCAATCCATGTGTTCCTGAATCTGGTTCCTATCTGCTGCTGAGTTCAGACTGGGACTTCCCCAGTGCCTGCTCCATACCATCAGTGGTGACATAATTGCCATCAGGGGGAATTAGGTTTGATATTGGTTTTGTATATATTTCATTTTATTATTTTCATTAAAGCCGCTTTACTTTTCTTTTCCAATCCATAGTTCTCTCTCCCTCATTCCCTTTCTCTTGCCCTTTGGGAAGGGTGAGGAGTTAATAGAGAGCATCTGTCATTCATCTGGTAGCCGGCCCAGCCCTAAACCTTGACAGGTATCCAGGTATAACTTCATGAGGGGACTATCAGTTTAGCCTTCAAATGATTAGCTGTGATTTATAAAAAACTCTTAATCCATGAAACAAATCTGAACTTGGCCTACAGGGATTCTATTTTAACCAAGGTTATTGAGCTTTTTTCTTCACCCAGTCTGGAGCCGAGCCAGCTTGCTACGATACCAAGTCATTCAGCAGTTTTCAGAGAAATTAGATAGTGGTTCTACTACTGCACTGAGGCGGGGGAGATTAGTTACAATACGTAGGACAGCATGCTTGCCCCTAATTAATCATTACAGCTACAGGCCACTGGTTATTGAGGCTGTTTTAGTAAAAACTACACTTACCTCCTTATCCTAGTAAATGACTGGGGTTTTTTTAAAGTAGATCTGTATTATGGAACAGAGAAATGAGTGAGGTTATGACCAGTAGTCCCAAGAACAGTTTTACACACAGGTTAACGATCAACCTGAACCCCTGATAAGCCCACAAAAGCAAATGTTTCTGTTCGGTATTGGCATAGCTTCTTTCCTTTTTCTTTTCTCACGAGAAACTCCAGGGTTTCGTACAAATGCCAAGAAAACATTTTTGCCTCTAAGTATAAGGCAACGATAAGATTGGAGGTAGCAATAGGAAACTTTGGGCTCTATGGGCCACCAGGCAGGTATCAGTACATTAACCACCTCAGCTTTGGCAGAAATGCCAGAGGCACACAAACTTCAGTGGTTACTCTGCAGAGCATGACAGCTCTTTTAAAGCAAGGAGACAACGGGGACTGCCACCGTTCTGGAAGGAGGTGACAGCCTGAGCACGTGCAGCAGGCACGAAGCAGCAGCGGGATGCGCCAGGCAGCACAGGAAGCACAGGCTAAGGTGTAAAGTGACAGCGTGAACAGAAACTGCCTCTCTGGAGAAGTACCCTGCCTCAGGCACCGTTTGGATTTAGAAGCTAATTATGAAATGCTCCTCTGCTATCAGGTTCCTCATGAAATTTCTTTTACAGAGCCGGAAGCGTTTAAAAAGTTTTTCAATTACAATTCATTTTAAACCTCACGTATGCTGAAATTTCACAGTTCTACAGAAACCACGCGCCTGTTTCTCTTGCATTCTTCTCACCAGTTACAGGCAGACGCAGGACAGCAGAGGAAGCACAGTAACAAAGCCAGGCCTGAAAAAAACTGAAAGCCTTTCCAAAAAAACTGGATCACTTATGGCTGGAGTGGGTGTGTGATTTAACAGCCTTCCCACAAACACCGGCACCCGAGGGAAGCGGCACAAGGCAGCACGTGGGGAGGAGTAAGGCATGCCCCTTCCGTTTGCAGCTGCGCTGGAACCATAATTATCTATCTGCTTAAACTGCAAAGGAGAAAATAAAGGTAGTGCAAAGGTGCTACTAGAGGGAGCAAAGACCGTTTCTAATCAATATAGAAGCTCAGAGAATTTAACAATTGAGTGCACTTCAACAAAAGGTTTGAGTGTAGAAAAGCTGCAGGAAGGGGAGGGTAAATTTAGGCACAACTTTTTGTTTAACAGAACGTTAGCTAGAGCTGAATAAAGACGTCCAAAAAGCAGGACAAAGATGGGGCTCTGTTTTAAGGCACAGGGAAGAGCGACAGGAACGCAGAGTTAGTTGGAAGGAACAAAGACAACACTTGAGAATTGGCTTCAAGAGCTCTCGGCCACTAAAGCTGCTTAAGTTGACTTCAGACAGAAGTCTGGAGGTTCCTGATCTCTAGTTCAACAGAAATTTAAGCAGGAGACGCAAGTGCTTCAGGAGCACCTTCTAGAGAAGTATCAAAAAAACCCCACAAAACTCACTGATCACCTAAAGTAACCCGTGTCTGGTATTCAAACAAGTTCCAGAGTTAAGGAGTCAAGGCCTTCATGGAGCCTCAAAGGAGCCAGACGTTCGACAACTTGGATAGCACAGGCCAGGAGGGCACTAAATGGAGAGTGAGAACACACGCATAGGGTAGATTAGAGCCAAACAGCAAGAACGGGAAAGCCTTTAACACCACATTGAGTGAATCATCGCCAGCTAAGCTGCCACCAATTAATTTTCCTAGCAAGGAAATAAAATAGGACAAATATTGGAAGAAATCTATAATTAATGACCGAGAAATTAACATCCAAGTCAGTCATGTAAGTGAAGTTAGGGAAACTAAGAACTATTCATTCCAGTTATTTATTCTGTTTATTGAATTGAAAGAAAGGGAATACAAACATTTCTGTTAAGTGCTGTGCACCAACATGGAAAAAGTGTATTTGTTTTTTTAAAAATCCTAATAAAAACAAATCAGAAGTTAATGTAGTTCTGATTGAACAATTTTTAAAGATATGTTTAAAATACTACACATTTATAAAATAAAAAAGTTAAAATGGTGTTCTGTAAATAATTAGTAAAACAAGTGAAAATAAATACAAGACCCAAAGTTCTTATGTTTTTAATGTAATATAGCAAAGAAATTTTTAACTACTTAATATAATCCGAGGAGAGTAACAAAAATCCAGAGAGTTTAAGAACGCAATCCTTTGAAACATTTAATATCAGTCCATAGCAAATAGTCATTACATACCAAAAGCTCTAAGTGTTAACTAGTTCCACCACAACTCCATATAAATCTTGACAACTTAGAAATCTTGAGATCAACAATAAAGTTCTTTTCTTGATCTCTACAGCTTGGTTTGTAAGTACATACATGCTTTGAGGATCCATTTTGTCCCACAAGTTTTTGAGGAGCCAATAACTTTTTCCATCTGTGCCTAAAAATGTTAAAGATTCAAATCTAGCACATATACCCTAACAATGAAAAATGTTTAAGAAAAAAAAAAAAAAAAGATGGGGCACAATGAATTTTGAATGTATAAAAATATACTGATATTAACCAAAACTTTCCGGTCAAAGGACACTTCACATACACACGACTTAAAGTATGCAGTAAAACAGGACAAGTACCTAGAACGTTTGGTTCTCTGCCTGTTCATGGAACACATGCACACGCACATTCACACCAGATGGGAGGAACACTCTCACAGACGTTTTATTGAACCCAGCTCATCTGGATTAAGAGACAGAAAACCTGTCTACAGTTTTTTGACAACTAGAGGCAGCTACTGCAGCAGTAGTTCGACACTGCATACTTCAGTTAAGTCCACCCTGTTTAGGAAAGTGTCAGAGCTCATTACTTTTCTTTTTCTTCTTTCTAAACATTGTTTCAAAGTAGCAGTTTTCAAAACTAAGTATGGCAGCTGAGAATGGACTCAAGCCAATGTGGAGGTCAAAAGGAGGTTATGGGATGGGCGTTCCCCTTAATAGTTGTCTTAAAAAAAAATAATTAGATACAATGTATTTCGTAGCTAAAAATATGGACAAACTATTGAAAGTGCATTTTTTCCTTCTCCCCTTTGAGTTACAGTAGTTTGTCTGTTGGTCAGTAAATCCTGCTTTTTATGTCCACTCCTCCTCCTCTACTTCCCTGCCCATTTCGGTCTACAACATCTCCCCTCAAACTACAGCTAACTGTACAAGTCCTGGTTTCCTGCTAAGGAAGCCATCAAAAAGGATTTTGGGTGGGAGTTATCCCGTAGCAGCGTGGAAGTATCCAACTAGACACAAACTCCCAACGACACGCTGAGCTGTATTAAACGTTACCTGTTTGAAGCCAAGTTGAGAGGTAACTGGCAAGATCTGGATAGATTTCTAGCTTGCATCTTTGCTCTAATCGTAAAAAAGAAGTTAACTTTCAAGTCAGAGAACTTTAGAAAAGACAGAGGAAACGGAAAACAAAAAAGTTATTTCCCCCCCCTTGCTACCCTCCCCTCCAAAATAAGGCCAGATCTAGCCTTTTCCCTTTTATGCTCTGTTGTGCCTTGAAAATTACTTACCTGAACAGCTAAAGAACATTCAGATAATAAAATGCTTCAGCATAATTAAAGATCTACCTTGACAATAACCTGCTGTGAATGTTTTATGCCAGCAGCTGACCAGAGCAAGTTACAAAAGGAGTACAGGCTTACAGTATTTTCCTCTCTAAAACTACACTCTGTTGACCAGAAAGACAGGCGTTTATTGCGGGTGTGTGCTTGCTCCAGCCTTAAGACTCCAGCCTATGAACATTTTTAAGCACATGGAAATCAATGTGTTGCAAATGAGCAAACCGATTGGTTCCCCCCTCGCCCCCCAGTCTCATTTTGTAGTCTGCGTACAAAAAGTATCCGTACTTTTCAATTCACATATTGCAAAGACATGACATGTTATAAACAGTTTAGGTTCCTCTTTGATCTACAGGTTGGAACAGTAGTTGGGACCTCTAGATCTCTCATGTCAGTTTGCCATGGGACCGAGTAGTAAGAAGAAATGAAGATCGCTCTCTCGCCTCTCTCCTCTCTGCTCACCACCTGTGAGAAGCAGCCAGCTACGCAATGTGCCGTTACTGGGACGCTCTGGAAACAGTGCCATCTATACGGAGCTTTCCTTTACATTGCATAGTTGCACCACAAAACTGGAGATATGAGAACATACGCTTCTCCCTCGCTCTGCTTCTAAATACCTGAAGTGTATTTTAGAGGTACAAACCAAGCCCAGAAGAGAAACCCCAGAATGGAGGGGCAGTATTTTGGCTAAAGTACAAAGTTAAAATTCCTAGTTATAACGCATTGCACTGGGAAGTAGGCACCAGCCCATACGTACCCCACACTGCTTGTACCAGGTGTGGAGTCTCATTTTGTTTAGATATGGCCACCACATCAAAAATGCCTGTTGAAGTGCATATGAGACTTGAAATCTAAGCTTGAGAGTTGATCCAGCCTGCCTAAAGTTCCCACTGAAGTCCCATGAGTATGAGGTAAGCAAGTAGTGCCAGACCATTGTATGAGACATTAAGAGACATCAAAACCAGGATTATTCTCCTTACTCTCCCTAAATGTTGTTTGAGATTGTAACTTCCAGAGTAGGACAATACCAGGGTAACTTCCAAAGATTCACATACTGGCATTGCTTATGAATTAGACCCCGTTTTAAACAGAAGACACTGTTTACAATTTAGGTATTTGATTTTTATTTCGCACCCAAAGGTTTAGCTTACTCAAATTTGACCGTAGGAAGTTGTCCATTTCCCTGCACCACAGGAACAAGACTGACTAATCTCATGCTGTCTTAACTAGGAAGAGAAACAAACAGCTTCCTCTAGAACTAGCTAATGGAAGAAGGAACCGATTGGTAGTCTTAAGTTCAAAGATGTATTCCCACTACTGTGGGAATTGCTAGCAAAGAAAGTCACCTTAATTTTAAGGCAAATGTACTAGATTGAAGATAAGAACATTAAGCTCCCACTTCATTTTGGAGGTATTAAGAGAGGAGTATGTTGGGTTCAGGGCTGGTCTCAAGTATCGGAATCTTAAATCACGTTTAAATTTATGCGCAAGGCAAAAAAAACCCCACCAACTGATGGCTGGAATCTAGGAAAAAAAAAATCTCTAACCTGCTAAGCCTTACTTCTTCTGGGAAAGAATGAAGGGGCTGTTTGTGGAACACCACATTCCCATTCATCAAAGTGCCTAAACTTCTTTTCCCAGGAACTCTGGCAACCCTTCCCCCACCCTTCTTCCACACATGACTAATAAGGACACTAGATTATAACCTCATTAGAGGATGAAGTCCACACTTCTGTTCACATCAGTTCTCAGTGGCACACCTCTCCCTGCTCCCTCTTTACTTCACAGCAGTACCAACACTACCTTTCCACCCAAGGTGGCAAAAGGGAATCCAGTGCCATCCCATAATGAATTTGTGTGTAGTGGAGAAGCACGGTGATGGCAGGCCATCTGTTTATGTCAAAAAGAATAAATACTTAAAATATAAATGTCTTTCTCTTTTCTTAACATGGGATATTAGTGGAACTATTCCTAGATGTGTCAAGATGTTCACAGCACCAGCTTGCAACAAGGTCTGGGAGAGGCATTTAAATCTGCAAACTTCAAAGTATATTCTCAAAAAGAAAATCTATACACCTTTGTTTATCAAACAAAGAAAAAATTCCATCATCATACAAGTGTTTAATTATGATCGGTACGTTACTTTTACAAAATGTTGACTTTGTGAAGAAAGGATTCAACACATTCTTCCCTCAACGTGTAGTCTACCTTTTACCAGCATTGTTGCATACATTTATGTAATTTAAAAAAAAAACAAAAAACAAAACACCAAACAAAAAGACCTTGTCTTGTTTAAACTCTTAGTCTGGTGGTGCACTCTGAACACTTTTTTTTTTTTTAAATATCTGTAAAGATGGACAGTGAGTTTATCCTTCTAAAACAAGCTTCACTGCCTCTACAAAGCTCCTTCCAGACACTGCTTTTGATTGGGTCTCAAGACACTCCGGAAAAGCATCAGTGATACCGTGTTTCACAACACTTCTTGCATTGTTTTAATTCCAAATGTATACAAATGAAGTCATTTTAATCCTATAAATAATTTATTTTTAAAAAATTGTGCTGTTAACCCCTTTGCAGGGCAACGAGCTATGTGAAAAGTACAAAACTTTTTGTCAAATGTGATACTGAGAGTGCTTTTGACATAGTTCCTTGGTTTATCATCTCAATTGATATATACTGCGCAACGGGCAAGGCTAGAATCCATGAACCAAGCTGCAAAGATCTCAAGCTAAGTAAGGCGGAGAGAGACTTGAGAAACAATAGAAGGAAATACTTTCCTATCCAATGTATACTCTTCAGACTAAAGCACTCTTTCTATCAAGCCTTCTAAACTGTTAAATAAAGTGTTCCAAACAAGCATTTAAACTTCATTACACAGAAGAGCAACAAGAACAGTAGCCTGCCAGACAAAAAGGCAGGAGGGAAAAATATATATACTGAGTTCAATGGTTAGCCTGAATGTAGCACAGTTCTTCACAACCGATGGGGGGGGTAATTTCAACACGGTGTCCAACAACGTTCTAACGACGTGCTTCATCTCGACTGGTTACTATGAAGCAAGGTGGTAAATGTTTGGCCCCGACCGGGCTTCAGAAATGGTTCTTTTTCATGACGAGCATGTCTGTCCAGCTATCAATCATGTTTGTTTGCACCAAATCCCAAGCCATTTAAAATACGACTAATTAAGTTAAACTGAAGTCGTCTGCTCCAAATTCGCCATCAACTATCCATGCTACTGCATTCCTCTGAGCAAAAACAAAAACATAAGAGAAAGAAGTCACACCTTGAAGATCGTATCAGTCGTTAATATTTCTATTATAAGGTCATTAATACAGTGTATTTACATAAGTTTTACTGAACATGCATTAGTTAATGTATCTTCTACTGTAACTACACCCCATGCTAAAAATTACTTCTTTTAGGTAGTACTATTACAAGATTCATTTAGCATGTTAGGTACTGGCACACAAAAACCATCTCTTCCCAAAAAGTCGTAACACATTTGCATTCCAGCTCCAGGGAAAAGTGCTAATTACAAAGCTGCCTGTCATCCATTTAAGATTCCTAAGTCATTAGGTATCATTCTGTGCACCTACACCTCTGGTGGAAGCACTGCAGGGAGAAATCCCATTTCTATCGCTTTGATTTTTACTATGTTTACTAGCTCATCTTCTGGAGGTATTAAGAAAGAGTGAGCAAGCAGCTAATTGGAGAAAACAACCAAAACCAGAGCGAAAATAGGCTCTGGGTGCGTTCACTGTGTTACAAACAGGAGATTGGCCAGGCCAGTCTGCCCAGTCCAATACCAGAAGCAGATGCATAAAAAAACCACAGGAGCAGGGAGAGGAGGTAATTCGTCCTCATAATATCCTTCCAGTTTTCAGCTATTTTCACCTAAGGGTCACTCTGAACTAGAGGTGTTTACTTAACTCTCTGAACTCAACAGATTTCAACAGATTTCTCTTTGATTACTTTGTCCAGGTTCCCACACCTAGTATCCATGAGGTCCTGTAGCAGTGGGATATACTATGTTTCATTTTAATTTATACTGTAAATTTTTACCACAAGGTTGAAAGTGTAATGCCAGAAGCCTGTAAGCTGTAGAACCACCCCTCAGCGGTCATCTCATTAACAGTTCTGGGGGGCAGATAAGAAGAGTTGGGAATCAGTGTTAATTTTGGCCATGAAAAGAGCTGTGTTGTCTCTCCTGGGCACAGCCAGCTGCCGATGGCCAGGAAAGAAACAATTGTCTACAGATTTTTATGGTGACAATCTTCACTCTCTCCAGACTTTGGAGATTCCCTCTGTAAGAACATTATTCAATTTGCAGTATGGTCAGAATGCATTATTTACATTTTAATAGCATTGCATGTTATTAAACCTCAAGCATTGGAGGCAGGATTTTTAAGAAATCTATATAAATAAGTTAATATAATCCTGCAGTCTTGAAGACGTAACAGTTCTCTATAGGGCCAAACCAGGAATTTTACTATCATTTTGGAAACACCAGCTGTTTCCTTTTTGATTCCACAAATGTAAATAACGTAGAAGATCAACAGCCATACATAAAACAACAGTAACTTCTTTTTTACTAAAGTAAATAATTCTAACCCAAGAGTTAAAAGCCTTTTTCTATCCTATTTATGATTAAGAAAAACCACCAAACCAACTGCCTTTGATGTAAGTTCTGAGAGATTAGAAAACAGACACACACACACACTCTGGCTTTTACCTTCAATATCCTGGTTGTCTACGAAAGGCGCTGGTCCCCATATTCTAACAGTGCCATCATCAGAAGCGCTGGCCATCATGGATGGGATCTGCGGGTTCCAGCTCACACAATTAACAGTACGCGTGTGCCCTGTCAGCTCCGCAATTGGCAACTCACTACGCTTGTGCCAGATGTATACTTTGTGATCTAAATAAAATAGGCATTTAAAAACAACATGATGAGAAATGTTGTTCCGCACAGAGCGATCTGCTCTATCAAACAGCACTTCCACGCAAGCTCTCGGCAACTCCAAAGCCCACTGATGTTGTAAACCCCAACGTCTAAAAAAGTTTGTTGAATGTGCAGCAGCACTAACAAAATTTTTCTTCTAGGAGTGATCAAAAGAACATGGGTAAAGCTCTTCCACTAAGAGGCATGTTCCTTTTTAAGGCTTGCAAGCATACTACGATTGATGTTTGAAGAAAAATATTTGATTACAATGCAAATAAGCCAAGACATGGCTAAAGAGAGAAACCAAGCTACTCTTAAAGATGTGGAGTTGTAACCTTACTAAAAGGACAGTCTTTTCTCTTAAACAATTGTATTTACAGACTGGCACATGTGTTAAGTCATGAATACTCAGGCAGAGTATTTTCAACCACCACTTGTTGATGGGTACTAGGTAAGATCACAGCTCTATAGTTTATGAAATACATCTTGATACTGAAGACCTGAAACATTCCAGTCAAAGCCCAAACAGTAAATAAGGGAGAGCAACAAAGCTTAACATCTCAAGTTGTGAGCTCTTCCTGTTTTCGACAACAACTAATTTGTGTGGTATTTAAAGATATTAATTTGTACATATTAAGGCAGATGCAATGAACAACCCTACAGATCTTATTTTATGATAGGAAGCCTTTAATTACTTCTAGCAACATGTCAGAAATAGTGAACCAGTGAGACACTCCTGCAACTTTTAGAGAAGTGTCACTGCTTTATAACCAACTATATTTAAGAATAAATGGCTAAGAATGAAGGAAAAATAAGAATTTAAGAATAAATGTGTTTGGTTTTTGGTTTTTTTTTTTCCAACTGTAGACTAGCAGCCTTTAACAAGCCTGTGGGTTGATGGCTCTAGGAGTAGCTCTGTTTGGAATATTCCGAAAACTTGCAAACTGAACAAGTATGTACTACTCGTATTACACAAAATCCTAGTATTTAGGTCTAGCATATCAAATGAAAGTATTTTAATCTAGTTGAAAGGTTTTAATGTGGATGTTATTCTGAAGGCTTAGCAAGCAAACCAATCTTCCTCTATTCCTCCTCCCAACCCCTTACAAAACAGACTTGCTTTCTGACCTACCTGCTAGAATAGCATCATGGAACCATGTGATAACTCAATTGTCTTCTGCTGAATCAGCTCATTTGAGTACAACACCTTTATGTAGTTCTGGTTACATTCTACTCAGGATTTCAAGAGACTACATATTCATGCTGTTCATCAAACAACACAATTCACTGGCTGCTTAAGCGCTAGACATGCAAGCCTCTGCTGTCTGGGAAAATCAAAGCCTAAACACAAACCAGTGTTTTGGTGCTTGTCAGAACGCCTGTGTTTTGTTTTGGAAAAAACAAGTTAGCTAGATTAAGGCAGCAGTCAACTTCCCTCTCAGAAAGAGACCTCCATTTTCTTCCTGTTGATGCAAACCTTAGAGAAATCCCACCTAGCAGACAACACACCTTAAGTTTAAGTGATTACAGCAATGTAAACAATCTTTTCTTTTTTTAAAAGGCTAGGACAATGCGATCTGTTGGTTTTGTTTGCTTGTTTTTTAAGATAGACTTTCTCAGTAGCCACATTTGCAACAATTCAGTGCAAAGAGGCAACAGCTTCAGAAAGTCTAAATATAAATAGGGTGCCATCAGTTTCAAGGGCTGCTTGGTAGTTTTTAGACAATGAGGATAATAAAGAATAAATAAATAGATGGAATAAAAAAGGACTAGTGCACTCTGTCTACACCTACAAATGCACATCAGAACAGCTTAATGCCAATCCTGAACTTTGAGACTCAGGTCTCAAACCAGGAACCTCTTCAACCTTGAAAGCATTCACCCTGGATTGGAGGAGGTGCCGTCCTTCAGTCATCATATTCCACTGGGTCTGGTCAAAGAGTGACATTTGGTTTTACTTTAGACATATTTGGTATTTTCCAGAAAAGGATAGTAACAACATCCTGGCTGACTTTATTCCCTAACAACTGAGTTACATACTACTAAGAGTGATTGCTTACATATTCCAAGTGTAATTCTTAACCCTGCACAGGCTCATATCTTAGAGTGACCTCCAAGGGAGGTGACAGCACTACATCAGTGACAGAACTGAACCTATTCAACATACAAACCATTAACTAATTTCTACTCGTCACAGATGGTTGACTAAAAACATACCACAAAGCCTTTGATCACCAAGAAACCCTACCAGACTATGTCAACAACTGCTTAATTTGAGACTACTCCTTCCATAATTAAGACGATGACTCTATTGAAATTAAAATAACATCACCACACCTGTATCTTCAACAGACAAATGAAGCTGTTACTCCCCAGAAATATTTTTTATTCAAACCATAAGCCTAAGTACCATACTACAAGAAAAAGCCTCAAGAACACCCCACCCACTTCTAATTAGAACTGCAGATGCTTTTGGAGGAGTAACACAAAAGATTCATTAGAGCTTTCTACTACTACCATCCTCTCAAAAGATTCTTTCTGCTAGCACACAATGATTTCTTGAAGTATGAGGAGCGCAGATTGTGGCAAACTTACTTAATGAAGCAGTTCCTTGCTTTTATAGATGACAGCTGCTAACAACAACATTAGAAAAGTACGGTCTGGAAGGATACAGTGTTCCAGTTTTCTGCACAAAAGGGAATGATGTTACCTTCGCTGCCACTTGCGATGAAATCTTCATTGTGACCTCCAAAACACGAGTGAATTGTGTAAAATCCTTGTGTAACACCTTGATACTTTCTCACTAAAACTCTGTCTTGTAAGTCCCATAAGTGAACTCCCTGAGAATAAGTACAGAGAATTTTATTTTACCATTAAACATTATTAATTGCATTCTTTTGAAACACTAAAAAGTTAAACCCAATGAAAAGCACATTGCTTCAGCCAACTTCAGTACTGTTACTAGATAAGGAGAGTACTTACTAGATGACTAGATTAAACTTCCAGTCTGTGACCTCGTCCATTCTGAAAGCTCTGAAACCTTATCCAAGGTTCCAGAAGTAGAAATAAAGAAATAAAATCTAATTCTCACACCCCTAGACAGGTCAACCTGCCTCAACTCTTGCTGTAACAAACTTCCCAATGCAACAGCCAGATATTAACATTTAATAGTACATATTTCATAATATGAAACTCTTGACTCTAAATCAGTCCAAAAAAAGTCTCAAGAATAAGATTACCTTCTTGTCAGAAAATGCCATGCTGTATTTATGAGTAGTAAGGCCTTCACGTTAAATGAAATACAGCTGGTCAATATCCAACATCGCAATTCACATTAAAATATTTTAAAATAAGCAGCAGGCACAAGCAAATTTATTCGCATTTCTATTTATCTTCACCAACTCACCTGAGTTGCTACATTTAACAAAGCTAAACGGCCATTTTTTGAAATAGTAAATGACATAATAGGGTGATCTTCTTGTACTCTGAAATGGCAAGACACATCAGTGTTAATAGTATGCTTAACCAAACAATGATGCAACACCAAGACAAAAGGCGTGTCCTGTCTCTGCAATATTATCAGGGAAAGACAGTTCTGAATCTGAAATTAGCTACGTGCCTATATGTCAGTACAAGCCAGGTCTGCAATAGTTTGCTTATACTTATAACAAATTCCAAGATCAAAAGGGACTTCAGACCTTAAATCCAACTCCTCATTTCAAGGCAGGGTCTACTAAAATAGGCCAGGAATTGAGAAGATGACAACTCTTGATGACAGAAACATCAAAACGTCCACCAGAAACCTGCTTAGGAAGTTATTTCTATACCCGATCTAACGTTTCTTGATGGAACTGGAACTTAATGAATTCTTGTCCCATGTTATTCTCCTCCTCTTTTAATACTGAGAGCATTTTAATGACTCATTTTCCATCCTGCCCCACAAACCCTTCCTCAATCTTCTTTTGACACAAAGAATCAGGAATTCAAAACCAAAGAAAGAGGTAGTTACATGTTCCTGTCTGTAAGATCCTCAAAGTTATAACCCCGAATTCGCTGGTGTGTGTCCGACGCTAGAACAGTTTTCCCATCACTCAAGCACCAAAGGCATTGTACTCGCACCCCTTCCCAGGAGTCAAGCAGATTACCATCTAAATCCTGCTCAGAAAAGGAAAAAAAAAAGGAAAATTGAACTGTTAATCTCAGATTTCTGAGGAGTTATGACAGAATTATCTTTTTCACTTTCTGTTCAGACGATTGCTAGAGAAAGCAATTTTAAAAAAGCAATCTGTAAAAGAGAGGACTTAAATTAGAAATTGGTTGTCTTGATACTTCCTGGACAGCTGAGAATCCCTTTTGTCACTTACTTTCTCATGCATGACACGTGCGATCCACATCACATCACAGAGCTCACCTTTGCAGTGAGAGAGGTTTGCATATTGCACTATTATTCTGAGCACCAATTCAGATGACAAATGATCAAGAGTAGGGTGAGGCTGTGGACCACCACCCGAAATCAACACTAGTCAAGTAGCAAGGGTTTCAAATTTCTGTTTACACTAAGCAAAGACAGCATACAAAAACTGAGAAAGACAGCCAAAATCCTGTGGAATAAACATCTGTGGGCAAAGGCACTACTTTGTTACTGTATTTTCTAGAGCAGCTAAGAAAAAAAAAAACCCCAGTCTACAAATCCTCCTTTAGGCAGACAAAAAAATGCTTGAAACCTAATTGCTACATACAGCAGTGCTGCTGAAATACTAGCATTTATGTATTGCTTCTCTGAATTACAGAGAGTTGGAAGTTTGTGTACATACATATTAAAAAACATGACCCTCAGAGGTGACCATGACAGAACTTTCATTTCTTGTTTTAACGGGAGAGATACAGAGAACTTACACACTGATAGAACTGTCCACGCTGACCTCCTGTTACAAAACGCTTCCCATCAGGATTCCAGGCCACGCTTGTTAAACTGTCTTCATGAGATTGGCTCATCTTTGTCCTCAGCTCCCCAGTCTGGAAAATAAACAAAGGCAGCAAGGCCTTACCCAAGAAACCTCTCCCCAAAAGGCAGTGATAATTTTATCTGACATGTATAGTGTTTGGAAGTGCAGATATTTCAACATGTTTATTAAAAAGCAACACAAACCTATTAGTAATGAAATAAAAATGCAGAACTACTTCAGCATCTCCAATGACCCTGGACTTGATTTCGGATAATTTGTTTCGTGCATCAAATCAAGAGATGGACTAGTGTGTCAGACAACTGGAAGACTTGAGTAAAAAAGGAATTTAAAAAAGCTGGAAGAACGTGTGAGAGAGAAGCAATATGAATTTTTTAAAAAAACCAAACAAACATGGAAAGCAAGGAGGCAGGAAGAGACTACAAGAAAATAAATGACAAAATACATTTTAGTAAAAGAGTATTTAGAACACTTTTCTCCCTGAGTTTCTTCCTTCCATGCCAAAATTTAGCTTTCATCCCTTTCACAAGACAGAGTGCCAGTGAGTGGCTCACCATTGTCAAAACTGTAAGGGCTTCTCTCTATTGCATTGTGCCAGCTCTAGGGCTCTTCACTGAGCCAATTTAGTCAATTAGAAGTATTCCAAGGGTAAAAAAAGGGAACATTTTTGTTTTAGGAAAGTAAATTAGTTCAGAGTCCACGGCAGCACCAGAAAGACAATACAGCCTGCAACTGAGGCAGGGGAACCTTTTTTAATCAACTCAAGTGCCCATAAAAATCAGCAGCAGCAAAGGTTTTTCAAATTCACAGAGGAAATGGCAAAATGCCCTGGTGTCTAACTGAAAGATGAAGTTCTGAAATCTTAAATCTAAGCCTCTGTGGATCTTCCACTAATATCACTGGGAGGGTTACACAAAGGAAAAAACAGCTTGTATCTTTTGCTACTTTTTAAAATCTTCAATGAGCAACTGCTTCCATTAGATGACAATTCTGCCCTCTGCTTCTGTTGATTAATTTACTGTTCTCTTCGCTAGCTCTCTAAGGTCCTACAGATTTAAGTCATCCCTTCTCAAAAGAGATTAGCAACCAGATACACCTTTCTCTCTCCACAGTCCCAGGCACTTAGACTTGAACCCTCATTTCAGTTCTGTACAGAGTCCAGAATCCACAGGCTGCCACAGTCATTTTTTCAAATATGAGGGGAGAAGGAGATCAGCATCTCTTCTTTACACTCACACCTTTGCACAGTAAGCTTGTAGAAATTCTTCTTTCATGCTTAAAGTATTTAGATACTGAAGCAAAAAGGTAGTAGTATTTTTTTTTTACTCTTAGTCACCACTTACTTGTACATTCCAGAGCCAAAGCTCAGAACAATCATCTGGGCCACAGGCAACAAGATAGTTGTCATCTGGACTCCAAGCAATATAAGAGACACCATAAGCATGACCTTCTAACGTCTTAAGTAGTTTTAGCTGGTGAGTATCCTGAAAGAAGAGATATTCTGTTGAGACAATGCAAATGAACTCCTACTAGATTTCACACACACCGGGTGCCCTAGTACAGCACGGCAAGCCTGTTTTCTGCAACTTGGCACCTGCATTTTACAAGACATGAATAGGTTCTGGAAAAGCAGTTGCTAGTTTACAGAGTAGGACCATAAAATGAAAGCTTCTAAGTTTCAACGTGCAAAACAAGAACACTTGTAGGTATTTTAGTTCTAATCTTTCGTAACTCTGAACATGGAACTCACAAAATTCCGGCCCATACAAAACTGTACATTACGTTACACTTGCTTTGGTATAAAACATTTCTGTAGTGTCAAGCCTCTCTACATCTAGTGGAATACAAAATTACTGTTATCCATATTTTACAGAATTAAGTTACTCCCCTAGAAGTAAGGACACGCTGGAAGCCCGTTACGGTTGAACAGAGAACCAAAACTTTCATGTGCATTGAAGGGAAAACCTCCAAGTGTCATTGTTTTTATAAACTTTACTGTATCTTGTGTGTGCTGCTCAAGAAAAGTTTCGCAGAAAGATATTTTTTTAAAGCTTCCTTGAGAGGGATTCTCATTTCAGAAGTGTTGCCTGCAGCAAGCTGTCACATCTTTTCTGCCAGATTTAGTGAATGAAGCATACTTCACTCACGTAGAGTATCTTGTATCACCTTTATGCTACAACTGTTCTACTGCTGCCTCCTCAGAGGAACCTTTAAAGGCTTACCAAAAGAAACAGTACAGCTAGATACCGTGAAGCAACCACATACTGACTTCCTAAATACAGAAACATGTTTCAATACAGTATTAACACTGTCTCTTGACAACAAGAGGCATACACAGAAAGAACTGTGCTTGTTAAACTGTTAACAGTAATTTTTGTGATGCCTCTTGGAAAAGGGCAAGTAGATTTTCTTCCGCCCCTCCTCCCCCTTTTTTTTCCTGCACAGGGGATGTTTATACCTCCTACTCTTCAAAAAGAGTGACTCGCTTCAAAATCTAGCTTGATTTCTCAAATTGTGCCTTCTCTTTCTTTTCAGTATTAATCAGCAGAGCACCTCTTGATTCTAAAGAGAAAGAACATGGTCAACAGAGGAACAGAGTGACATGAAGGACTGCTTCCTGGGATCAGCTGCTAAAAGATTTAGCACTTCTCAGCCAGCCTGCAGCTTTTATGGGTCCTGCTGGCTAGAAAAACTAAATTCCTCAAAGGAAAGTGGGCTAAGAATAACCTTAAAAGCACAGAGAAAGAGGGGCAAACAAATGAACCTCCTGAAGGCCACTTTTCCACTATTATTGCTGGTCTGCATTAGACACAGCTGTGTCTGTAGCTAAACTAATCAGCAAGGAAACTGAGTCATGTCTGACATCATCTCACATCCTGGAGCTTGCATGCAACTGATGTTTTTCTTTTGACATCAGGAAGAAAGTAGCCTGTCACTTCTGCATCACATTTGAGGCTCATGAGGAGCAAGATACATAAGACATCCCTCTTCTAACAAAGGACTTTGTGGCTGTTACTATCTCTCATGCTTCTCTCATACTTCTCACCAAATACAGCGAAACCGCTATGCCATTTTTGGCTCTAAAATAGCAGTCAGTGGTATTTCAGGAAAACATCCCCAAATTTAGTCAATCTGCTTCCCACCCACCACCAAAAGAAATCTCCGCTCTTCAACCCCTTACGTATAGCTTCCCAGACTTTTGTTCTGTAGAAAGAACAACTATTCAGGTGTCAACTTAAGCCTGCAGTAGCTGAGCTCCTTGGCTCATACGCCAAAAACCTGTCAAGGGTTTTTAGAAAGCGCAGAAAAAAAAGAAGGTCCCTGTAAAGAACAAGTTGAAGGAGAGCTCTATCAAAGATGCATGCTGGACAAGGTGATGTGCCTACTGTGCTTATCTTTTGTGCTCTAGAGATTCCAGCACACTAAGTAACAGTCAAATAATGCACAGTCAAATAATGCATTCCACACACAAACCTAGCTTGCTCAAGACATTATTTAATGCTGCTGAGTCTCCATGAGAACCTTGAAATGAACAAATGAAAATGAAAACAGAAGCATGGGTTAAGACAGCTTAGATGTGTAGCTGAGTCTTAGAAAAGAAATAGGAAATTCACAGTATGAAATGAAGAAAACACATGGAAGCAGTGTCATTATACTTCAGGAGGGTGATGAAGACAAAGTAGAAATGAGCTATTCCCACACAAAAAGTGTGTGGAAAGAGAAACAACTTTTCATTTCAAACAGCGTTCTCCCATCACTCGTCCAGGCAGAGCTGGATAGGTATTTTCCTGTAGTTTATACATACAGACTAGAGTAATTCTAAATACCTAAAGCCTTGAAAAACTGATTAAACTTATGATTCACAAGATATTGTCAACTGCTACAGGAGATGTGAGAAGCATGCTCTGACAAATGTTAAAATGACCCATTTGAGTTATATCCATCTGCTTGACATGTTTGGTTTTGGTTTTTGTCTGGTTGGTTGAGTTTTTTTAAGTACTTAAATACAGAGGATAAAACTCTACATAGCTGCTTTCCCATCGAGTATTTATTAGAGATTTTGTTCCTTTAGCAACACTTGGCTAAAAGTGTTACTCTGAAACACTCACAAGACATTTATTTGGTTTGATTAACCAGATACTAGCTAAGAATTCACTATAAAATGTGCTTATCAAGATGCTGGGTTTTAAAAGCCATCAACATAAAAGGTAGATGTGCCTTTACAATCAAGCGGCAAGTCAAAGCAAAAACATTTGATCTTTAATTTACCTAAAATTACTCTGTTAGAAAACAAACCAACCAACCACACCACAAAAAATATAGATCATTTCCTAACTAACAGAAGTTAGCTTATGCTGCTATGCCTCTCTTGGCCCAGAGCACACTGGCTTCAGTAACAGAAATGGCAACAGTTCTATGCCTGAAAAATCCACAGCACTTGCTGTTTGTTCAGGGACTATACAACAACTCTGTGCATGGAACAGAGTTTTAAGTTCTCTCCTCATCTTAATTGCAAAAAGGACTCAAATTAGATGGCTTCCTAAGGTGTAGTGGAAGAAAAGGATTAAGTTCAGTTCCCAAATACCACTGGCTGCCAGTATGGAACTGCAAAATCTTAGACTTGGCATACCAGTTTGCACTTGTGTGCTTAGAAAAACCTGTAAGAATCCTATTTCTGATCGTGTTGCACAAGCATTAACAGCTTCAAATACCGTGTACATATGTTTGAGTGTATTCACAGTTTTTGACTGTCCTGAAATACATGGACATACTTTTGTATCACTTCTATGAGTCAAAAGAGTCTAAGATTCACCACTCAATCTTTTTATTTATATAAGCATAGATATGGGTAGAAATTATAAATCTTGTAGCTGCCGGGCATTTCATACAAGAGAAACAGTGCCACGTATTAGTGTTAAAAACTAAAACTGCAGTTTGTAAGAGAATGCATGGGTATACTCCCCTGTGTTAGTGGATTCTGACAACTGTTTAAATCTTCATCTCAAGCCGAGGCAACTCTTACAGAAGCAACTAGTGCAAAATGGTATACTGATATAACTTCAGCTTAGCACGTACCATTTTATTACTCAGAAATAAAGTAATAAATGGTGAAATGGACTGAGTATTTGAATCCAAGTGTACTAGTAGCAACGAGGTAACAGAAAGGGCTTAGTCACATACATAGATCAGAAGTACTCTTCATAAAAGTGATTCAGAAGAAAGGTTCCTCACTCACATGCTTGCTCCTTCAACTTTTACCCAATGCTTCTCCAGGCCTTCAAGCTGAGAAGCTCCCCTGGAGGGGGCACCAGCAGGCTCTACCCAGTGGTACTGGTTAGAGGCACACAAAGTTCCTGTCCCAAAGCAGCCAACACTCCAAGCCTTACACTCAGGCATCAGGTTTTCAAGCACCCTCCATCAGCCTACACCAACTGTGATCTTCAGTCTTTTACATCCCAGAGAAATACCCTAGTCAGCAGGCTACAGCACATGTCAGACTAGCCTACAAAATCAAAGCATCCCAGCAAGAAAAAGAGGGGAGGGGAGGGAAGGGAAAGACAAGTCATGCACATTTTAACACATTGCACACTTACTGGATCAACCTGCCATATAATAACAGTTGTGTCCTTAGATCCTGTTGCTAGTTTAGTGCCGTCATTGGAGAATTTACAGAACCACACTTCATTACAGTGCTCCGTTAGTATCTGCTGTGTGTAGCATGGGAACTGTTTCCTGGGGAAAAGAAAGGGATGTATTTGCAGATTAATAACAAAGCAGAAAGATTTTTTTTTTTTTTTACATAAAACCAGTAAAATCTAAACCAAAAGCTTTATTTGAATGCAAGACCAGACAACTTAGAAAAATCCTCTTTTAACAGCTGCTTCCAATAAGTACAAGATGAAGGTTCTTATCTGGTAAAATGCTCACACACCAACTGATCATAACTAATTGTAAGAACAGAGAACTATTCTTATTCCACTCAATTTTTTTTATGCTTTCATATAACTTGGAATAAAACTGACCTCATTAGAAGTGTAACAGCTTATTACTACACACTTTTATGATGTATAGAAAATACTGGAGTCCAAACCTCTTGAACTCTGTGTGGAATGTTTTATTTACATGTGAAGTTTTTATAAGTATCTAACTCACATAGGTGTCTCTTGTCAAATCTTTAGTGATTCTTTCAAAAGCTGAATAAAAGAGTGGCGGTATTTCTTTTTCTTGAATGTGAAATTGCAATAATTTAGATGTTTCTTTGCCTTCATTTTGTGCCATTTTTTACTTTCTTTGCAGAGTACCACACACAATATCTAAGCATAACTAACATGATACCATCATGAGCTTTCAACTTGAAATGTTTTTGTGAGGGAAAAGTTATTTTGTTAAGTGTTTATCAAACAAAATATTATATGATAAACTGCTGAAGAAGTCAAACATACCTCTAGAGCTAATATTTAATATTCTAGTCATGCACTGAGGAAAAGCTAACAGTCAAAATATTAAGTTACGTAAGAACTGGAAACAAGTTTTATGTTATTTACACCATGCCTACTGTATAAGAATTTGAGAGCCAAGATAAAATAAATGCAGGCTTTTACAGCAGATGACTGCTTTTGTAAGTAGCACTGCAGCAAACTACAAGTTCATTGATCCAATGCACTAGAAGGTAATCTCTAACCACAGGCACTTCTTCTTGAACTGCGGGGATCCTGAAGTGGTTTAGTCTTACACCGAGTTTTTATGGTGCCCAGTGTAACGGGGCAACACAACTCTAGTGGGACACAACAGCACTCATGCAGCAACTAACAGTCTTCATGAACGTACCGTTGTACTTATGACTGGAGATCACGCAACCTAAAACTGCTTCTTACCAGAAGCTAGAAAAAGTTCTGCTTAATACACCGTCTATACCCTCTCATTCTATTTCCTTTTCTAGAAGATGCTTCCTAGTCCATGCTTAAAGACTGTCAAGAAGAACTAAACAACCATACAGTCCATCATTTCCTGCCTTGTAACAGAGAAGGATAAACACAACATACATATTCATGTCTGTAGTTGGCTTCCTTGGGTATGTCTACTTACACAGAGCAACCCAAGCCTGTTCTGCTCCTGACCAGGAGCTGTCTAGTTGCCACAGGAACAACACTGAGCCCAAGGTAGAAAACCCCATCCTTGGAGTCTAGAGGGAAGTAGGCAAGCCCTTACACAGATACGTACACCTACAGGAAGACCATTTCATTGTTATCTAGCCATATTGCAATAAGCAGCTGTTCTTCCTCAGAGCAGCAATTTGCTCTAGAAGGTGAGTCTTTATCTGTAACTTATAAAAGGTAAGAGGGTCACACTGTGCCCTAGGAAAGCCTTTTCAGCATATTTCATTTAAAAAATACTTTATAGAACAACAGCGCTTATATTTTAAAGCTTAATAAAAGCAGTCAAGGTTTTGTAGACATGAAAAGCAAGCAGTATAACACTAGAGTAAACAATTTTCATAGTAAGGTGGCCTTCAGATTCCTAAAAACGTCAACAGGCAGAGTTAATACAGCTGCCACAGACACATTCCAATACTGAATTGTGCTATTCACACACAGAAACCTACAGTCCAGCAAGCCTGACTTCACAGACAATAAAGCATACATTAAATAACCCTTCTGCAGAAAGAAATAGCAGCAGTCTCAAAACAAGAAACCAAAACCAGTTGTCTAACAGTTCTGGTTTGGGAGATTAGATATTGTAGAGCAAAGGGTTTGTTTTGTTTTTTGAAGTGTTTCATTACAAACTGTTCCGTTCAGCATAACACGTTTGAATCATGTTGTTCACATACTGAAATAAAGTATCTAATACAAAGTTATCTGGTTTTGTACTTACAGAACTTCAAAATTCTATGTAAGACAATAAACATCTACTGTTTTAATTCCCTGTACATATAATGGAAGATTTATTCCTCAACATGCACAATGATTCTTTTTCAGAAATGCCACATTAAGCTAATACCTAGAAAGCAGCAACATTCACCCCTCATTCAGACTTCACTGTTTGTAAACTCAGATTAAAGTTTATTTTCATGAAAGCCATACAAAAGAATTCCAGCAGGGAAAAAAAAACAACCAAACAACTCAATTACATAAAACACACAACTAGGCTGAAGGTTCTCAAAACCAAAGATTACCACCCCCAGGAGCACCAATTCTCTAATTATCAAAATATCAGACGCAATATGATGAAGTCCCTCACCTTCAGTCCCAGCAGTTTCTCCCTCTTATCTCCCACTTTTATGAGGTGATTAAGTTTCAGTTAAACATTTTACCTATTAGTGCAATTCAAGCATGCTTGATCAAAATATTGCCAGAAGTCCAAAACAGATTAGTTCCAACTAAAAAAGGGAAACTTGTCAGTGTTCTTTAATTTAAGTAGTACAGAACTTAAGTTGTCTAAGCCATTAGACTACTGTTACTTCCGTCAGTTTAATCAAAATCTGGCTTCCACTGTCTTTAACTCACCTCATTATGCCCAAGCATGGCAGCCTGTACAGCGCACCACATAATGATCTCAGATCCCTGCAATAGGTAGGTACAATAAGTTGAGTTGAGGACAGAATGGAAGCCTTTATTTTGAAGTGGGTTTATTTGTTGTTGGTTTTTTTTTTTAATTAAAGTAGTCGTGAGTATCTATATATGTATACATATTAAATATAAAAACTTACAAAGTACCACATTAGGTGAAAAAACCCACCAAACCATTGCCAAACTTGTGGCAGCAAACAGATTCAGATGGGTGAAATTCAAGTCCAGATTTGTTGCATATAGTATCTTTTATACCTGGCTCTACCTGGTCCCACTTCAGTAAACCATGCTATTTACAGTAGGCTTGAATGTTCTTTGGGGTTTAATTAATAATTGATTAAAGAACATCCAATATTAGTTACTGTTTTCTGTAAAGACTAAAAGAAAATCTCTTTTCATTAGTCTGATTTTAAGATTCATTCTGAAGTAGGGAAGCTACAACTCTACTATCTGGTTATTTCCAACAGTTCTTAAAATGGGGAACAGTCAAATGTCCGCACACACATACAAAAAAAAACGCTGAAACAATGTTATGCAGCAAAATTGCAAGCTAGACAATAGTCTAAAGAAGTTACCCGAATACATGAAGTGCCAAAGATACTAATTTTAAAACCTTAAGATGGCTACAGTGCAGTACTATGGAAATCTTTGAAAAGAGATTCCAAATAACCCAGGAACGTAAGTCAAAGCAGCTAAATTCAGAAAGTCTCTATAAGCAAGTTTATCAGTACTTAACTTCCTCAGATGAGCCAACCTTAACACAAAAATAACTCAAGTAAGCCCAAGTGTTAGCCTGTTACATGAACAAACAAGGGTTATCGTATACAGCCCTTATTTTCCAGGTGCCCTAGGCCTCATTCCCTTATTACACCATGCACAGCAGTTTTCCATAAAAGCTACTGAGTTTTTAGGTCCTTAGCTGAGTTTTGCTGGACGAGGAATAACCACTCAAGTCAGCCATTTGTTAAAAGCAAACATCTTCCTGCTTCATGTCTACTGGAGTATGGCATGGTGAAGATTCAGAAGCAGCATCAGTTTTGTTAAAATAAGAGTTACCCAGATACTCTTAAGAGCCAGTAAGTAGGTATAAGAGATGTTCAACTCTTACTACATTACAAATCTGAGAAAACAGTTATGTCATTCCTGTTATATATTATGTAAAACAGAAATGTCTAGTGCACCTTTCTACTGTTTTAACCTCACTGCCAGCTATTAAAAGTTGAAGCTCAAAGTTGACTTTAGTAGGCTTTCTGCATTCTGGTAAGCTTGAAGACTGAGTCTGGATAAGCAACATGCTAATGATTTTCCAGTGAAAAAAAGCAATCACATGTTGATGAACAAACAAACTGGCTGTCCAAAACTTACAAGAAACAAGTGGCTAGGGATTAGCATAGTAATTTATTCTATTCATACCCATGTGATTAAAATCTTAAAGCTTCAGTCTGACCCCATTACCCCATGTCCAGCTACCAAAGGCTTTTACGTGCACCTTCTCTACTCCCCCTCTGCTACTTATTTAATGAGAACTGTCTTTTCCCAGTCAACTCCCATTAAAACAAGTGAGAATAGCTTTCACATGCCTTTTAACAGTAGGTAAAATTAGATTTCAAAAGATATTGCTGTCCATTTTAAAAGTCGCAAGGGTTTCTTACCTACTACAAACGTGATCTATTAGCAGCGAGACAGAATCTAGATTACTATCTAGTTTCGTATTATGATATAGGCACCGGTCCCGTTGTAGTTCCACAGCCTGACGTAGCAGGTTCTGTAAACGCCTTGGAGGAAGCATCACTGATGGGGGTAGGTATGCTTTAAAAGAGTTATTAAGAAAAAATAAACAAAAAATATATTAAAACAAGTTACAAGTAAGCATACTTTGACATGAGCGCTTCTGGAAGAGATCTTAGTAAATGAAGCTTAAAAGCTACAGGAAGAGTGCACATAGCTTGTCAAATTTACAGCTATATATTTGGAATTAGAAGCATGAACTTCTGGAAAGCTGAGCTGTATGCAGGGTATTTGTAGTTAATAGTATATGTTATCCTGGCCAACAGACACCATTTACACAAGCTAACTCAAAACCTAGTATTTAACAAAATCTGTAAAATTATAAAACAGTATCAGATGTGTTCCTTTGAAGAATTCTGTTAACACTACCAAAATAAAGCAAGCCATGAGTTTCAAAACTCTGAGACATAGTATTACACCAGCCACGAAAGGAGAAACTGTAATTCGTAGCAAAGTCTGAGAGCACTAGCAACCAGTACTAGTACCACAGACAGTTATAGGCCACGTTTAGTTTCAGCCTCTCAGTATGGCAGGCACAAAGCGCTTCCCCCCTCTCTGAACCTCACATTTAATCACCAAGTTATACTATTACTGCATGCAGCAGAGCTAAGAAATAAGAGCTCCTATTACAAATAGTTTATCAGAGACAGCAAAAGGTTAGAGACAGAAGACCAAAGGGTAAAGGCACCTAAAGACATCCCCATTAAGCAAGAAATACAAAACCAACAACTGGCAAATGCAGTTAAAGTCAATTCCCTGTGATAGATGTAGTGGATTCATAGAGGTAGGAATAAATTCTAAATGCTAGAACATCTTACTCTGGAGTTTGTCCAAGAGTTTAGATCTGGAAGCTGTTCCTTTCCCTTCCCACTCTGCTTTTGCACGCAAGTCTTCTGCATGGCTACACATCAGATACCTGTTTAAAAAAAGCGCACACACACCAACAGGCCAAGTTTTTCTGGAATCATTCTTTTCACTTTTAAGCATGATCTATTTCATAACATTCTTAATGAACTGGAAACAGGTGACTTAAGCTTGAGACTGATAGGAAAAAAGGCAGGGAACTATTCCACACAAACATGCATCTTCTTCAGAACAAACATCTACAAATTGGCAACAGAAAAAGAAAACAAAACAAACAGGTTTTAGGAAAGGCAGAAATGTCTTATTTTCATCTGAGCACAAACCAGACAATATTAATCTACTTATTCAATTACAACCAGCTAATAATTCTCAAGATCAGATGACCATACACATATGCATCATTTTGGGTTCTAGTGCTATAAAAGTAAATCATAAATCAGGTTGTTTTCAAGCATCCAAAACAGAACACTGTCTACTGAATAGTCTTCTTTACTCACCATTTCAGCAACACCTCACTACAGCTTATTAATCAACAGGATAATAGCTTTAATACAGTTTGAGTTTTTACAGTGTCAGCTGTCAAAAGCTAACAAATTCCTTAGAAAATTCCATTCAAAGAGCAGTCAAAGTCCAAGTACTTACCCACTGAGGACATGAATGCGTTCTGTATTATATTTCAGAGGCGTCAGTTCACAGCGCAGAACTTGAAGTGCCTCCAGGACCTTGCCATCCTCCAGGTATTCCAGGTACTTCTGCTGCAGCAGCAAAAACTTCATCCTCTGACATGACAGAAAGCAGCAGTCAGGGGAAAAAGGTTGACTGAAGTTTCAGAAAACGTTTGAGCCTAAACAGAACAGTAGAAACCATTCTACTATGCCCTTCAGAAATACAGCTATATGTAATGTTTCATTACTTCTTTTTGCTGGGTTTTCAACATTACAGCAATTAAGTCACCCATTAATCTCCTTCCTGCCTTACGGGGCTCCAAATTTCTTCCTACCTCACTTCTCAGATCCCCATCCCCCTTCAACCGGTCTCATTTTCATACCCACCATTCTTGAAACGTGTAACTGAACAGGCTTCCCAATCTTACATTCTATCAAGAAAAGCACCCGAAAGCAGCTAATCACATATTTAAGACTGCCTGACAGCACAGAACGCAACAGGCCAACTCAAGTTTTTGTACTGCTTACGTAGAGGCTGACACGGATTGCTTGCATAGCTGCATAACATACAGCAATAACAAATTGACACTGCCTGAGATTTTCATTTGTAGTTCCATCCTAAGTTGTTTCCCTTGGGTATTGTACAATTTTTCAGGATTACAGGAAAAGAAATAGTTTCCTATATTTAGGAATCATTTCTCAGAATTAATCACTGCTATTTCATAGTGTTCCTCTCATCTTACAGTTCTGGGTTGCTGTCTTTAAAAAAAAACACCAACAGTCAAGCCTGCTATTCTAACAACAAGTGTCTGGGGATTAAAAATAAAATCAGGCATTCATTTTGGGGTTTTTTTAATATAGTAAATCTGAAGTCCTACAAATTTATAACAAAAATTTAGTAGAACCACAGTTGGGTTGTCTCTGGATGAAACCAACTATTCTGTGTTTGCATATCATCTTTACTGCGAGCAGTTATCAGCGAGAAAAGACATTTCTAGTCCACAAGACTCCCAAGGCTAAAGAGAAAAATGTACATTCTTAGACATATCAGTGAGAAACAGAATGAAGATTAAGTGTAGCAAAATCCATTTGCTTTTCTAACAAATACACCACCAGTTCAATCCTTTGCTTTGTCAGACCTCAGGCACCTCACTATTCTCATGCTCATATTTGGTCAGTGTTTACTTAGTTTCAAACACACTGCTAGCCTCCTTACGTAGCGTGATCATCAGAAAGTTTAAGATGCTCCTGTCTTAGTAAAGCTTACATGAAAGTTTAAGGCTTACTATATGTAAAACCCAAAGTTAAAACAAAGTAGTTTTAGCTTCCAGAGGTGTTCAGTTCTTCCAGGGAATAGTTGCACGTATAGTGCTATTAACTTACCACATAGCTTTGTGAAGCATAGTAGTAATAATAGTAAAGATGACTTATGTTCAAACATGTCTGTAGTATTCTGTTGTCCTGTGACATGCAAACCCATATTGCATTCCCTATCCAGCTCTTTGGAATTCTTAGAGAATCACTGTACAGTTTTTCCAGGTGAGACAGCATTTGTTGGTGTTCTGGCATGTAGAAAACCAAAAGAAAGGTATCCCAATTATTTACAACCACAGTGGTTGGTTCCATGAAGTAGGCCAGCAGACCTCATGCTGTTTGCTTATATACTGGCAGCAGAAGGGATAAGAACTTCCTCTTCTGCCTATGCACATGCTCACAAGGATGTATGGAGATGCTCAGATAGCAGTCACACACCATATTTTACTTCTCTTGGCCACCTCACTCTGATGATCCCCACCAGATAAAAAAAGAATAGTCTGATATTTCTAGTTTGTAATAAAAATTATAATCCCTCCAACTCTCCCTTCTCCATTCACTGCATACTATAGTTATTAAATTTATACAATCTTTCCCTTAAATGGGACAACTATCTGTATCTAGTTACTCTTTTTCCCCTTCCTACTTTTAGGACTTCGCATGTTGATTCCACTTCTTTAGGGGAAAAAGTAAAAAGAGCAGAAACCCTTAAAAACCAGTTTTTGTAATGTCAGTCCCAACAACTCCATAGGAACATTACAGGAACACTACTGTGTACAATGCTGTTCCCAAGTTATTCAAAGAGGTATAACTTCAGTTTGGGGTTAGAAAGTATAATTTAAAAAGGCAATCAGTACCATGTGCAACTTTTGCATATTAGGAATAGAAAGACCTCCAGAACACCACAGTACTGTATACTTCATGCAGGAGTCTATTAACAAAATGGAGAATTGGAACAAAAGATAAGCAGTTTTAAACTGCAACTTATCTACAGCAAAAGGCAGGGACTACAGTAAAGTGTTGATAGGGAAATGAAATTGATTTTCTAAGCTATTTTGATAACTGCTCCAAAACCTTCCCTACAGCATACTCAGACAATGGCATGAATGCAGCCTCCTTAAGGCAAAAGTCACACTCCAGTGACATCACATTGCAAGTCATTTTTTATATCAGGACACTCGCAGCCTCCTAGTAATTTTTGTGCAACTACTGACTTTGCTGACAAATAGATTCCAGTGAACAACTGAATTTTGTCTTCATTTTCTCTCAACTACTCGTATGCTCTTCTAGTGGTACTGCTAATTGCTTTCAATATCATCTTCTCACAGACCAGACCATTTTGAGTATATCACCTCTTCCAGAGCTCAAACAACCTCTTTTAGAAGGAGAAAGAACTGTTTGTAATATTGGCAACTGTAGCATAAAAGGAAACGCCTCTCTATTTAAGTAGAGGTATGAAACTAAAATGATGCAATGCACCCACAAGAACAGCTTACTCATTCTCCATATTCTTTAGCTGCCTTCCAAAGAAGGGAAATAGAAATTACCATAATCCAAATTATACCACGTGCAACTTAATAGAAGTGCCTGGGATTTGTTGTTATCATCTCAGTGCTTGCAATGGAAATTCAAAATCATTACACTCTTTGCTGCTGAACAATTTAAATGCAGACACCACCATTCACATAGCTTACAGCAAACCTCCTTCACCTCACAGGACCCACAGAGTCCAATACAACAGTTCCAGCACTGCAGCTTGGCTGGTTTTGTTCCCTTATCCTGTCTTTCAACTCTATAGAGAGGATGAGGATAAAGTGCCTCATTTTGTTGCTTCTAGAAGCTATTATTTAAGTGTAAATTGAACCTCTGATCACCCTGGGGCAAAACTGAGACAATTAATAGATTTACAGGGAGGATTTTGTTTTACTGTATGTACTATTGGCATCTTTGCTTTCTCCAAAACTGCAGGCTTTGATTACAAACATGAATTTTTAGTACTTTACTCCTTCATGGCCCTAATTGTTAGTAGGAAAGCCCTTAGTAGAATCTTAAATTCTAGGAAGTTCTGCATGTACCGTTATTCACCAGTACTAAGCAACAAAAGGTGAAACTCAGCAACACAACTGTGAAGATAACAGGACAAGCATCCTCCAACAGTAAAGAAATTGGGCCATTTCGATCACCGGTTACAGCAGCAAATCTTCAGAAGTTTAAAGAGTAAAATGCATAACCACCTCATTTTAGGATTAGATTTATGGTGTTATTTTTGACCTGCATATCTTAGCAAGCTCCATAACAGGCTTATCACGGTACTAAGAGTTCAAAATAAATAAGTAAACACTGCTGAAACACCTTCCTCATTTCAAAGAATTAACTAGAAGACATGCTGAAACTACCAGCCAATGTTTCAAGACAAACTCAACACGGTAGCTATCTGCTTACAGCCTGCAGAACTACAACCCCCAACTCTCATTACTTTGTAGTATTACTTTGATAGTTTTGCACAACACTGATAAAAGCACTTAAAAACCATACAAAACTTAAAGTGTTAAGATTTGATATGTAATGTTCAAAAAAATATTCTGGCCTACAGAATTTAACAAGGCTTCAACCATACCAAATCCTGTCACTTAAAGAGTAATTTGTTCCAATAGGGAACCAGCCTTAATGCTGGTAGCAAGAGGGAAACCACACAGGCAGGTGGAGCACTTTGCTCAGACAACAAGAAATACATCACTTTGTTGTTGTTGTATTGCCTGCTATATGCTGTATACTTCCAGAACTGAGGGAAAGCCTCATCTGAGTAAATGTAAATTAAAAGTAAAGCGGACAATTTGAAAGTATATTCCTCTATAGTCATCTAGAATAATCTCCACATTTCTCCTTAGCTTCAATTAGTTAGCTAAGATAGATGCCATAATATGTGCTTGAGTAGCCCTAAAGTAAGCAGAACCTCAGGTTGACTTGAAGCTGGTATTTTCGAAGTGTTACTCAAGGAAAAATAACATGCTTGAATCGACTATAAAGTTTCCTTATAGATTGTCTCAAGACAGCTGTATCTTGTATGCTGGAAAAGTAAACATGACTAATCACACACTACATAGCACTCAGCTGCATTGACACAAATAGAAATAGCAGACAGTTGTGTGCCCCCCCCCCCCCCCCACCCTNNAAGGTTTGCAAATGGGAGATTAGATATTTCATGTTTAGTCTACTAGCCATTTCATGTTTAGTCTTTTCACCTGTAGAACTTACAGCATTTTGCAGAAATGAGGAAATTAAAACAGGCGTAGAATTTTCACAATACATACATCTCCCCTTCACTACTCAGACATTTTGAATGCATCCTGGTTATTTTATCCTAGAAGAAAAACCTAAACAAACCACCATCCAAAAATAAACCACTGAACACATACACACCCCCTACTTTGTTGAACAGTCTGTGTCATCTAAACTTTTAGGTACCCACTCTTCTTGTATGCACACATTTTTGAAACATCTCGTCATACAGTATGAGTCACAAGCCAGGAGTCAGGAAACCCAAAATCTATTTTTCCTCAGTTTAAAGAGTTACCCTCAGCAGCATCTTCTTTGGACTTTCCCTAATCAAAACATGTATCATTTTAATAAGTTTGACTTGTTTCAGCCAGGATTACCTACAGAGCACAAAGCATCCCTCCTTACCTGTAATGATTTTTTACTACCTTTCCAGGTGCTGACTATACTAATACCCACCCATAATCTCAACCATGTGCAAAAGAGCCGGGTGAGGAGAGAAGTGGAGACACCGCGCACAGGATAGAGCAGGCACGAGCTCAACTTATCCTTGCAAATCAGTACTGTCTTACATGTGTAAGACATTTAATACTGTTATCTGTTTTAAATTATAGGAAGTTTATATAAAGGAGAACAACTTTAAAAAGAAAGTTAGTATTTGGTTCAGGCAAAGTTCAGTCTAAACCAAGTATTTTTATTGCACCAAGCTTTATTCAAGCAGTTAGACATCAACATTAAACAGCAGCATGCTTCCAGAGCCCTCCACATCCCCTTTTTCCTTTAAGTTCTCCAAGAAGTACAATGCTGATTCTCAGTTAAACCTCTTGACTCCCAGACATTTAAAACACTTGAATACTACAGAGAAACTTGGTAATTTTGGAAGTTAGAAACATAAGAAACTCTGCTTCAAATGACCATTCATGTTCACATACAGAGGTTTCATGCTTCCAGTCTCCACAAACTACTGAAAGCTGCATGAAATATTTTGAACTATTTGAGCAGTGAACATCATACATATGAAGTTTTTGAGAAAAGAGAAAGTGAACTACCAGTCTAATAAAGAGGTGCTAAGCTTTGACCAAATTAATAGAACAGAATGCAAACTTGTCTCAAGTACCCTCCCATGTTTTGTTAAACATCTGTTTTTCCTACTTCACTTCCTGTTCTCTCTTTCTCGCCCTCCCCCATCAGACAGGAAATTGTCTTGACAACAAATGAATCAGCTAGAAGTGGAGCTAAGCGGCCATCAGCTGATTCTTCATTGTTTACAGTCAGACACTTCAAAAAGCCTTGCTACTGCTTTCTTCCTAAGTGACCAGAGTTGTTCTAACCATTTCGTTAAAATAAACGTTTAAACACAACAGAACAAGCCGCCTGATGAGCCAAGTAATGATTTTGATCCTGAGATAGAAAAATCAAGCCAAGAAACACTCTAGCCAAAGTAACCGAAATCATAACAACACAAACTGTAACTGTCAAGTCACGGGATCTACCAACCTTTTATTTCTAGGTTCATCTTTTAAAAAAAAGCCACCCAAAGAGAAAAAGCTCTAAATAAAATCCCAAACAGCAATACAAATGCATTTGCTCTTTAGAAGCCATCTGGAAAAGCAACAGTATTGTTCATGGTCTATAGCAGCCTCTATATTCTTGTAATGTGCTATTACAATGCCAATTCCACATTAGGATGACTGCCTTTTATTTCTAAACTTCTCTTCCCTCAAGAAAACCTAACTCCCATAAACAGAGATTGTGAGATGTATCTGAAGTTTGAAATTAGTATTCAACATATGCAGTTTCTACAGAAACTGACCTATTTTAAGACTGTTACAGGAATTATATTTTATCAGTTAAGTATGTTTAACAAAGTTTAAACATTCACTATACCAAATAATAGCCTCAATACTTTGGGGCTTTCTATCTCACATTCTAAAAAAGAATTTAAAAGTTCAGATTAGTATGACGTTTCACTTAGCATGCAAGCTGCTTAAAGTAAACAAAAAAACAAAACAAGAACTATGGACATCCAACTCCATAGCAAAAGATTACACCACTACAATTAGTCCAACTATACAGCTCTGAAAGAGTTCAAGAGTGCCTCTTACCACAATTGCATGCGGAGAATGCACTAAGGTCTTAAGTTCATTCAGGTCGTTCTCAGCCTGCAGAAATTGGCATAAGAAAAAAAAACAAACAAACAAAACAAACAAACAGAAGTATATAAGGAGGGTGGATTTTGAATTCTCTCACAGATACTATAAATTTAAACAGTGGTTAATACAGTCCTATAAGCCCTACGTTACCTTATCCCATTCTCCTTCCATGACATGATTGCGGAATTTGGTAGCAGAAGGATGTTCTAAACGACATCCTGACTCTTGCATGAGAAGATCAACAGTCTGGCTGCAGGAGAGATACAGTGTAAAAAAACCTGACCAGTTTTACCCTCACAAATATACCGCCTGCTACGATAACAGTCAACCATATTTAAACAAAACTTTAATAAAGTAAAAATACTATGACCAGATTCAGATGCTTGTCCAAAAAGACTCTCAGTTGCCTGTGACATGTAAACAGCTACCTATATCCAAGGTAAGTTGTCAATGAGTTTGAAAGCTTTGCTGAAGTACCATAAAGTATGTGACTTACCAGCCACCACAAACAGCCATCCCTGCACAAAAGATAAGCTTCACGAAGGAAGATAGAGACTAGAAAGCTGCTAGCTACTGGCTACTATCCCCTGCCCCCTCCCTCCCCCAAAAGAGCACTGAATGCTACTACATCTGCAACAGGCCTTTTTTCTTCATCGCACATTAGAAGACTGGCTCCTTAAAATAAAATAAACAAACTCATGAACCTGTAGCCCTCCCCCTTTTACACTAAAAATAGCTTATTTACTGTGGTGTCGTCTATGAACAGTCACGAGTTGTCTGCTGCTGTAAACTTGCCTCTTGTGTCAGAAGCAATTTATTTTATGTGCTAAGTTCTTTGTAATTGACCCATTCTACAGTGTTTTGAAGAATTATTTTGTGGTAGCTACATGAAGACTTCACAGGACTTCTCTACCCTCCTTCCAAAATCACGAGGTGTTGGCTTTAGCTTTACTCGCAAACTGAGTGTTGTGATTAAATTCTTACACTTCTACACCACTGGGAAATTATTTTTTTTAGAAAGGGCTGACATACTCATATCTAGTCTACAGACGTGATTATTAGTAAAAGCATGTGTCCAGCACAAATCCGCAGAGGCCTTCACCTTTTACAGGGATGAAGGTTTCAGAGTGAAACTAAACAGCCTATTGAAGTGGCAGTTTAGTTTGTTCTCGCTTCCTCCGAGCTGACAAGCCAAATCTTGGAGCTCATCTGCAAAAAGCCGCCTCCCCCCCCTGCGCCCAGCTGCGGGCTCCATTATGTTTACCAGATAACTTCTCCCCCACTAACACATTTGTATTGATCTACCCTTATCGGTGTGCAACTCGACTTCCATATTGCCATCCCTGGCAGAGGAAGCCGCCGGCCTGTCCCTTCGCAGACACCGAGCTGACCAGCACAGGCTCTGAAAACACATCTCCGTCTCTTGTTTTCTGCGAGCGGGCCTGCCCCACGGCTCACCCTGGCACTGGTCTCTCCTCGCTGGGGACTACTAGGCTGCGACAGGGCAGTTTTCACCACCAACCCCCTCCCCGCCTCCGAAAGTCCCTTCCTCTCCCCCCGCCCCAGCTCCTCGCTTCGGGCTCCCCATCCTCCGCCAGGACCACCGGCCTCTGGCGACCCTGCCGCCCCCTCCCCGCGGACGGAGAGGGGGACAGCGGGGCGTGTGTGCGGGGCCTTCCCCGGCCCCACGGAGGCCCTTCGCCAGGGCACTCCGGCCGGCTCGGGAAGCAGCTCCCCCGCCCCCAGCTACGCTCCCACCGCGGCCTCCCCGTCTCTGCGGCCGCGGCCACTTACTTGAGGCCCAGGCCGTGGAGGTGCTGCCCGATCAGCCGGATCACGTCCTCGTCGGACTGCGAGAGCCGCTTCTTCTTCTTCAG